>VZRQ01009431.1:193159-274760 GCA_013397975.1 Machaerirhynchus nigripectus | reverse complement strand
AATTTTTTGGGGGGGGGGGGGGGGTGACGACACGGTGAATGGACGGACAGACCCCTTTTCTTGTTTCCCTTTTGTCTTCTTTCCCTCAAACTTCAGCAGCTCACTGGTATTTTTCGTTTGTTGAGAGGAAATCATTTGGGTGACTGAGAAGCTTAAGGTAAAATGTGTAACAGGCCCCAATAAATCACGGCAGTCATGGCAATGCAGCAGATCCCAGAAATGCTGGGGGTAAATGTATTTTTTCTTTTCCACCCAGTCAACTCATGCTGACACAACTGTGGTTGCATAGGTGTCAACAGAGAGAGAATTATTTCCCTGCATGAAGGAAACCTGAGAAGAAAAAAAAAAAGATGGAGGAAAGGATAAGAATCTCCTGTGAATACTTTTTTTTCCTGCTGTAAGGGGAAAAAAACCCCTCTGTTTTGTTCTCTTGTCTGGATGTGACATTTTACACTGCTTGCCTTCTATTCTTTCTTATCCAATTCTAAAGGCTATGGCTATCACACACAAGTATTCCTGTGGCAGGCTTTAGCCCACTGAGGGCTGCTAGCCTGGGCTGGCAGCAGCAACTCCATCCTCAGGGCTTCACTCTTGCAGTCCCACAGCCTTCTCAGGAGGGTATCGAGTGATTTCTCAGGAGTTAATGCTGATTGCTTGAGAGTTGGTGCTGCTTCCTTGTAAATTCCATGCTCTCGGCTTCTCACAGCCTTTGGCCCAAACCCTGCTGTCCTGGTGTCTCCCTGCACAGCTGCACAATAAGACCTTTCCCTTCATTTGAACCACTGGGGGGTTAAAGAACTTAGCAAGTTTAGTGAGAGTGAAGAACAAAACATATGTCATTAGAGTTACTGGTAACTGATAGAACAACATCGCTGGATGTTACTGGAATAAAATTGAGAGAGGGCGGTAAGCCTGCCTCTGCCACTGATAAATTTGGCTTGAGACTGGCTCCAGGATTTGCAGCCTTTTGAGGCTCATAGGTCCTTCATGCATGGGAATGTGGTGCGGAGTGCTCTTCTCTTGTGAGCTTTACTTAGTTTTCATTAATCACCTAACAATATTTGAGCTAATACAAAAACCTTTAGGTTTCAGAGATCCTGAAGACAGTGAGGAACTTTGGAGTAACTTGATAAAGTCAGGAAGGTCAATAGCTCAAACCCAATTATAAATAGTGAAAAAAGGTGAAGGATATCCATGGAAATAGGTGGAAATCACAGGGGCTAGTGGGGTATCCAGAAAAAAACCCAAAGCAAGTAACGTGTTAGAGTGTGTGGAACTTAAAAAAAATCAACCTCCCTTGTGTAAACCACTCTTCGGCCAAGAGAAGGAAAGTTAATCTATCTTACAAAACTTTTCAGTTCATCAAATAACAAAGAAAAATTTAAAAAAAGCTTGGTATGAAAGATAAAAGTATCTGCAAAGTGAAAGGACTGAAGTTGTCTGTGGAAGTTGTTAGAGATATGGAAAGATGCCCTTGGAGAGAGAGGATTAAATACATGAATCTAGAGTAGACCAGACTTGTAAGGTGCTCACAGTGTGACCCACAGGATGTCTAAAGAAGAAGGTGACCTGCACTCTGCCCAGTGTTACAAACCCTAACACGCCATGGCATAGCTCAGACACTCACTGTCCAGGTTCAGCAGATATTTTCCATGTTGGGAATTTATTTCATAACTCCTTACTAGGAATAGATTTGCCTTGTTGTTGGTACTGCTCACACGGGTCACTTTTGGAGGCCACATACTTGTCTCCACTGTTAAGCTATGATGTGATATAATTACATGTCTCTGTGCCAGACCTCTAAGGACTCTCAGTGGATAAATTATTTTAAAAAAGATCCCAGCATTCTGTTGTGTAAATGTCCTTGAAAATTGTCTCAAGGACTTCTGCCCATATACTTGGTGCTTTCTCCCAGCGCCCTCTATTCATGTGGGCACTGCCATGTGTCCCCATTTGCATGAGTCAGGAGGTTTCTGTGGGAGGACACTGATCTGGATCCAAGATGTGCTTTTAAATAAAAGAATCTTTTCCAAAATAAAATAAAATAAAATAAAATAAAATAAAATAAAATAAAATAAAATAAAATAAAACGTGTGTGGCTAGTACAGTGTCAAAGTGCTGAGCAGTACATTTTCTGAGCATGAACCATATTGACAAAAATTCCCTGTCTCACTAGATGGGATTATGATGAAGTGCTGTGGCTTCATCATTATTACTGCCATGCCGGGTTTTTGCTTGTTGTTTTGTTTAGGTTAACGTTTTTAATGTTGCTAAAAACCAATTCTCTGCTTGTTCCTGATTCAGCTGTTCTCCTTGTGTGTAGTGGACCAAAGAAAAGTAAAATGATGCAAGGTGGGAATGTGGTGAGCTTTGGCTGGCATGGATGGGGCGGAGGGCAAAGCTTGAGAATGTCTCTGCTGTTTTGAAGTGTGTGTGTGTCCTGCAGTGCTTTGGGGGCATTGCCAGTGATACAGAGCTTTGGCTTTTGATTTTTTCCATGTGATAGATGCAGACTGCTTTTCAGCTTGGCTTGCTCTTGCACCCACAGCAGCGGTGCCTTGGTCGTGGCTCGGGTGGTCTAGCACATCAGCAGCGAGGAGGTGACATGGGAAGGTCTGACCCAGCCCTATGGCTAGAGCAGAGGGAGCTGCTAGATGTCTGCGAGGATGGAAGACATTTATGTTATCTTTCAGGAAGCTTCTCTACCTTGAACTGACTGGCAAAGGTTAGACTAAAGTTTCTGTGCTGATTAATAAAGCCTCTGTGGATGGGGTCCAAGCCAAACCTGTGAACAGTCTCTATCTCTGAATTTCAGTTTGTTACAGCATTTACATTAAGTTGTAGATAATGTGCTCATAAAGCATTAATCTAATACGCTGAATTATGAAGCCGTTGCAGTTGAATTAATGTCTTTTTACAACTGAGTCTTCTTTACCCCTGATGTTCACCTTCCTGAAAGAAACTACATTCTACCTAAAATTTGCATATCTGTTTTTTACCAAATCCAGTAGAACTGTTATATGGAAAGTATGAGGTAGATTAGTGAAGGTATTTCACAGGCTTGGGCATGTAAAACGAGCTGCAGTATTTATTTTGCAACAGCTTCCTCCATTTTCAAACCGTGTCTCAAAGTTGTCGTGTTTTGGAAGCATGAGCTGTAAGAAAGATGCAGATTGCAGAGGAAACATGCTGTTCACTTTGAATTTAAATCAGTTAGACATGCAGTAGCTCACCTCGTGAGTTTAGGGGGAAGTCAGTTCAAGGCTGGAAGATGATTTTGGCACATATTTGCAAAAAACTGTAAGACTCATGAGCCAAGCATTTTACGAGAAAGACAAGTTAAATTCTGCTGGGATATCCTACAATAAGGTGGCCCTGAAGTCAGAAGTGTGCATAATCTTAATACTGATTGTAGTGGTGTAAATATATTTAAAAAAAATGAAATACCTTTCCATGATGGAAAACCCTAAAGTATGTAGATTTGGTTTTTTTTATTTCACCAAGGGGTTATTCTACTAATGAACTGTGAGAGTGAAGTTTGAACATTACAGTATTTGTCAACAAATATGTTTTCCAGCCTGTTTTGTTTATCAGCTAATTATTTGATTCATATTGCCAGTAAGGTAGAATTATGAGACAGCAATTTAATTTTTCAGTCATTTTCTATAAGTCCCTTTAAATCTTCAGGCTGACTACCTCAAAATACCTCAAAATTTTTTAAAAAGTTGCTTGTTATGTTTACTAACTGCAGGAGAAAAAATCATAGCTTGGCAGGTTAGGTTTGTAATGATATATATTCTTAATATCCAGATAAACTTCTAATCCTACTGAATTCTTTTTCTGGCTTCAGTTATATCAGTTGACATTTAGATCCTGAAGTTACTTGCATTTATTATAGAAATAAATAAACCCTTTTATCAGTTTTCAATTGAATGCTCTTCATTTTTTTGATCTGTTGTTCTTTCATTATGAGAAACAGTAGATAAAAGTAGATTTTTTTTATTGTCACATAAAAAAGTCCATTTTTATTACTTGTCTAAACTAGAAGTCCTGTTCTTTTCAATCTCCCTTCCTATGGAAATTTTCCTCATATCTCTAATAACATGGCTCTGAATTACACAATGCTGAACTGAAACAGGCTGTTTCCTGTTGTGCAAATAGCTTTGATGAGTGGCTCTGCCAATACCATTGACTATCAATTGTCAGTTTATATCGAGTACGTGGGAACCAGGGTTAATGGATGGAGTAGACAGTCTTCCTGGTAGGAAAAGGCCAGGAGGGATTTGCCAATCTAATTTTGGAGCGGATGGTAAGCGGCACTGTTGAAGGGGCGATGTTCCAAATTCTTTCAAAGAAATAATTGTTGAACACTTTCTCAATAAGCCATCTCTTGTTTCTGATAAACTCACCAGTGTTTGTTCTGCCTCTCCTTTTCCTGACAGGAGGATCAGGCTAAGCAGCATCAGCATTTTGCCTTTCTTAACCTGAGAGGTTGTTGCACGTTGTGAGAACCCCGCGGCAGTGGTGCTAGCCAGGCTGCTTGATAACACTGTAGAGGGTCACATTAGTTGTGATGAATCCCTAAGGTCTGGGGCAACTGGGTACACCAAGTTTGTCCATTGTGGAAGTGCACATGCTTTCCAAGAGAACAGAAACCTGGTGACAACAGTGTTAGCACAAGCTCCATGCTGGGCTATAGTTGTCCTAAGCCCTTCCCTGGGATCAGTTACACCTTTGGCAGGCCTTACTTCTGTTCCCACTCTTGTCATTTTCTGGACCTTGTCAGCCTCAAGCCAGCTCCTAGCTGAAGAACTTCCGGGTGTTTCCTTCAGCACCACCTCCACCTTTCTCCCTCAGCCTATGATGGTGGCCCAGTGCCCCTCCAACTCCCTTCCCTTTTCTAGGCGCTTCCCTCATACCAGTTTCCTTTCCCCATCACTCATGACTCCCTCTGGTATCTTTTTCTCCACTGAATCCCACAGCAGCTCTTTATTTTGGATTGTAACAGGAGCATTCAGATATGCAGGACTAGTGCAGTGTAAATAGCTTGGGAGCTGCTTCTCAGGAGTGTTTAGATGTTGTCTGGGCATTTTGTAGGACCAATAACCTTGGCTGTTGCTTTGCCTGCCCAAAAATCTACCTTTATGAAATTCTGAGTTCAAATTATAAATACTCACTTCTTCCAAAACTCTTCCTTCTCCTGAAGTAGGTGAGAAAATTGTTCCTGAGGCTGTTTACTACTTACAGAAATGTCCAAAGTAGTCATGAGTAAAATGTAGACATTAGCAGAGACAGTTCTACAGTGGACATTTGATTGATATGGATATTTTTTTAACTTCTAAACACCTCGGTTTTCATTCAAAGCCTCAAACAAGGGAATGTTTAATTTATATGTATAGATGCTTGGGAGATGGGGAGTTTTCTCTGTGGTAAACTGACTTCAGGCTGAGTGTGGCTGTTGATTTTTATCATAACAACAATAGAATTCCATGATCCAGATACCATTTCTCAAACTTTGATCTAACATGAGTAAAATAGTGATACTGAATTAATTTAAAGTCATGGCTTCTGGCTCCTATATTGTATGTGTGAAGAAATGTCCATAGGGTATTTTTTCCTATGGACATAAATGAATTTGTGGTTTCTATATTTCAGTCTGGGTTTATTGCCTTAAATACAGCACACAGAGAAGCATAAGGCCAGAGAAGAAACATAAAAATGTCGCTATCAACCCCTGTATGACCCTGCTAAAAGTAGTTACAGGAGTGGCCCTTCAGTGCATCCTCTCAGTCTTCCTGGTTCTGAGAAAATATTCTTATAAGGATCACTAGAAAGAGGAGTTACTGTATAGAAAATAAGCGTGGGTCTGTGTGTGTGAAAGAAGCAGTCAGGGAAAGTTTTGTAAAATTAGTATTTAAAGTCTTCTGTAATTTGCAGCAAACCAAACCATGTTACTGTGTGAATAATATGTAAAGGGATAATATTATAAATGCATGCTATGTATCTGTATCTGCATACCCAAAGAAAGAAAAATTTATTCAATCCCATAATTTTTCTCATGCAATTGCTGTAAAAAAACCTTCAATTCTCTTACATCTGTCACTATAGTATCTGAAATATGAACATACATTCAGACAGCAATATCTTGGTAGACTGCAGAGAGGTTTCTGCTCTCCCCCAGACTGTGGCAAAAATAGGTGTTTGATAAAATGGGGGGAAAAAAGTCCTCTTTTGCTTTAGAAAGTTCCCATTTTTATTTTAGAGACAACTGCTTTAATGTTTAGTTTTCTGTTGGTTTTACTTCTTCTTTTACCTCAAGTTGTTTTTCTGGTAAAGAATAAAGCAGAGCTGTGGGGTAAAGCAAAAGAAAGCAGGGAAAGAAGCAGGATTTACTCATCCCTAATTTTGACATAAATCTTCAGAGAAAAGAGTGAATGAATGAAAAACTTTGTCCCAGAGCTGTCAAAGGAAAACATTACTGGAAGCTGTTACAATTTTTGAGGAATTTGAATCATCACCACTTGCAAGGGAGCAATCAGCTGCATTCGCTTAGCAATGCAGAGGTTTCTTTTTCCTGACTGCTGATGCTGAATTACTGGCACTGTTCGACTACTTTCTGAAATACTCCATTCCTAAGGCACAATATTTTTTGGGATCCAAAATGTAGCAATGATTTCTGTAGATTAGATTTATTTGAAATACCCTGGTGGAACTCATTGCTTTGGTACAGAGGTCTCATCTGATCCCTGCTTTTAACACGCACATTCCTAAATTGAGAAACCCATTGTTCTGCCTTAAACCATTAAGGACACAGATTAAACTGTCCAAAACCAAAGCACTTAATGGGGAGTAGCCTTCAAAACATGTACACATGTGTTTGTGCTTGGGAAGCGTCTGTATTTTGTGCCACCCAAATCTTTATTATTTTTAAGGGGTGAGAATCGTTATTTATGAAAACAAAGCGTGAGGGGGATGCGAGGTGGCACTGCTAACTGAGATCTTTGCAAAAGTACATGACCCAGAAATTGCAGTGTCCTCGGTGCTGCCAATGCATGGATTGCTGCAGGCAGATGTGTATGTATGCAAGAGGATTTAAAATCTTTGGCTATATATGTTTAAATGCATGTGATTTTATAGGTAGGACACATTTGTTTTTCACAACTAAAATCTATTAGAATGCAAAGTGCCCTTTGCTGGACACAATGGGGAATTTTAAACAGAATAACAGTTTTTAAGTGCTGCAATTGCTTAATGTGCAAAACCAGCAGATAAACTTTTCTTATGCTTCCCCTTGCCCTGTGACGTTTAAAATATCCTGCTCGCAGCCATCCTTACCTTGCCTTTTTCTGGCGTTATATCTGACGTGAGACACTTCCATCCTGAGGTGGGTCCTTGACAGTCTTTAATATGACAAAATGATTTGGGCTTCCTGTCATTCAGCTTAAATCACTTTTCTACCCACGCATAAAAAAAGCTCTAGCGCAGTCCTTGATGGCCTCAAGAAAAACACGTCTGGACCCAGCCTAACCCTCAGCTGCATGGCACTGCATTGTCATCATAATTGGATGTGATAGATTTTCACTCTGCTTTACTAAAATTTTGTTTGTAATTGAGTAAATGTGCCACTTGCAGTTGAAAATAAATTAGCCCAGAGCAACAGCAGCTTGAGTGTTTTTTAAAGGTCTGCGTGTGGGCTTTTTAAATACATACACACACACACACACACACACATACATACGTACATACATACATACATACATACATACATACAAACAAACATAAAAATACATGTAAATATAAATATACAGATAAAATAGAACAGGTCAATTGCATAGTTAGGATTAGAAAAATATCCCTTTCATTATTAAATGGCATCCTGAACTCCATTTTCTCAATGTGTGTTGTACATTTTCCCCCTCAGAGAGGGTGAAAACATTAAAGCAATACAGCAGACTGCAGCGTGGGGGAGGGTTTCTTTCCTTCCTCACACTTTCTACTTTTGTCAAGCCACCTGAGAAGTTGATATGAGAAGGGCATTTTAGAATAAAGACATTACTCTGACAGCAAATACAAATGAAATAAAATTGGCCTAAGGCTTTGATGCCAGAACCTGAATGGAGAACTGAGACTTAGCAATGCACTAGTTTAATACACCAGAGAAATAGAACTAGAATAATTTGCAATGCAGGATGATGAAAGAAGAAAATATAACAAACCCAGAGATTAAAATAGAGTTTTCAGCCTGTGTAAATTCGGATTTTGCACTCAAGTTGACCCATAAACATTGCAAGAGAGGCAAATATGCACTTTTCTCTTCTTTTGGAACAAAGCTGTTTGACGTGTGGAGATACCATGTCAGGATCTCGAGCTTGAGACTCCAGAGGGAATGATCTGAGGCTCACACAGTTTTGGATGAAGTCTTCTTCATGGACATCTCCTGACTCTAGAAATAGCCACTGCCAGCCACATTAAGCCATTGCTCTGGTCACTGAGCAGACAAACGGGCTTTGGGGTGGAAGAGAAGGAATCCTTGAGAGAAAGAAGTCATTGATAGGGCACCTTGTGCATGCCATTGATGCTCTTTTTCCCTGTACATGTGTACACACATCCCTAGCTTTCTCATGATCCAATTATTTTCCTTATAGTGTAAAAACTCTCAAGTTAAGGACTTTTTCGGGTTTCGTGCTTGTACAGCATTCATAACCAGAAGTGATCCCACGTGTTGTCGCAATGCAAAAAGAAAAAAATAGTAGCTGGGGGCTTAAAGACTGAATTATCTCACATCATCATAGGGGTCTGTTTATTTTCATATTCTCCAGTAGACCTCGTTTATTGGTCTCTAATGTTTCTCAGGTTTGTATGACCCAAATATGAATTGTTTGACTTTTTTTTGCAATAGGCATTTTGGCAAGTACTGAATTCATTTTATGGTATTAAGTCAGCTCTAGAGAAAAATAAATAAATTGCTGAAGTATCAGAGCCAATTATGGGCACTGGTTCATGTGCTGCATTCTGCATTTCTCTTTTAGATATTTAAATGATTTCAATGCACAGGCCCAGTCATTCCAAGTCTTTGGATGTATTTAAAGCAATTGAAAATCCCTTTTCAACTCAAAAGTCAAATAATCTTATAGCCCCTTTAACAAATACTGATGGTTACCTTAAGATTGTGGCACGATGTAAGTTTCAACATAAAATTTGATTTGCTGGTAAAGGAGTGTTTAAGTTATACAGGAAAAGTGACATAAAGCACAAGTAATAAAAACAAGTACTCTTTAAAAAAAAAACCAAACCATTGTTCAAAGACTACACTATCCTCATCTCCTGGCAGAAGTCACTTCAGGTCCTTCAGATGTAGAGCTTGATTGAAACAGAGAGTGATGTGCAGGAAATAAATGTAAGTCATACAGAATCATATAGGTTTTTCCTAAAGGGAGACTTTGCTATCATACAAACTACCCTCAGGAAGGAAACTAGCAATTTAAATAAACCAGTAATTAATTTACATCTAACTCATAAGTCTGAATCCTCCAAGTCATTTTAATTTTGGGTGGGAAGGGCAAGAGTACTGCTCTCGTCTGATTCTGTCTGTAGAGTTAGAAGAGAGTGCTGCTATCTCTTTCATCGGGAATTTAGCTACATTAGAAAAGCAATAACTTTTTCACAAGTATACCAACTATCACAAGTAAACAGCTTCTTCAAGCCTGATGGCAAAACCTCCAGCATTCCAAAGCAGCCGTGCACTTGTTTATTATCATATAGAGTTTAACCTGTTTTTACACTAACTGTCTGATTTCCTGCTTTTCACACAGATATAAAAAATCTAGGCTGGGGTGTAAAGGAAGGCGAAGCTTGTAAGCAAGAGCTGGCCAGCTGGTGATGGAGGTTATTAACTGAGGACAAAGCAGACATTTACAGCAGTGGCACAGAAAAGGGAGAATTAAACAGAGATCTTTAGTAATGTTTTCCTCCTTCAGAAATATCACTTTGTCTACAGCCGTTCAAACACTTGGGGAAAAGAAAGAAAAAAAAGTAATATGAATGTTTAGGCTTCCCCTAGGCATTTTCCATGCTCTAGATATCCCGACTGTAGCAGAGTATCCTAGCTCATCACTGAACAGCGTCTCAAATATGCCCTTCCCCTCACTGGCTGGAGGGACTAATTTATGAAGAGAGATAAAAAGAATTAAATATAGATAGCTTCACTAAGTGGAGACTACAGTGGGACAAAAGAATAGCCTACAAATACATGGAGGGGGTAAATTCCTGAGGGAGGTGAATTATTTAGGACAATAGGAGTGGGTTTAACTAAGAGTAATGGGATGAAATTAAGAATAGGAAAAATTAGGCTGAATATATAAAAGAATCCTTCTTGACAGCTAGATCAATTTGGCCATGGACGACTGTCCCTTGGGGAGTGATGAAAGACCCATCATTTGGTACATTTAGAGGCAGGTTTTGACAAAACATCATTTAATGCACTATGGGAAACCACTTGCAGGGAAATACGTGAGAGGGTTTGATAGGTATTCTTGGTCTCCTCAATCTTTCTGTAAAAAATTTCATCAAACCAACCCTCCAACTCAGCACATCAGCTTGGTCATCACCACACTTGGACCTCATGGATCCACACTGCTGCATGAGAGCCACACCACCACCAGTCCCTTGCCCAGGTGAAGCCTGGTAAATCCTGCAAGTTTTCTCTTGGCCTGCATTCATTTGGCAGGTCAAGATGCAAACGATGGCCACCTCCATTGAAGGGCTCTTTCTGCACTCACAGATGCCAGTTTATCCTTTCTCTCCTGTTTAATGCTACACCACCCCATGGAGGCGCCGCAGCAATTTTTTCATTTTTAAAATCCTCCAGCACAGACAGCTTCATTTTGGGAGCCCCCCAAAACTGCAAGTTTGAAACGCGTCCCAGTGTGTTTCAGGAAGATAGTGCTTGTAGCCACCATCAGTGAGAGCAGTAAGCAGTGCAGCATAAGAATTATATTACCTTTGAGTTTTGTGTTAGATATAAAAAGGTGGCTTCATCTTACCTCTAGGAGGAGAAAAGTGGATTCTGTAGCTAGCTGCAAGATTATCTACCCTGTCCTGCGCCTGGACATAAGAAGAAGATGCAGTATAATAAAGTTGGTACATAAGTTTATTATAATTAAAACTGCATTAAATAGAGACTTGGAGTCTATCACTTTTAAAGAAGTGGGGCAGAGAACTACACTCTACATGTCTTTGCTGTTCATTCAGGCCCTCAAGACAGGAGTAACATGTCATGATAGAAAGGTGTGGCTTTCCAGATGCATCTGACTTCCATCATACTGAGGAGCTCCGTTTTGACACCTTAAAATCCTTAAACCTTCTTAGCTGAGACACAGAATGCTTCCATATTACATGGAATGTTTCCATGTTACCCCTGAAAATCTCTCTTATTCAAAGTCCCTCTATGACCCCGTCAACTCCTGATGACTGTGCCACTTCCCTGAGGGATAAATACCCCAGGGAAAGGCAGCTTTGAGAAGGAGCAGGCTCACACAAAATGAATTCAGAAACTCTAGTTTGTCATTTTGCCCTTCTTTTGCGGGGAAAAAATACCCACCATCAACAAAAAAACCCACGCTAGTGATTTCTTTTGACTTAAACTGGGCATTCAAAAAGCTGTTTTTATTAATGAATCATATTAAGCCATCAGTGAAAGGCTCCCTGACTCTGTTTAAATAACAGGCTATGATTCCTCCCTCCCGCACCCCCCTTCCCTTTGGCTCCACTGCTATTAATTGAGGAGTTTCTTTGTTTCTTTTCTAATGAAGCTAACAGAACACATCTGTCAGGTGCTTGTATTCTTCACCCGTCTATAGTATGTAATAGCCCAGCTGGAGGCTATAATGCTACACAATACCCCTGGCCGTTACAGCAACTATTTATTCCTGGGCTTTTCCTCAGATAGGGATTTGAAAAAAGTCTGAAATTTGGGCCTAATTGCTATTTACACAGCGATAGACACCTGTTCTAGCTGAGACACTGGCTCATGAATCCCACACCTGAGACCTTAGGGAAAGGGAAGGGGAAAATTTCAAGCAGCTGCCAGTCCGGTTCAGAAACAGAGAGCTTTTCTACGAGATATGTACGTACAGTACATAAATCCGTGCCTGCATATTGCCATAGCTGCTGTTTCACGGCCAAATGTTCATTTAAAGGCGTAACATACGCTGGTTGTGTGGACACATGTACACAACCGGGAGGAAAGAGTTTTCTGCCTTTGCTTCTACGTTTTTATTGGACTCTCCCAAATTCGTGGTGCCAGGATTTATTTCTCCAAAGATCTGTTCCTGGGGGTTGCTGCCAGCCACCGAACTTCCACTCTTGCCTCATGTTGTGCAGCACAATCGCTCCATTTTCCCCTTGTTTATGCAAAGGATCCTGCTCTTCCTCTTTGTTTTTGTTCAGGGGAGCTTTTCTTGCCTGCGCGCTCCTGAGGAGCAGCAGTCCACGGTGGAGACTTTGTTCTCATAAGGCTGCAAACAGTGAGGGAGCAGTCTAAAGCCATACATGAATCTAAGTTAGCAGCCTCTCCAATGCAGTTAAGAGCGAAAATTGATTAAAATGCAACTAGCTCATAAAACTCCCCGTTTATTACCTCAGATGTGCGTCAAAGACACAGAGCTGAAGAAAAGGTTTCTTTCCTTTTCTCTCCTCTCCTGGTCATTGTCATTCCTCCCCCACTGTGTGTTTCTGTCATTCTTCCCCCACTATATGTTTCTGTTTCGTGCCAAACAGCCCCATTCATTAGGTGCGGGACAGAAATAAAATGTTATTGCCCTGCTACCTTATCAGATGACAATGTCCTCTGCTGCTGCCAGGGAGAGGAGCTGGCGCGTCTGCTTTTTACAGAACTTTTCCCTCCAGTCAGGGGGCCCTCTAAGATTTTCAGTCAAGACTTCTCTTTTGTGGAAAGACCTTTAATTCAGGCTGTTTCTTCAATCCAGCAATGCTCTGTCAACCCAAGACCACCTTCATAACACTTTTGTTTGGGGGGGGGAGGGGAGATGCAGAAGAAGGGGTTGAATAATTAACTGGAAAAATTGGTTCTTATGTCACGCAAAAGACTTCTGAGAGCTGCTGAACATCAAATGCAGGAAGGGAAGGTGAGGAATAGGAAGGTTAATAAATGGATTTAAAAAAAAAAAGTGAGAAAAGCTCACATAAGGGATGAAATAAGACTACTGAGCCAAGCGGAATATTCTAGAGGCTTTTAAAAACACGTATATCAGAAACAGAAAGATGAGTCAAGGAGGCAGCAGTGCTTTTAAGATGGGGTGGGGCACCCAGATTGGTGAGAGATGAAGGGGATACTGCTAATATTAATTATTTGCCGCAGGGCTCACAAAAGCAGTTCAGTAGCTGAGGACAAAAACAGAAATTCATTTCCCAGAGGAGAAAGAAAGAAGTAGTGAGTGATCCCAGGGTCATTCCAGGACAGGTGATAATGAAATTAGAGTTAATGAAGATGAAGAAGACACCAGAGCCAGATGAGCCTCCATCCCAAGATTATGAAGCTGATGCTGATAATAAATGCTCCCTGCACATGAAGAGGAACCTTAAAGGTAGATGGAAACCATGTCTGCATCTGATTTAACAGGAGCTCTAGGATAATAATAGGCATTAATGTTTTCCTTCTAAAGACTGAAATTTTAGTAGCTACTGAGTACCTAGGAGCACAGATGCACCCTGATAATGCTGTTAATGCACCTTCTCTGTCTATGGAATAGACTCCAGATTAAAGGGAACAGGTAATACAGGATGGATTAGATATAATTTCCTTGCTTTTTGGCCCTCTATGGCACTGGGACAACTTTCTGATGAAACCAAATCCTTGATGTCTAGTAGAAGTGAAACTATATATATGCATATGTATAGGTATTTACATTCCTCACTGACAAAGCTGTACACGATTGTGAATATAAACCAGAGGAAACAAGATGAAAGGGAACAAAAATAGCCTGTTTCAGAGACAATAAAGTGGCAAGGAGACTATGAAGTAAAGAGGAGACAGCTCTGATCCACCGCTGGCTTGTGCTGGGGTGATTTAGGGGGATTCTGCCTCCAGCTGTAAACAAACCAGTAGGTAAGGACGCAGTGAGTGTCTTCACTGTGGTGGCACTGATTTTGACTGCCTGAAATAATTTTATGTTTAACAAAGGGGAAGCTTTGGGGATGTGCTGTCTGTTCTGCTGCTTGTGTAGTCCCTCAGAAAGGCGTGTGTGGTTACTTAACATCCGCAAAGAGGAGACTTTGGGTCTGTGATCCTTGCTGAACGACACTCCTGCTGATTCACATCCCATGTCTAGCAGAGCACACAGCTTTTCATCGTTTTTAAGTGCCATGACAGGATGTTAGTATCCTACCAGTCTCATCCATGTTTCACCAGCGTGATGCTTTTACTGCTTTGTTCTGTACTTGTGGTTTTGTCCTCAGTACCAGACTCATCCACTGCTCCTCTGTATTTATGCCTATACACACTTTATTTCACCTGGTTTCATACATGAACTCTTTCTTAAATTTTTATTCTTAACGCTTGTATGGTTGCAGAACAAATCATCTTCTTTCCCATTTCTCTTGCTACAGATGTCTTCACCTGAGCTACAGTAAACTGGCCAACAGGGCAATCCCTTGAATCACCTTTCTACTGTGAAGGTTTTGCAGGAGACTGCCTTGATTTTTTTCTATTTTTCTTTTTTTGTAATCAAGTAAAATGCTTTCCAATTGAGAATGAAATCATTATGCTTTTGAATAAATTGTAGCTATCCTCTCATAAATCAGCTTTTTGTACAATGCTGCCTCAAACCTTTTTGTTATCTAGGTAAATAATGCTCAGTGGTCTTCCTCTCATTGATTCTGGGTGTTACTTCTTGAGTGATTTCTCTCAGCTTTGTTGGCCACAATGTTCTTCATTGAAAATATGCCTATACCTTTGGTTGGACTACGCCCCATTGAATATTGCATTACTACAGCTCTGTGTGGTTGGTATCTTCCTTGTTGTGGAATTTGAATTTACAGCTGTGAAAGGTTTTTTTCCAGTCATTAATTGCACATCTGAGTGAGCAATCATTGAGTTAGCAATCTCTGATGCTCACCTTACTTTCCTCTGTTATTTCTGTAACCAAGATGATTATATCAGGAAAATATAGTTGTCAGGATGCCATTTCTGGCTCTGTTAAATTTGTCTTATGCAAAGTTCACAGTGAGCAGCACTGGCCTCCGTACATGTAAAGAATTTTTTAGGGAAGCAATGCATGTTTGCAGTCTGTGTGATACCATCACCACTTTGGTTTGCCTCATTATTAATGGGTGAAGTTCTAGATATAAGGGAGAGAAGAAGTTGATGCATTTTAAAAGTTAGTTGTTTATGAGAGCTCTTAGTTTCTATTTGTTGGCAGTCAGAAGAATCAGCAGCAGCGGTTTGTGTCCAGCTCTGGCTTGTTCTCAGATTTCTGTCTAAACTTGGTTAAATCTGAATGGCAGGTTACTTTCAACCTTTCCGCCATATTCTTTTTAATGACAAAGTGTAAAAAAAGTCAGTTGGCCATTCAGAAGCTTTAAAGTTAAGAGAAATACTTTTCAAGACTTAATCATGATTTAAAACTCAACCAATTCTGATCATTATTGCAATACTATCTTGCTACTTTTGTTGGAAAACACCTAACCTTTGAGAAGCCCTGCTTATTTTCGGTAGCACTACACCCAAGATCAAACACAGTTAGTTTCAGAGAGGGAGAATTTAATACTGTATGCTTTGATCTTCCTCTGTGAAATATTCTCTAGACCAACATTTATGCCTGTTATAAGCTGAAATACAGAATATACATGCACATCCAGTAGCATATATATGTGTGCCTAAACCAAAAGCACATATATCTAAGAAACAGATCTCCTGAAATCAGTGAGACTGTTCCCAGATAAAGGCACTGCACAAGGTATGCAAAGGTTGCAGATTTCAGAACTTTTAAACCCAGCTCTAGAAATCAAATGAAAAATAGGTGGGAAGTGGGCGATGAGGCCTTCTTTGAGCTATGAACCCTTTAGAGCCAGGGTCTCACCACACTGTGTGTTTGCACGATGCCTTGCACAACAGGATTTTTTTTCAGGCTGACTCTCGGACACAGCAGTAGCAAAAATGATTAACACTGACAACATGTTTTATTGGGGCTCTTGGGGTCAGTCCTTCCCACGTGTGACCATCTGGCCACACAGACCATCTCCTTCTTACCAGGAACTGCAAAACATCCTTGTGGCCAAGACAGTAATTTCTTATAGACAAAATTAATGTTGTGAGAGTATTTAGTGTACTTTGAGCTGCCTTTTAATCCTATTTAGCAGGTGGAAACAAGAAAGAGGTTTAGCAGTATGTGAACCATCTGTTCTCAGTGGACTACCAAAAGTCTGGAGCAACTGAGTTGAGCTATTGGAGACACTTCCAGATGTTGTCCAACAGCATCCATTTGAATGATTTTGTGGAATAATAGTGCAATCCAGATGTGATCGAGCTACATCTGAGTTCTAAAGCCAAGAAACTTGCCTATACATGATACAGATATTACACAGTGGCTTGGCACAGTCCAGCAGTTTATTTTACATCCAGCATTTAACCTCTTTCCCCCGCAAGGTACAAATGTCAATATTGGATTTTCTCTGGTTGAACGAATGTGTCACAGAGCAGATTAACCACTGGCAGTGAAAAAGGACTCCCACTTGCCAAAACTACATTTCTCACAAATGGATCAAAAGAGTCTGAGGTACAGAAAAGAAGCAAGACAGGAAGTCTTGCCAAATTTAGTCATGATGGTTCATTAAACTGAGCTTAAGACCTTGGTATATGCACTTCAGCTAGAAGCTCCTGCTTTCAGCTGGCAGGATGTAGAGGCTTGTGTGTTCCCATGTCTGTGTGTGCAAGTACATACACACCTGGGGATGAGGTGGCAGGGCAGTAGCTAATGAGACAGATGAAGCTAGTACTCAGCAGAGTTCCTCAAAAGCTCACTACTCTCTTGGCTATCTCAATTTTCACAGCATAGACTGAATTTCCCCTCTCCAGGCAATGTTGCTGTTCCACCACTTAAAGTTGTGCTTTGCTAATTGCAGAGCATTGTAGAGACGTGTGGGCTGGGGAAGGACCTGGTCCCTGTGAGCCAGGCTGGGTGGAACATTTGCTGCTGAGGGAGCACAGGCTGCTTCTCCATGCTGGGTGCAGCTGCTAACACTCCTGGATGTCTGAGTGCCTGAAAAAATATGTCTCCTTCTCCCCTCCTTAAACCCAAATGGCATCTGTTATTCCAGCATAAGGAATCTCACTTTTTGTTTACACGGTAACATAGGTTGTGTGGTGTAGTCGACACATTGGAAAGAAGTGATGCCATCCAGAGGGACAGGCTTGAGAGGTGAGCCTGTGTGAACTTCATGAAGTTCAAAAAAGCCAAGTTCAAGGTCCTGCACCTGGATTGGGGGAATACCAGGCACAAATACAGGCTGAGGGATGAATGGATTGAGAGCAGCCCTGTGGAGAAGGATTGGGATGTTTGTGGATGAAAAGCTGGACATGACCCAGCAATATGCACTTGCAGCCCAGAAAGCCAATTTCATCCTGTGTGGCCTGCAAGATGAGGGAGAGGATTCCCTCCCTCTACTCCGTTCTCTTGACACCCCACTGTGGGGTCCCGTCGTAAGAGGAACATGGACCTGCTGGAGCCAGTCCAGAGGAGGGCCAAAAATATGATCAGAAGAGGTCTTGAGGACCTCCCACAAAGGCAGGCTGAGAGAGCTGGGGCTGTTCTGCCTGGAGAAGAGAAGCTACCAGAAGATCTTACAGTACCTTCCAGTACCTGAAGGGCCTGCAGGAGAGCTGGAGACTGACTTTTCACAAGGACATGTAGTGACAGGACAAGAGGGAATGGCAGAAATTCTTTACGACGATTGTGAGGCCCTGGAACAGGTTGTCCAAAGTCGTGGAAGCCCCATCCCTGGAAGTGTTCAAGGCTAGGCTGGATGAAGCTTTGAACAACTTGGTTTAGTGGGTGGCATACCTGCCCATGGCAAATGGGTTGAAACTCTAAGGTCCCTTCCAACCCAAACCAGTCCTTGAATCTATGGCAGGTTTTTAAAGTTAGCTCAGCTCACCTTGGATTCAGTTCTTGCTGGAAAACTTAATTGGCCCTGTTATTTATTATTCTTTCAGTTTTTCTGCTCTCTGCAAATCTCAGTGGCAATAACTTTATACATTCTTCTGGTTCACTGATTCTTTTTTTTCTTTGGTATAATTTCAGAGGCCTTTATCAGTTTTCCACTTCTGTGGTTTTTAAGTTTTACATGTTTATTGCCTTGTTAATTATCATAAAAAGAGTAGGAGAGGAAAGAAAGGGAAGAAAAATAGGATACACACAGTTCTGTTATTAATATATAATGGATGCAGTAATGTCCCAATTGTTCACTCCCAAGTACTAGTATCCACAACAGTGGATTGCGATGCAATGTGTTGTTGAATTGTGGTGACTGCAAGGTTCAAAGCACAGATCTGTTTTCTGTTTCCTTTGACTTGGCTGTTCACTGGAAGGTAATTGCAAACACAGGCATCTAGTAGGCTCTGGAAAAGGGTGAACCAAAGAGCTGTGGGTCTGATTTTTCCGGGTTGCTGGAGTACACATGTAAGGTCAGAAGTGGTGTTGCTGGATGTTAAAAAAAATCCAAAATTAACAAATATTTTAAAATTAGTAGTTCTATGTAATTCAAACTAGAAGAGTTTTTAAAGCTGACCAAGCCTTTCTTATCTCTGAAAAGCGGGGGACCTTCAGGAAAATAGGAGAAGGTCAGTATCGAAAGATAATCCTTACTCCATCCAGATGACTGAATTACTTTTAACTCGAAGAAGATTCTGGACCAATAGCATCAGTGTTGTTACTGGCATCAATACATAGTAAAATGAGTATGGAAACTATGTAATGGCTAATTTGTATGGCTTTTTGAAGACAAACTTGGTACCTTTCAGTGGCAAGATTTCAAGTGAGATGGCTGAAAGTACCTGTAGTGTCATGGTGAGCAGCTATAAAGTGCTTGACTTCATGCTTGTTCCAATTTGTTTGGTTCAGGACTGTCATGCCACAGAAGCCCAAGATGGTTCAGCTGGACAGGCAGTGGAGCAGGACATGGGAAACTTGCACCAAATCTTGCTGCATCCAGACCATGTCTTGGATGAAATTGTCTTGTCTTAACTGAAAAACATGCATTGATCCAAAATCAGTAGGGCAAGAATGGATTAAGTTTTTCTTTTCAAATCACCTAAAAGCAACTGTATCATTACTCTAAGTGAGGTGGTATATTGGAATCAAATATTGATGTACATACTAGATTGTAATGACATTTTTGTGACAGTCAGAGTCAAACCACCAGACAGATCCAATAATATCATGGAGAATCAGTATCTGGTTGATCCTAAAATGATCTAGTGAGGACATCCCTGCCACTGAAGGCACAGAAGGTAGTTAACAGCAGCAGTCTGATCCTGGTAGTCTGCAGCTAGGTCAAAAGTTGTGAGCAGCCCAGAACTCTTCCTTTGGGTACTGAGAAGTGCAGAGGGAAACATTGGAGCAATGCCCTTTCCATTTGAGTTTATTTTTTTCAGTTCGATGTCTATGTCAGGCTGACAGCAAGCAGACAGCTGTGTTATTAACAGACTGTCTGGATAGTATCTGTTCCTCAGGAGTGCTGATTTACGAAGTTTCACCAAAGTCCTGAATATAGCGTAAGTAGGAAATACCACCCTGAAAGGTAGAAGTGGTGTATCTGTTAGAGAGTGCAAATGAAATTGTCAATATAAAGGAGAGGGGGATACGGCCAATAGTTAGGAGCTGCTCCAGGAGCAGGTGAGTGAGGATGGGGAAGTAATCTCATGCAAGACAAGAGGAAACTCAAAGCAAGAAACTCTGGCATAAACCGAGAAGTCCAGCCCTGAAAGAGCAGCCAAGAGGATTGCCTCCATTGGATGTGTCTAGTCCAAACAGCTGGTGCAATACTGTAGGATGTGACAGGTTGTCAGGTCGCCATCTCTTGGGGGAGAACTTGAGCAAAGGACACTGTAGCCCTGTGCAGACCCAAGCACTTGGTTTCCTCCTCAAGGGGGTGCAGGAGGTGGTGCTGGGGAGAGGATCTGTGTTGGAGTAGGGTGAAATGAGACCCAGCCCTCTCTGGTGTTGTCTAAACTAGCTGAAGTTTGATCTTGAGATATAGTATGACGTTTAGTTTTTGTGTGGCTGCTTGCAGCTTTGCAACTGAATGTTTGACCCTGAATGAACAATACATGAGGGAGCTTTTCTACCTCCAGTTTTTATCCATCACATTGCTTTGCAATAAACACATCTGGTGTAATCTGTTGCCGAAAACTGAGGTATGGTTTGTTGGGAGGAATTAGTATAAAAGGCAGCTCTGGTGTGTCACCCAGCATGAGCTGTACCGGTCTCAAAAGCAGGGATGTGCTCCCTGCCAGCCTGCCTGCCATGCCAAAATAGCGCCATGGAGCTGCTTGTTGCAGATGGCTTTGACCTCCTGCATGCCTCTTTCACAAACGGGCTGGTCCAGGTCCTACAAGCTCTGAGCACTGTTCCTCAGAGGAACTGCAGTGCTCAGCGGTTTTCTGTGCCTGGTCTGCAAGGACAGCCCTTCCCTCTCCCAATGCCATTAGCCCTGCTTTTCCATCAGCACTCAACTTGCATGCGAAAAAATTTATATGGATAACTTAAAAAGTCAACATCAATGACCGGAGTCAGAGCAATAAAAGTGAAGTGCATGGCTGCTGCCAGGCTTCTTTCTCGCTCCTTGGTGTTCTGGCTCCAGCATTCAAGCGATAGATTTAAATATAAAACAGATCATTAACGGCTGGCTCAACATCTGCTAATATTATTTTCCTTGCATTGTCTGTGCGTCTTTGTTTATCTCTGTGTGCTACTTTGTTTCTCCCCTCTTATAATAAGGATCATTCCTTTATTTTAAAGCGCCGCATCAATTTTCAATTGCTTGGGCTCTTGGAGCCTCCCACGCTTTGCCCACATGCTTGCACCGCACGAAGAGGTGGAGAAACAAAGCGAATGCGAAGCGTGGGATGATTGTTGCTTCAAAAAACAGTAATTAAGAATCTGTTAGAAAAATAACAACTGAGTTTAATAAGAGCTTAACTTAGCTGCGTGAGCTGGACAGAGAGGGACTCCTGAGCTGTCTCATAGAAACCAAGCAGCTTGACTCCTCAGGAGTCTTTCAAGTGACATTGAAGTGGATTCATGGAACTCCAGTAAGAGGCATTGTTCTTGTTTCTATTGGAGAGATGACTTGCCTTTTTCTTCAGAAAGAAATTATAATAACCAGCACTGTGACAAAAAGCCAAATACAAAAAATGAAATTTTTGGTATAAAATCTACCCTTATACTAAGATAGCTGATTTATATCCACAAAATCCTGGCCAATTCTCAGTTAAGTCCCAAAGCTTCTTGTTATTATCCATATCTCTCTACCTCCCTACCATGGTGCAGATGATGCAATATGCAAAATCACCAGCTGTTCACATATTCATAAAGTACTTAAGCTTAGTGAATTGAGGATGGAATGTACTTTTTTACCTTGAAAATCATCTATATTTCTTTTGCCCCTGCTCTCCCAACTTCCAACCTCTTAAAGTTTATAACATTTATCCTGATGAAAAAGAACTAAAGAGAGAAATTAGATCCGTAAATACCTACTGAACATAACTTTCTGGGAAGCAGATGGACCTATAATATGTTATCGTATGACTAGAGCTGTCTTCTGCTTAGAGCTGTTCAAGAGGATCTCACTCCTTACTTGCCAGAGACAAGTAAAAGAGTCTTTCAAGTGGGCTTTCCATTTTTTTTTCTCATAGGCAGAAGTAAAAAGCCCCTTTCCTCTTCCTAGACCTCAATAGGTCTTCTACTACCTCAAAAGATCTTTCACTGCATGAGGGGTTTTCTGGTTGTCCAGAGAAGTCCTCAACCCTGAAAGAACAGTGAATTTCCACCACTTTTAAGGCACTTTTAGTTCAGGAAATCCAGGTTCGGTACTTTATTGTTGGTCCTGGGGCCAGGAGACACTGCATCTCCCTTTGTGCCCCTCACCTGGGCCTGAGAAAGCAGCTTTGAGCTGCTGGCATGCTTACTACCCCTGTCTTGGAGACAAATGCCAGAAGACTGTAAAGCATGGTCCAATTCTCCTTCTGTACCATCTGTGTCTCCAAAGGTCTTCTGTGCCTGTTTTCATCTTCGGTGCTTGCTGGGATTTTGCTGGGACTGGCAGCAATTACTGTACATCTGCCTTAGGAGAAGCCTCCCACCAGTGTAGTAAAGACATGGACTGTTTAGTGTCACGCAGAGAACTCTGGACAGTCCTTCTCTATGGCAACATACCGCCATTGTTTTTTTAGGGCCCCTAAATTTGTGAGAGGTGACAGTAGCACGTTAATTGTGACTCCATAAGTAAGACATTAAACTGCTCTGCCTTGGCATGACTAGTTCCTTTCTGCTACCTCTGTCATGCTGAAATTTTATTTGGGAATGTCACATTTCCAAAACGTTTGATCAATAAAATGTTGCCCCAAGTGTTATGATGGCTGGTAGCAAGCTTAAGCCAGACAAAATTGCAAGTTATATTATCCAGCGTCTCAGGATGGTTGGACTGGAGGAGAAATGGACTACTTGCAAAATCCATCCCCAGAGTGACAAAATTTGGAATCGTTTTTGGTGCTCACCCACCCTTTGGCTTAAGGAGGTCTTGCAAGGCCCTCCTTGCTGGTAACTTAAATGTGCCCTCATTACAGTGAAATGTCAGGACAGATAGTAGCTGTGGCAGTCCAGTAACGATAACTCAGTAGTCTGAAAATTTCCTTTGGGTATCTCACACAAAACACTCCAAAAGCTGAGGCAAGTCATTCTCAGTATTAAGCAATAATTTGAAATACTGCAGATCCAGATGCTGACTTCCCACTGAATTCATTGTAAATCACATGCGTTTGTACTGTCTCAGTCTGGGCAAACAGCTCTCACCCGAGGAAACAAGTTATGCTCAAGTCTGCATAAACAAACCCACACACCAAGCTTATTTCACAAGGCAAAATTGCCCTCCTAAACACAGGTGGGGAGATCGGACCGTTGACTTCCCTACACGGAGACCAAAAAGGCTGTGCTTCACTGTTGTGGAAAGTCAGAACGTCTTCACTGCAGTCCTTCAACCATCATCCATCTGGTGGGTGTTCCATGGTTTGCATTCATACAAAAAGTGGTATTGGGTCAAGGTCACAGTTTTTTCACCAACAGGCTACAAAGGGCCTGGCATGCATTTGGAAAACAGATGGAAGTGGAGGATAAAGTTCATCCCATGAAGGGAATGTTGGAGAAGGCTCATCAGAAACCAGGTAGATCTCAAGCTGTTGGGGCCCATCACCAGCCTGAGCAGACTCCATGAAGTAGCCTAAACTAAGATTTCCCATCTGCTCCAGGCCTGGCAGCTGCTTTACTGCACGACAAAACTGAGGACATGACACCGTTTTTCTTCTGTGCTTCTACAGTGATTCTCTCATGTTTTAAATAAACTTTTGACTTCTGTCCAAATGCAGTATCTGGGAGAAAAAGGAAAACTCAAACTGCTTGCAAACACATGAAATCGGTGATAAATAGATGCAGTCTGCATGGTATTATATGGTAGCTGAGCTTGCATAAATCATAACTTTTCAATCTTTCATTAAACTAGTGGGACTGAGTTTCACCATACATTTTTGAGAAGACTAAAAGTAATTTAGCTATGATGAGGAATAGATCACCCACTAAATTTGTTCTGGTTCACCACATTCCAACTTCTCATGTGTCACTTGTTGATAATTTTTCAAAAACCAACCTGGAATACTACCCGAACGTCTGAAAAAAGCATCTGCTTCCAAAACATGTGAAAGGCTTCAGCATGCCAACAACTGAGAGCTCCTGGATGAAGATTTTCAAAGGCCCTAATTCTTCTCACTGCTTTGAAGTGAGGTTTTATGTCCCAGACTGCTCTCATCTGTGGGTCTTCCTGAGAGAGCTCCCATAAAGCAGGTGCCTGTTGGTCAAGCTGTCATGGCATTACATGAAAGAGCCTTTTGTCATTTTAGAAAAGGACTTTAGAGAATATTATTGATGAATGAGAAGAAAATTTCTTTACTATCTGTAGCTTTACTATTTCTGTAGCTATCAGCCGTGTAGGTGGAGATGGTTAAGCCTAAAACCCCTGGAGGTTTCCTGAAAATCTGAGCCTGTTATATCCACACATTTTTGCAGGGAGGAAGACACTTGCTCTGAGCTCTGACTGTTCTCATACACACTTTTTCTCATCTGGGCAGATTCTCTGAGGTTTGGCACTGTAGTGGTGTAGCCACATGTTTCCTGGCTGGCTTGGAGTGTGGTCAAATCAAGCTTGAGTCTGCCTGCAAAACACTGTGTAGACGTAGCTTTTGGTGTGTTCCTGAGCCAGATGTAGCACTTTCCAGCATAAGGAATGTGGAATAGCAAGTTTTATGACATCTGGTGGTGCAAGTGCTACCCCAGATTGAACACTGATTCCTATCCAAAATTACAATCTCATTTTGTGGGCTGCAGTTATTTAGGGTCTGTATCTCCCATGCTTGACTGTTTTCCTCACAGTTTGCATTTGCTTATTCAAAATAGATTGTGCTTTGCATGGATATGCATGAAAACAGTTGATTTGCAGGTGGAAATGAACTGCTTCTAATATCTGGAAATAATGAGAAAAATGAAGAATCATAGAGAAGCTGATATTCTTGTGTTAAAATGTCTTGTAAACGAAACAAAGAAAAGAAGTAGCAGCATATGTAATGGGGCTGTTTACTGTCCCCAAGTTATGAAATGTTTTCTTGACTGGGCAATGCCTCTGCCAAATGTCTCACGAAGAGCTTTGTTGTGACATAAGTTGAAGTCAAGGAAAATCCGTATTGTTATAGGCATTTTGATCTGTCATGGACTGTGTCTACAGAGTGACTGGACTGTGTTCTCTACAGTGAAGTACACATGTCAACGCCCACAAGTTAATGCAGACTGGGGAAGAAGCAAGATAATAAAAAAAGCTGTGAAAACTTTTGGGAAAGAAGCTGAGCAGGGAGAATCTGTACGTGATATCTCTGGGACTTGTGGGCGCTCAGCAGCTCCAAAAAAACAGACCACTGATGGTGGTTCTTAATATATTGACTCAGTTGCTGAGTTGCAGGCAGAAAAACAGAAGTTCTGGGGGGATCTGGCAGTCTGTGCTTGTTTGTCCTCCTTGAATGTGTGGCAGGAGACATCTAAGCACATGCTCATCATACTGTGAGGGAGCTTGGAGGGATAAACAGAAGCATGAAGAGGTTGCTGAAACCTCCAATGTAATTTTTCTCTTCTCAATCAATTGTGCATCAGTTCATTTACTTTGAGCAGGACATGGTGCAGTATGGTGTGAACCTGACATGAAAAGCACATGAAGCCAGTCAGGAAGAGCTGGTTTTGCCACCTTGTACATTCCTGGAAAGCCATGATCATTCTGATGTAGAAGTGCCACTGCAGACCCTGCTGGGCTAGGTACCCAGGAAAATCCTGGGAATAGACAAGATGTAGTCTCTTGTCCTAAAAGTGCTATGTCATGTGAGCTCCAATACCTCTCATCTTGCTGATTAAGTGTGAGAGAACAAAGAGTACCCCATCACCCCTCCCAAACTCAACAGCTGCTACTTGGAAGAGGCTTTTTTCCCCCATAATTGGTATTAGATGATGATGATGCCACAGGCTTTGAAATATTGGAAGCCAGCACTGATCACGCTTACAGATAGCTGAACAATGCAGTGCAATGTAAACTAGGCAAACAAATCCATCTGGGTTGCCAGAGAAGGCAGAGAAAAGCTCTAATCTTCTAGAAGCAGCTGTTGGCCAAGCTGACATTGAAAGGCATTATTTTTAAAATGAAAGCTTCTGTGCGGGTGATGAAAGCTGCTGCATTTCTTGCTTTGGACTGGAAGCACTTGTCGGTAGCCCAGACAGAGATCAAAATTATTGAATGCTGCAGAGCAAGAGTGATAAGCAGGACCCTCTTCAGTAAATAACGGATTCCTGTCCACTCTGGGACATGACAGGTTTTGCCAGGAATATCTGCTTACTGGGGCAGGGTGGGAGCAGTGCTGAGCCAGGGCAGGACAGCTGACGGTGCACCTGAGCTGGCTGAGAGGCTGTGGTATGTATCCTGCCTCAGATGCTCACCAGACTGAATAAGGCAAGAGGCTGGTTTCCCCACCTGATTCTTCCTGGAGAAGTCCCAAAGCATGGGGGACTTTAGAGCCAGACTTACCAGCCCATGCCAAGTAGGAGGCTGGAACTTGTCAGGATGGTTAGGTGAGCAAAACCTTCCTTGGGTAGCTACAGCCTGTGGCAGAAAACAAGTAATGTCAGGGGTCTGGATGTGCCATTCATATGAACCAAGCTACATCAGTCAAAGCAGCTTTATTTCAGGACAAGTGAGTCAAACATAGGGTTTTTGGCCAACATAATCTTATAAAGGTAGAGGAAACAGCCCCCAAAGCCTAAAATTACATGACCAAACTGGCAACTGTCTTTAAAGAACTAATCTTAGCGCCTGAAAAAAATTTAGTTAAAAAAAAAAGTGAAAAATGATAGAATAATTTCATTTATGAGGACAGCATTTTTAACATTAATAAACTGTGGGTTTTCATCCAGGGTGAGAGGATACAGTTCAAATGTGGAAGAGCAAAGGAGAAGAGATTTCCCATTCATGCAGTGCTCTCAGGAGGTTGGTGGTAGCTTACCAATGGAAGCAGCAGCCGGTGAAATAGTTGTAATTTGTATTGGTTTTAACAATCTGTGATGCCTGAGGGATGCTACAAAGATGCGTATTTTTCTTTTGTGCACTGTGACTGACAGAGAAATAAGAGCCACCCCTACCAGGATAAGTAGCATCATTATCCATGCTGCAGACAGGGACACTGGACCACAGAGGGGTTTTCTCAGAGCTGTGGAGTCATGGCAGGGCTGTCAGGTGTTGGTAGGGGCTGGGACCCGGGCCTCCTTCACAGGGAAGAGACAGGCACTGGAGGATGTTGTGCCACAATCTGTTGTGAGCAGTTAGCAGTTCCCCTGGTACCTGGCAACCAATGAAGGAGCAATCTTGACTTGAGGCTTCTTGGCGTGAAGGCTGGAAGGAGGAGGATAATATCCAGGGTTAGTACTAAGCCCCCTCTCTGAAAGCAAGTTTTGCTTTAGGCATTGATGCTGGTGGTTGCTTGGCAGAGCAAACATGGGAGCGGAGGAGCAAGCAAAACATTTCATTATCCTTTTTGCCAGAGAGTTGAAGGAATATGACAGGGAGACTTGTTTAGCTGAAAAGCCATATAGACCATGTTGTCTGAATACATTTTGTTTTCTTGTTGAACTCCATTTATAAGACTGACAAGAAGACTAATAAAATCTACTAAGAACAAGGATGGTAATTTAGCACTCAGAGAGTGAGAGAGGAGCTGTATCTGAGGAACGCCTGTGCTGCTCTCATGTCTTCAAGCCATGCCTGAAGCACAGGTATTTCTTCTGATGAGCTACGAGCGGGAACAAAATGGAGTTTTTTAATCACTTTTTTCTTCTGGACAACATCTACTCCCTGTGTTCTGAGTCTTTTCATGTGAAGTTGTTGCCAGGCAGCTCTACAGAGAAAAGTTAAAAGGCTCAGTAGGTACTGCAGTGTTCTGTGAGATGAAAAACGAAGCATCCCAGACTCAAAGGTTACTTTTGGAAGAGGTCTCTCCTCAGTCTGCATTGGTTTGGGGTGGCTTCCATCACAGCCTTGTCAGTCAAGTTTGAGATGTCTTGTTTTTAAAACTGTCTACCAGCAGAGAGGGATGGGTCTCATCTGTCTATCATCTGCTTGGCAATGGCCAGTCAATGCACTGCACTGTCAGATGCAAACTAAAATAGGGTCAGAGCTTCAACCAAACTTTCAACAGCTTTGTTCTTTCTTATTTGCTTTGGTCTTTCGTTTCTTCGGCATGATTTTTGAGGAGAGAAAACGGATGCATTTTTAATGAACATTTTAAAAACTAATTCAATATTCTTATTTAAATATGTCAGTGTGAGTAGTGAAAAGCAAGGGGGAAAACCACCAAAGAAATGAAAACCCAAATCCAAAATATAGTTTTGTGGAATGACTAAGACTTGAGATTTATATAGTTATATTTTGGTGTCTGGAATTTTCCCTGAGATCAGCCTGTATCTTAATAGTTCCTGCCCAGCGCTGCTATGTGAGGTGAGCTTGTGTGTGGTTAAACAGCTGCTGTACTCCGACCAGAGGTGGAAGCATTTCCATGATGGTCTGAAAAGAACTAGTGTACGGCATTTGTACAGCTCTTTGGGGATCTTTCTGGATGAAAGGCGCTATTATACGGGTAAGATCATTATCATTATCATGAAAAACCTTCTCAAGGAAGCAATTCCACCTTCTGCTTCTGACACCTCATTTCTCTGTTGTCTCAGGAGCCTCTTTTGTATCTCCTAGGAGTGTCAGTTCACATCTTAATCTCTTTGTATGTAATCTCATTACAGATAATCCCATTTGCTAGAGATGTCAGTACTTCTCCACCATGTGAGGAAGGATTTCCACACTGCTCATTTTGTAACTGAACCCAGCTACATTCACTGTATAAAACAGACTGGCTGTAGCTGGAATCTCTGTTATGTTAGGTTTGCTGTGGGCAGGGAAATTCAAGGAAGGAAGGAAGGAAGGAAGGAAGGAAGGAAGGAAGGAAGGAAGGAAGGAAGGAAGGAATCACCTTTTTGCTAACAACAGCCAATTATTTTTTTTCTCTGTTTCATTGTTTACGTGAGGGAGAAATTTCCCCTTTAAAAATAATCCAAGTTTATAAAAAAGCATTCATAAAAGAAGTTTGGAAATTACATTCACAGCCATCCATCTTCAGTCAGGTCTGCCTGGTAGAGGCAGATGCACTGTGAGCTTTCCCCACTTTGATTCCTTATCTGTTAGTAACTCTTGTCAATTAAGGAGGGTATAGTCTACTCTCAATTCATTAAATGCACCACAATTGTCAGTTAGTGAGAGGCTCAGGGGAGGCCAGGACTAAGTAAACATAAGGGATAAATGATACAAGAAGAGCACAATTTGGAGAAAAATGAGGCCCCCTTTATATAACATGTTTATCTTTAAAATCTTAAGCAAACTACTATAATTGATAAAAGTCCAAACCCTTATATTCTTGAAGGGAAGAGTGGGGAAAAAAAGAAAGCAGTCGCTCTCCTTTGACGGTTTGAAAAAAGAAAAGATGTTTGTACCACTCACTGACTGGCTAATGAATAATCAGATTTCACAGCTTGAGTGCTGGGGTGGTAATTTGGTTGCACGCCATGCTCCAAATCCATGGAATAGTGCTTCATTAATGTGAAGACCTGTATAATCAAACAATTAGCAGTCTCTCTGCTGCTAAAGCAGCTTTTCATCAGCATATATACTTCGTTGTAAGATGAGTCTCAAATTACTGGATCTGACAGCAACTAGTCTTTTACTAAATCACAGCAGTAGTAAAGTAGGGTGGACAGAACATTCATTTTTTTAACCCATTTCTACATATGCAAGAGGTTAATTATATCCATGCCAAATGCCATGTATAACTATCATTGAGAAGGTCATGACAGTGTAGGTGAAATGAAATTGCACTTAAATGAGTAAATCACGAATTAGATTTTTCTTTAACTGAATATTCAAGTGCCATAAATTGGCAGTGAAATGTTGCTGCTTCTTACTTCACCTACTTCTCACTTTGTTTATCTTCCAAGAAGGAAGAGGAGACTTCCACCCGTATTCCAGTACCCAAATGTTACCCCTGTCCCTTCATTGTAGGGGGTTGAAGTGTACAGGCAGAAGGAAGTGCCACAAGTTTCAACTCTTTCTATATTTTGGATTTGTTAAGGCTCAAGGGCAACTGCCCTTTGCTCTCCAGTTCATTTGCCAATATCACAGTTAGGCAAGAGGAGGTGGAAAAAGTGAAGATGAGTCCAGAGTGCAGCATTAATCTTGACTTATGGATATGAGTCTCCTGCACATTTCAAGCCCAGAAAGCCCTGGTGCATAGAGTCTCTTCTGCCTTTTATCTCCATGCCAGCACGGGATGTGGTTGGCACCTTCCAGGGGACAGAAGCATCGATATGGGCCTGAGCAACTGCTCGTGCACCTGCTGCCACCAGCCTGGTGGGCAATGGAGCTGTTTGTTGGAAGGATGGGACAATGCATAGGATCAGAGTAAGCTAGAAAAGCATGCAGAATGATAAAATCATTTGTGTATGAATGTTTTGTAGAGCATTCCTTTCTTTAATTACAGACGAGTCAGGCTTAATATTATTTATTTATGTACAGGCTACATGTTTTTTTTATTTCCTTTCATACTGCCTTGATCTTTCCGGAAATGAAGTGAGCGCCAGTGGGTTTGTTTTGCTCTGTGGCCCAGCAGGTGCTAGCTGCTGAGTGTACTGGAAACATCCAGCGAGTGTTTATGATGCTGGCAAAGACATTGCACCAGAACCTTAGCTTGTGTGAGACAGCTCAGCGAAGTCCCTTTGTGTCAGCTGAGACATCGATCCATTACGTTTAAGATCTAATCAGCTGTAGTTGATTTGTGATGAAGCAGTGCTGGGCTGTTTTCATGGACGCAGTGTTTTATTTGGTTTTCTTTTCCTTCCTGTTTGTCAAAAATAAAACCAAAACAACAAAAACCATCTTGCAGGTGCTGTACATGTTTCAGGACCTAAACCTCTGAAGTGAAACTCATTGATACCTGAAAGGTAGCTCAAAGTACATATTAGTTTGCCCTGTGTGAGTAGGTGTTTTCTAAATATCAGATTTAGTAGTGATGATAGGTTCAGGTTCACTCTAGGTAAGATTTTCTCCAGTAACAATCTCAAACCCGACCATTTCAGAAAAGATGAAAGGAAAGGTCTCCTGCTTTCAGTATCTGTGTCAGTCTAATACCAGCTTGAGAAGCGTGTGCTGCAGAGGTCATCCTGTTTTTTTTATGAAACGGAGAGATGGAAAGTGGAAAGGTCAAAATATCCCTCAAGCTGACTCCCTGGTTTTTGAGCAAGAGCTGTGAGGTATTAAAACATAATCACTTTTAATACAGCTGACCTCCACCAGCATTTTCACCCAAGCTGTGATCTCCTTTTGACTTCCAAGACTCTGTAATCACTGAATTCAGAAAATCTGTCACACTTCAGTGTTGATCCAGGTAATTTGTTGATCCAGGAACTGCCCTCGCTGTCAGGAGCACAAGTGAACAGAGGACAGGACCCAGCACAGGTTTTTTCCCCTAGTCCTTGCCTGTATGTGCTGTTACTCACTCATGAGGGGCACCCCTGGGTCAAAATGGGTACACTTTCTACAAAAAATGAAATCTCAAACTAAACAAGCAGGTGGCATTTTTCTTTTTATTTTCTAATAATATGATTTATCTTAGTGCCTGTCTCCAGTGCACACCAAACGTCTCTCTAGCACAGGCCGTGCCTCTGCCATTGTCTAAGTAAAGAACTGCACAAATGAAGATTCAGGTGACGGGGTTGGCTGGTTTGAAAGTATTAATGCCTGGATTTAAGAAAAATTCCGACATATAGCTTTGAAATGCTGATGATTTTAAAAATCTTTGTAATGGTATAACTTCTAAGGTCATGTGCAGTGTTCTCTTCATTGTCCTGGGCAGAGGAAACAGAGTCCATTACTAAACACTAAATACGCTCATTAATTTTCTTAGGCATTCATTTTGCTTATAACAATTTCCATGTGTATGCTGAAACTTATGAACACATTCATAAAGCTGTTGTTGTTTTATGAAATGATGTTGTGACACACTTCCTCCAGAAAGAGTTCTTTGTCCAATCCTTGCCTAAAAACCAAATAGGCATATTTTTCCATTGGATTCCTTTACAAATGTCCTTGATTATTTACTTCATGGAAATAAACCAGAAAGGGCCCAAATCCACCTGGGACAAAGGCCCTTGTTCTGGGGAAGGGTCTCTTCAGCCTCCCAAGCAGAGGAGAGGTGATGGGTTGTCTTCTCTAGCCACCCTGCATTTGGAGCCCCTCGTTCAGAGTCATTGTCCTGCAGGGGATGGCAGTCCATCACCGGTGCTGTTCACCAGCATTCCCAGAAGCCCCACTCGGCAACTGGTGCTGCCTAAATTTTCAGGGGATTTCTACAGCCATGAGAAGAGGGTAGAGCTGTGACCACCTGCTGACAGGCTATGATGCCATGGGCTCTGGCAGGGGTAGCATTTATCTTCAGAGGGACAGAGTGTGAAAGAGGCTCAGGAAATTCATAAGAAGGAGTAAGCCTTAACAAATGCCCTGGAGGAACTAGGCATAAAGTCTCCTCACAGGGGTCATGTGCCTACATCTCACCAATGCTTTTATAATCTTACCCTTAAGCCACTTACTTGATCTCAGGTTCACCCTCCCTCCCTGCAAACCCCTGGAAGAGAAAGAACAAGAAAGAAAAAAACACAGGCAGAAATGCAATAAAAGCAGGGAGGCAATGACTGTGTTTTCTCCTTGCTTGTGGAAATGGTGGGTGTCCCAGCGCAGAAGGGGATGCAAACCCCTGCCAGGGGATCCCAGCTGCAGGAGGAAAGCAGAACCAGCACCTTGCACCTGCTGCAATGTTTTCTGCTTCAGAATGCTCTCCCTTGACAGAGCAACCTACACTGCAAGTGTACACTCTGTGTAGATACAGGTAACACTGTGTGAATTCATAATATGATATTACATTCACACATACATACCCCTACCATTTTCAACCACACATTTTTTACCATGAATTTTTTTTTCTATGTGTTCCTTGGCTGTAAAAACTCCTCCTTGCCTGAGACCCCTGCCCCTGCCATACCCTACATTCTGCAGATGCTTCTGTGTGCTTTCAAGTACAAGCATTTCTGCCATAAGAAAAACAAACTCCAATAGCAGTAGGAGACAAATAACATGAAATAACAGAAATGTGAGTACTGCAGGAATAGGGCCAAAAGGGATGGAAATATTCATATGGTGCTACAAAAGATACAGTTACATGAAACTTGGATTGGAAATAAATGAATGGATATATGTAAAAAATCAGTCATAGTCTATTTTAGATTGATCACACCAAATACAACAGCTCTAAACAAAAGTGGTTCAATACTCTTATTAAATGGGTTTCATTTGTTGTTGATTTCTAAATAATAATAATAATGCAATTTTCAGAACTAATTATTTAAACTCTGACAATTCAAAATAAATTTCCCCCAATATCTTTATAAAGATATTCATTTTACCCTAGATTTTGAAAAACAGTTTCATTTTCCTTTTCTCTTTTTCTTCTATTTCATAAAACTTGTGTTTTAACAAATCACTGCCATGAGCTAACCCAGATCTGAATCCAGCAAATACTCTCAACATTATCCTTCTCTGTTCACATATATTTGAAGTAAATTACATCAAATTGTATTTGAAATACCAAACTGGCATTAATGGAAGCTTCTTTTGCTCCAGGCACCATTTTAAAATAGATGAGCATAAAAATGCAGTCTGCATCATTAAGTTTATATGAAACTAGTGAGAATAAAAATCACCATGTAAGTTCTAATAAGATGTGTTTTTCATTCCAGTTTAATAACCCAAGACTATATTCATCTTCCAGTATAATAAATACACTGAAAGGAATTCATTCTTTTGTGTTTTTTAACATGTTGAGGGTTTCAGAAGATGGAGTTTTCTGGGAAGCTGGGTGAAGAAAATTCTTTAATATGGCAGTGCGGAGTATTATTATCATAAATAATTAATGTGCACAGCAGAAGAAAGCCTGGCTTCATTAATAATTCTTATTTTTCGTTGGCATAGGCTAGAGGTGCTGTATCTTCTTTCATCCGATCTATGTCAATTTCCTCGATTTAAATTTACTAGATGTTAAAATTTTAAAGGTATGCTACACTTTGCAATGGATTTTTATTTGTGACTTTGCATTAATATCCTACTGTTAATTCTTACCCACTGAGATATTTTTAGTAACAAGCAAAAAAAGAATCAAAAAAACCCCCGGTAGCAGCCAGGCAAGGTAGAGTGGGCATCAGTGTCAGCTCCTTTCATCTTTCATTTCCCATTGGGACCAGTTAAGATGCTTCTTTGATTAGAACCTCAGGAAATATTAAAAAGCTCTTCTGTGAATTTAAACTCATCAAACTTGTCTCTGTTTATTTTTTTGAATACTGAGATAATTCACCTCCCACATTTCAAGAACACAGGTTCCTTCCAACCCAACTGCGCTCCTCTGATCAGCAAAGTCACTTGTCAACATCGCTGAATCTCTCTCCTAACAAATGTTAGTGCTTCATTAATGCGGTGCCAGAGTCGGAGCCGCTCCTAAATGTTCCTTATTAGCACAGACGAGGAAGTGAGATGACACTAGAGATGGCACAGAGCTAGCATGCCACGAGGTGAGTGCAGGTAGTGCTGGATTAAAACAAAGGAGGACTATGTGACACCTGAAGGAAACAAAACACAGGATGGGGGGGGGTGGAAATAATTTTCTTTTGTTGCAAAATATTTGTAGGAGAGAGACTACAACTCTCATTGTGACTTTGGAAAAACCAGTACCACAGAGATGTAATGTTAACCTGCATTATGCCTTTTAAACAGAATTGCAAATGTTCTTGTTAATCAGTGCAAATGTTAGAGCTGAATGAAAAGGGACAGGTTTTTTTTCCTCTCAAGCATTTAAAAAGAGAATGTTTGGGGTTTTTTTCCTTCCAAACTCTAGTGGTGGTTGTGAAAAAACCCTCATGATTTTTATACTTTTCTCTCCTTTTCAGTCGTTTACCTCCTTTTATTTTGCTTGAGATCAAAGGAAGAAGAAAAGAGGTGGAGAAAAAGAAGAAGAAAAAGAAGAAGAAGAAAGAGATCACGGAGATCATGGGAGAAGGAAGCCAATAAAAAGTAAAATGCATGAGGCTGCTCACTTGGGAAAAGTCCATTTTAACCTCATTTATTTAGGGACAAAAATTTTCAGCTATTGGCAATGCTTCTAGCATCTGAAGTAGCCCAGGTAGTAATTTCAGCTGTGTATCCAGAATCTTCAGTCAGACATTTGTGCTCTTCATAGAATCAATATCATTTTGAGCATTTTCACAGCTTTTTCCTACATTAACATGTGGTTCATGTTATTTAACCTGGAGATGTGCTGTGACTTGTGTCCCTTTGGGCTCCAAGGGCCAAGCTAGGCAAATTGGAGAAATTTGGCTCCCATCAGTGAGGGGTTGATGCCTCTGTGTATTTGCACACAGATACACCCCAAAAATGGGTGATGTTATTGATTCCACATGGACAAATTCAGAAGATGAATTTAGACATGATCTCCCATGTGTTTGTCAGAAGTGCCATGTGGTTGTCCAACAGGAGATGCAACCTGGGCGCTCACAGATAAGCTAGTAGGCGACATGGAGCACACGGACACTTAACGTCTTCCTTTTGTTAGTGTCTGCATGGAATAATGCACTTGGACACCACGTATCCACTGAGATGTTGCTTTTGCTAAACTTCAACTTTTTTTTTTCCCTCCCTTCTAATTAGTTCACTTCTCCTTCCTTTCTCCCTGGCAAATTATCAGGTTGTACCATTCTGGAACAGCATCGTGTATATGTCGTATTTCTTTTCAAGGTTTCAGGATACTTTAGAAAGCTGGTGGTCTGTGATTTTGCTGTGCTGTGGTCATGGACTGCAAGAGATGACATTCCTTTATTTTATTTCTGTATCTGCTACCATTAAAATGGAAAAAAGAGGCAAAACTTTCTATATCCCATCATACTCACTAATAAGCTAATGCAAACCAGTTATACAATAGGTGAAAGATACGGGCTTGCATGTTAAAATCTGCATTTTTCTGACTTCTTTATTGCCTATCAATCCACTGTGACAATGGGTTTATTTTGCAGGAAAATATGCAAATACCTTAATCTGGTAGAACAGTATGACAGCCTGAATGTGAGTCTCTTCATGATATGTTGACAAACACTTGTTTAAGAGGACCAGCCCTAGGAAGATGATAAATTTCGGAGTGCAAAATCAGAATCTCTGCAGAAAAACTGCATAGCCCTTTGAAAAAAAAGAATGGATGGGTACTGAGGATCAGTCTCTTGAAATAATAAATTTTCATCTTATCTGAAATGTGATATATTAGCAAATGAGTAGGTGAAGGAATTTGGGAAATTTTGCTGCTTTCTTTCTACACCCACATAATGAAAAAGCCCACCACTTTTTGGAAAGTCTGTTGTCTCTGTTTTGTTTTATACATTAATTATATCGCATCAACTGTTGGAGAAATAGTTCTAAAATATTCCTGCAAATGTTGAAAATGTATCTGTGGGGACTTTTAGATTTTTTTTTTTTCCCAACATCCTAATTTCAAGAGTGATTTAAGAACTGATTGGCATTTGGCAAAAAATGAATGATAATGAACTCATTTCAATAGAGATGGACCAGATACCATGCCGGCTGTCGAAACTTTTCAAAGCTGGTTTCTCTCCAGTAAATGTGATCCTGCAGGCTCTGTCCATCTGCCTACAAGAAAAGAGACATTCGCATTCTGCAGGAAATACTGCTGAGAAAATACCAGTGAGGATTATCGATTTTGTGATCTCTCATCGTTCTCATCAAGGAAACTGGACAACAATAAACACCACAGCAAAACAACAGTACTGAGCTACTTCATGTCCCCCCTGCCCCTTTTTTTCCCTGTGTTTTTTTTTCCCTTTTTTTTTTTGGTCCTTTTTGCATTAGCAGGTGACAAGCTTACTTCAGTATGTTTGCCAGACAGAAGTAGCAGCTCGAACAAGTCTGAGCCCTCCCCGCAGCAGGGATGCTCAGGAGTGACCTGAAGCTGTTGTTTACAAGGATGGTTTGATTCTGGCCTCACCCTAATTTTTGCTGGTGCAAACTGAGTCACAGATACCACATTAAACAGCTGAAGTGAAAAACTGCACCAGCTGTTAGGCTTCTCCTGTTGCATGAAATTGAAACAGCTCTGAGATTTAAGGAAAATTGCATGAATTCACCCCAAGACATGACACCTGTGGGACAGGCTCTTCCTCACCTAGTGTCCACCAGCCCACCTTGTTCAAGTCCAAGGTGGCCAGCGCTGGTGGAAGGGTGTCCAGCCAGTGCCCTCCTGCAGGTGGCAGGGCCAGCAGTTTGCCCCAGCCCCTGGGGTGAAGCCCGCCCCAGCCCTCAGCCCTCAGAGCAGGTCAGCTCACAATGCTCTTTTCTCAGTTATTTCATTTCTCCTCCAAAGTCTGTCACATTTCTCTCTTCCCCCCATCCCCCTCCCACCAAGAGGTGGTTTCTGTGTCTCCCTTAGGTGTTTTCTGCTGCTGCCAAGGTCCCAGTCCTCATCTCAGTCTCCTCTGCAGACTCCCCCCAGCCTCTCTTTGTGCCTTTGTTTTCGAAGGTGGCTCTCAAATGCGGTGCCTGTAGGCTCACCTTTGCACAGCATCACTGCTAAATTTTTAATCAGTGGTGGTAAAACAAAGGAAATGAAGAAACTCACAGTATTTAACGAATGGTGTGTGGCTAAGCTGCAGGCCTCATCCTAGTTTACAGACATAAGCAGGGTGTCAAGCACCAATCCTACAAACCAATTAGCATCCCAGGAGATTTTGCTCTGGTGCATGGTCATGCAACTACCACTAATGTTATGTGGTGTTATGGTTGCACATGGCCAAAACATAAGAGAGAGGAAGTACTTCTGCATTTCATGCTGAATTCTCTGCTACATCAGTTGTTAATTAAAAAACTTGGCTCGTCTCTGTCCCTTTACACAATCAGAATGATGTAAGTAAGAATCTTATCCAAAAGCTTTTAAAATTCATTTTAAAAAAGGCTGGCTACAATATTTGTACAATATTTGCAGCTCAGCAGAATGAAGCAGGGAATTACTAAGTTTTCAGCTTCCCAGCTTCCCCACACAGCTTAGATCTGTCTGTTGCAGTGAGCAGGTTCCTGTGTCTGTGAGGCAGAAGGCTCACACCTGCCTTGGTGTGGAGTATTTAGTACCAGGCACTGCAAGAGGCAGAAATCTGTGTGCTCAGGGTTGTGGCCTGATTCATCTGAGCAAAGTCAGTGAGCCTAATTCTCTTAATTATGCACAAGGAAGGATGTTTCTGTAAGCTGAGCAACACCCCAGACCTCAGCACACCCGACTTATGTGTGGCCATGTCTTGAACAGACGATGCTAGTCGGGGGTGGAATTTGTAGCACAGAAGCCAGAGCCCCTCTCTTTGCTCCTAGTTAATTCCCAAGAGTACAGAAGTGAGACCCTACCTCTTCAATCTTTATATTTTTGCCCAGCTGAGCTACTATCCATGAAACTCTCTGATTTGTGTGAAAGATAGAGATAAAGGAGTTTAAGTCATGCAGCAGCTTTTGAAATGAAAGCCATGATGATAAAAACACCTGTTACAACCAAAAAGCTAGGGTATAAGAGTATGATTTATTACACATATTATGGTAGCCCTACAAGAACTGAGCAAAGATTTTGCCCTTTTTGTGTCTTATTCACACATGGGCATGTTAAAAGCCATCAAAGCTATATCGTGTGTCCCAAAGGATTAACTCAGCTCTTACTAACACTTTCATTTCCGTGTTCCTAGAGCTTAGGTGTACAGGCTTTATTTCACCACGCCTTTGAGGGGCAATATCTGCTCAAAATGTGCGTTTAACACAAGAAAGAAGTATACCACCAGCCCACAAAAAATATATAAGCTTCTCATTACAGTAAAATGTCAACCCTTGGCACAAAGGCCACAGAGCTCTGCAGGAGGCGGGCACCAGTGGAGGGTTATCCATCCCTGTCCTGAGACCCCAAAGGAAAGACAATGCACTTTGTGGTGTAAATGAGCAGCATCAGAAAGGATGCCTGCACTGAATGTGTTTCTGGGATGGTGACTCCCCATGCTGAGGACTGGTTCTCTCATCTCAGGGACTGCATTACTCTCACCCTCTCACCGCCCGACCACCTCCCATTTCTAGCATGGGAAAAGAAGTAGTCATTGATACGGGTACAGATAGGAAGCCTGCTTAGAAATATTTTAGCAATTAGGACAGGAAAAAATATAGTATCCCTTTTTTTTTCCCCCAGGGAAAACCTATTTCCTCACTTCTTTTCCATCCAAGCATAAACTGGCATTTTTTTGCCACTGTGAGAGTGAGCCAAAGCCATCACTGGAGACACAGAGAGGAATTGCTATAGTGTGGATTCATTAAACTCATCTCAGTCCATCTCTTTTTTTTTTGGTATTAAAGGAATATGGAGTAAAGCAGGGCAGAACGAAGTGTTCTGGAAAACTGATAATCAAATGGCCTAAAGCTAATGTTTACTTTTCTGAATGTTTTATAGCAGCATTACTTGGAGATGTATTAAAAACAGGGAGTGAGAGGGAGGGAGAGAGGGAGGGAGCCTAATAATAGCCTTCCAGTTACAGAAATAGAGAAGCAGCATAGATATGATAATTGAATTTGGTTTGGATGGGTGATAATCCGCCTTTATGCTACAGCTGTAGTTCTCAGATTTGAGCCTGGCTGGTGGCAGGTGTTGGGCAGCCTCCCCGGCCACAGGCAGGCTACAGCACCGTGCACTCCTGCATGCCTCCCGTCCCTCTCCCTCCGTGCCCCCCATTTCTCTCCTGGAGCCTGCAGGCAGGAGGCTGCAGGGTCATGGGTTTTGCATGTGTGGCCGTTTTTTCTCTGCATTTATTGGGGTTGTCCTGAAGATGACCTGGAGCCTCCCTTCCCCATCCAGCCAGGAAAAGCCACCAGTGAATCTGAAGGGCAGTTCCTCTCCTCACCAGCAAAATCCATGCTCAGCCATTCTCTTTTTCTCTTCCACTCTAAATTATTCAGCTCCACACTTGGGGAGCTGACACTGCTAGTAAACCGAGGAGTTACATATTTTTGGTTGCACTTGGAGATTAAGTGCCACTTGAGTTATAGTGTTTAAATTCCCAAATATTTGTGTAATTTTAGATCATGAATTCTCATTCCTGACTATGTTTAGTATCAATATTTATTCACACAGCTCTCTCTGTTAGATCCCATGGAAGAGACTGGGCGGGGGAAGTGGGAAGGTGTCTCCAAGCTGTCTCTGCCACAGGCATGGGTCCCCTTGCTGTTTTGCTTCCTGAAGCAAACTCCAGCCTCTCTATGCCTGCTCTGTCATGGAAAATGTGGGTTGGGAGGCAGTGGATGGGATAACTGGGCTGCAGTGGGTGGATAGCATGGCCACCCACTTTCACAAGATGACCTTAAGGATTTTGTGCCAGAGACTTGGGGCTGTTGTAGTGCTGCTGTCACGCTAGCAAGAGAAGTGGCAAAAGGGCAGAGACCGAAGAAGAAGAAAAGTCAAAACGTCCTTCCTGGGTGTTGGGAAGCCTCCCTGTCACCTCTGCTGCCTTCCATCCTCATAACATTATCCTCCAAGAAACTTTATCAGTCTCATTTGTTCTCTTGGTTTGTTTGTTCAAAAGCAAAAGCACTTCTGAAGAAAAAGCATTAATTAATTTCATTTTTAAAAGAAGATGTGAGAAGATTTTGGTTTCTGCAGGCACTGAATTAAATTCTGGCTGCACAAGAGTTTGCATTTTTAATGCAGCTCTTTTGCAGGTCACCAAAATTGTTCCCCATTCAGCCACTTTCATCATCTGGGTCATTACGACACATAGCCACAGCTGATGCCTGGATCCAGCTCCCGCAGTCCTCATCTGGCACTCAAATGCCACTTCTAATGATAACGAAAAGCATGGTGGCTGCTATAGCACCTTTTCTGCAGCTGTCCCAGAAGGCCCATATAGCTGTTATTACATCAGCCTTGTAACGTCATTGTGAGGTGGATAGGTAGCATGCAAGTTCTGCAGGTGAGAAAACAGAGGCATGAAGCAGTGTGCTGCTTCAGCTTTGCTGCCAGAGAGACCAGGTGAGGAATGAGGACCTGGGCTGTGGGGCTCAGCAACCCAGCTCAACTGAAAGCTAATTCTGTAATTGACAGGGAAATTAATCATGCTTATTCCAGTTTCCAAAGAATTTCAGATGAAGACTTGCTTGCCACACGAGACTTTTTGGTTGTGCTGTCCATGCTGCATCCCTCAGTGGGAGTTCTGACTGTCCTTAGTGCATCTGTGTTGGCTCAGCCCTCCAATTTCCTTTTTCTCTTTTCCACACAATAAAAACCTACTTATCACCCAAAGTGCGTAGTTAGCCTTGGTAGGGCAAAGTTTTGGAGAGATAAATGTCAGTGCAATGCTATTTGCTTGTACTGCTCATTAATTGCTAGCTAGACAAGAAATATTCACTGTATCCTAGGAGCAGATACCTGTGACTATGCCACAGTCAAAGATAGGATGGAAAACGCAAGATGTATCTACGAGCACTTCTTCCAGTACTCGGAAAATGTCAGACTCTTTCCTGTTCAAATTCCAGCTCTGCATTCCTGAAAGAGAACAAAAAAATGGTAATGCATTTTCTCCAAAACAGTGCCTAGCAATATAAAGTCAAAGCCATCCATTTCAGCGTTTGGCTTTGATGGATGTCTTTGGATTCTGAAAAGGATATGGTGGGTGCCCTATTAGAATAATATCCAGTGTCTTGACAAGCAGCTTCAGATTTATATCATAGCTTTCTTTTTTATGCCAACAGATATGAAATACCAAAGGACCGCAAAAGACATCATGCACTGTTATGATTTTTATTTTTTATTTTTTTAATGGAAGGGTTGTTATTATCCAAGAATCTTTGTTTCTTCTTTCCTGTTTTTAGCACCTTTGTCACTTAACATTCTTCCATTTGCAGTTGTTCCCCACTGCAAACACATCCATATTTTCCAAAAGCAGGGGAAAAAATGGTGCAAAAAGAGTCTCCATGCAGGTTTATTATTTGGGTCCCCTTCCTTTGCCACTGACTTGACCAAGTTCCCTGGACTCAGACAGCTAACTGGTTAATTGGGAAAAAACTATGGTAGAGGTGGGAAGGGGGAGGAATACTTTAAGAACTGATAATATCCAGATTTTATGGCAATGTTAAACCTGTAAATATTTCAGTTAAGGCATATCTGGATTTACTGCCAAACCTTCCATTTCTGTGTGTAGCCCAGTCTGTCTGAAATGAGGTGTCCTTCATGACCACTGGTGGGAATCACCACGTACCACTCCAACGAGCATTTTCGCTGCTCACTCAGAAGGGTGTGTGAATCACCCGAGCAAACACCAGCTTTAAAAGAAGTGAGGTGGAAATCTTGTCTCAGCTAACCCGTCCCTATTTCTTCTACTATTTCTGCTTCTCTGGGCAACTTCGGAGAGACTATGAGCTACCAGAAGTGCCTGTGGGTCTATAGTTCTGGCAGGCAAAAGACAAAGCCCAAGATATGCCCCTGCCTGGATGGATGGGCCATTGCATCAGAGGTAAGAGAACACCCCATGATCTCTCCTCTGGGTAGAAGATATCAAACAGCAGAAGCTGCCCACTTTTTGTACTGGAAGGCCATCCCTGACATCCTGTGAACTTATAGCAAAAGCAGTAAGAAAATGTATTACAGACAAGAGAGAAAATGCCATGAAACACATGGGAACAAACAGGCTCCATCCTCTATATCCCCTCTCTTAGTACACACACATCCTGACCCAGGAGAAGACCTCTTACACTGTAGTTTGTTGGAATAGCCACCAAGAAAGTATTCCCAGCATTCCCACTCAAGCCTCTGCATTTGTTTTTCTCCCAGAAAGAGACTGTGTTATTGGTTTTTAATCTTTATGGGAATAATTATTTTTTGAAAGGGAATCCAGTGTTCAAGTACAGAAACAAATTAAGGTCAGAGAGAAGCACCTAGCTTTATGTAAGTGTTTAGTCTCTCCTTGTGAAGTGGCTGGTTCTGCATGAATTACCATTAATAATAAAACCTATGTAAGATAGTGACATTCGGCGTGCATGTTCTTAGTTCCCCATTAAGCTGTGCTCCCTAAAAAGGTTTCCAGGTTTATTTAAACATGCAGAAAAGAATTTAATATTAAATAGAAATAAGATGTAATAGAATTATGTCAAAACACCTGAGGGAATTTTGGATACCTTTAAGGAATGAGCTCTGAAGTGATTCATAGCTAGGGCAAGTGATAATTGAGAAGAACGAAAAAAAAAAAAAAAGGAAAAATGAGTTAATTCTTCCACAGCTATGAAATCCACATCTATGAAATGCTGTAGTTCACAGACTTATCAGGAGTCTTGCCTCAGTATAGGCATTATTTTACTTTCTGATGCTGAAAATTAGTGTAGTGATCTTGCTAGCACTTTTGCATGCACTTAGCATAAGCACAAGAGTAGCTCCCTGGGGTTTGCCAGTGCAAGGGGAGTTAACACATAATATAAGTATTCAGAGGCTTGGATGCTATTCTGCAGCTTCTGGAGATAAATGCATATTTAGTTGTAGGCTAAATTATGGCTCTCATTACGTCATCCTTGAACATTTTAGATCGCAGAACTGCATCAGATCCTGTGATGGGATAAAAACTTTACCCTTTATAATTTGTGTAAGTTTTGACACAAAAGAGATGTTCTGCCTAGTACCAAAAGGGCCAAAGCATAGGGCACAGAAGCTTGACTCATTTGCATCTTAATGCAGTTACAGACTTAATGTAAGATATTCCTATTTAAATTAATATTTTCTGTGTCAGTTCAGCAGTATCAGCACACTGCTAATGATCTCCATATCCATTAAGATCAGTTCAAATGCACCTCAGTGTAGCTTTCTTACCCTATACTCCTGATGGTATTTTTTAAACTGATCTGTAGCTTATTATTTTTATTATTCACAAATGTCACAGGCCTTTTCTCTCCATTTTGGGATTGTTCTTCTCATATTTTAGGTCTTTTCCTTTCTTCTAATATTGCTTTGGGAAAGCTCTGGGGATATATAAAGCAAAATAGACAGATGCCTTCACCTACCAGATTGTTGTGAATAATAATAATCACCTCTTATATATCCCTTTTCATTTTCAAAGCACTTTGCAGCAATTAGCTAATTCGCCTTTGCAACAATCTGTGATAGATAGGTAGAGGCATTTGCATAGTGGCTATTTATTTATTTATTTATTTTATCCGCATAAAATTGTTGGAGTTTTGTTGTTTAGTTCTTATTAGTTTTCCTCTCTTTCTCTTTCTTCCTTTGCTGGATATTTTTGCTGCCCTTCTTTTTCTGAAAGGTAAATTTCTGTGGGATTGTTATGCCCATTAGCACTCCTAATCACTGAACCTAATTAGAGTCTCATAGAAATGAAAGCACACACCAGCAACAGATGAACAACAATTTCCTTCAAGAGCATGAGCTGTATCTCCACAGCAGCCAGATATGGCTGGAGAACTGGAAGCCAGACCCAAGCCACACTTAAGGCTGCTGGTTCAGATACCACCAAGGAAGATGACTGTGGTACATCTATTCCTTTGTAAAACATTTGCACGGTCCAACTTGCTGAAGGCATTGACCAACAGAATATGGGAAGTGAGAACTGAAAAAACCCTGCTCTTTTGGAAAAAAAACAAAACAAAACAAAAAACCCCAGAAATGTCAAAAAACCTGGTACTGAAACTGCAAATCTATCATGGAATTGCACACCTATTTTGGTCAATAGAAAAATGCACCCAAGCAGAGTCTCAGTGATTTCTACAGCCCAGTTCCCTAATGAGAAAACCCTTGAATAAGAAAAGTAGGCCAGACAATTTAATCCCTCTTGCCCCACATTTTCAATCTAGTGCACACTACATTAAGTCTGCAACCTAAAATACTACCTTGGCCCTTTGATGGAGTGAGCCTGGTGGAGCGAGCCTGGTGCACTGAACCTTAATCTGAAACACAGGTTACCACAGCCTAATCTAGAAGGTTGTACTGGCATTGTGAAGGGTGATGAGAGTCTCCTACAACCTCCTCCACACCCCAAGCAATAGGGAGAAGGGCTCTGCCAGCATGACTTGTCCCACATCCTGCTGCAGTAAGGGACTGCTCTTTGCATGCCACTCGTGTTGGGATTACCAGGACACCCACATCCTCACAGCAGTCCAGGCAGCATAGTGGCAACCATCCACTGCTACAGCACTTGTGCCATTGCCAACCCTTTTTGCCACTGCTTCATGGCCTTTTCTTTGCCTATTCTCATCCCTGAATAACTCTTTTCCATAAGAAGTCTTATCTTTTTTGCATCAGAATAGACAATTAAAAACTTTCTTCAGAACAGGGCAAGGAATTGGTATGAATACTAACACCAGATACAGTCGTTGAGGGAAATGTCTTTAATATGTCTTTTACAACTGGCAGGGCTAATGGATTTTGTAGTGACAGAGCTGCAGTGAAGGTTTTGCTGGCAAATCCTAACTTACATGGGAAAGAGCAAGGAAGCCCCCGCTGTACTATCTTCATGAAGTGTTAATGCAACAGGGATCCCCTGTACTTTGTGCTAATTGAACCATAAAATAGTTCAGCTTTATCTATAAACTCTCCAGCGCAATGCTTTGAGTGTATAACCGTTTACATTATTCCCAGAAAATTAGGTCAGCTTTTCACAGAGAAAATGTCAAATTAAAAAAAAAGAAGAAGGAGAAATAATGAGGGGGAAAAAAAAAGACAGAAGAGGCTTCCTCTAAAAGAACTTTTCCACCCCAGACTGGAAAATGTCACTGTATCCTCCCAACAGCACCAGCCCCACTTACGAGCCAGGGAAGGAGCAGGGGCCGAAGAACAGTGGGCAGCATCCGCACTCGGCTCCTTTGAGCTGGAACACAGCTGTGTTATGGCTGTGTCATCACTGCGAGCGAATTAAAAGAAATGGAAACATTAACTCTGTGGAATCTTTTCAGAAGCTGGTGGTGACTAAACCAGGAGGCGCTAACAAAGGAAAGCTTTCAGCAAGTGTTTGGCATTTGAAGTGCAGCACGGTCTTTCCATTAGGCTGTTGTGAGGGTTAAAATTAATCCGCATTGTAAGGGAAGAAGGCCGTACAGTGGATGTTTGTTGTGGAGAAAGGCACCTGGAGATGTGTTGTGTTGTCAGAAGGCTTAAATAGTTTCATTCCAAAATTTCACAGCCTATTAAAAGAACCACAAGAGTCTGGAAGGGAACATCCCTGAGATCCCGAGCATCTCTGCAAACCAACCAAAACCACTTAGAAGATGGTGGTGGCCCTGCCAGCAGACTCGCAAACTCAGCCACAGGTTTGGTCTGGCACACAGAAATGCAGGTTGCACCTCTACGTGAGCGAATTCAGCTGGCTGCACTGGAGCATCACCCAGTCTGGCCTTGAACCTCTGAGTACCTCAGGAGGGAGAAAGCAGAGTCCTGGAGGAGAAGAGGTCAGGAGTGCAGGGTGCCAAAACATTTGGTGATTCACCATGCCACTTCCAATTTCCCAAAACATCCACAGCACATTTAAAATTTCCAAAATGTGCAGACTGCCTGTGGTCTGAAATGAAAGACCTGAGGGATGCTGAAAAGGGAAGGAACATATTTGGAGTGATGCACAGTACACGCTACCTGTACTGGGGACACATGTTGTGCCTGTGCACTGCCAGGCTCTCTGCTCTGGAAATAGGCCTCGTAGGGTGGATAGGAAAAAGAGCCAGAATATAGAGAAATCAGGCTATTAGAAAGTATCTGCAAAGCTTTTGTGGACACAGGAAAGAGGAAGCTGGTGCTTGCTCAGAGGTTGGCCACGCACACAAGGCTGCAGAGCTGGTGTCTGACCCAATCCTGCATTCCCTGGCTTCTCAGGCAGCTTTTTCCTCGGCCATTAGATTGCACTTACGGTCCATTTTTGGAAAGCATTACCTCTAGGCTGTCTGTGTCTCCTTGCCCCACTGGCACCACAAGGCAGCAGTTGCTCTTCGGGATGCAGTGTGCTACAGCTAGGCTGAGGTTTCCTGCCCAGCAGCCCGTGCGCTCCCATCCTCTTCCCAGGAGGTCCCTCCTGCTATTTAGCAGCTCTGACAGAACTGGATATTGTAGCCATGGGATCACCAATGGCTTTGCTCTGCTGGAAAGGAGCTGGTGGTGGCAGAGGCGTTGCATTCAGGCAGCTACCACTGCGTGTTGCTATGGGCACTGATGCAGAGGCGAAACACAGGCTAAGCCATCACTTGATTTTCTATTCAAGCAACTCTTGAGTACTAAAGGAATGGCCATCTGCCAGTGTTTGTAATAGAAGGTCAGCATACACTGACATTCAGCAAATTGGTATTATATGCATTAGATCTGTGCTTTATGAGGTATTGCTCCATTTTGGAAATGTGAAAATTGACTGAAATCATGACTAAAATTTTAGAGGTGCCAATCTGCCCTGCAAGCACACTGACAGTGCCCAAATACCCAAGCAAAGCAGCCAGTCCAGCTATTTAAGACAGAAAAATCTAAAGATAAGTGTGCGCATGTGCTGTGAAGTTGTCATCAGCTGCAAACCCAGTGCTCCAGCTCACTGCTGTCCCTAGGCAGGATCCTTCCCTTGGAAGTGGGCAATGGCCCCTGCTCAGCTGACTGCAAGCACTGTGGGCTGGCAGCAGGTAGACAGCTCTTGAAACGGGGTGTTTTGAACTGCCCTCTGCAGGGTTCCCTCCATCTGAGCCTGAGAGCCCCAAATTGAGTCCCTCCTGCCTCCAGTACATTCCCTGTGCTGGGCAGAATGCAGGAAGACAGGAGAAGGACTTTTCACCCCCTAGCAGAGATGCAAGGTCCATGGTGGCCAAAAAAAGGTGAGGTTTTTTACCCAGAGTCAAGCTTTTCTCTGGGAGAGCCAGACAAGCTGGGCTGAGGCAATGTGGTCCCAGCACAGGCAGGCGCTGTGCCTGCATCCCATCATCCCTTCCCAGGCACAGCAGCAGTCTGCATCTGACTCCCATCTTCAGTACGTGGAACAGCTACTTAGTGATCCGCCTCCAGTGTTATGCCCCATTAACTCAAAGTTAGGCATGATTACTGATTATCTTTCCTTATTTTGTATGCATGTGCCAGGCGAGCAGTAAGAAACTGAGAGGATTTCCTGTTCGCAGCCTGCACAGGGTTTGGGGACATGGCTCTTTCACAGGATGAAAGAGAGCTGGCATGTGGCGGAGAGAATATGGTTCTTTCCCAAAAGCTGCCACAAAGAGAAGTTTGAAAGGCACTGACGTGACACGAGTCAAGAGTTATGTTCGTCTGCCTTTCTCTCTCTACACCATGATGAATTGCATATTATTTCCTTCATTAGTTTTAGGCTTCAACCACTTTGCAGTGCAGACATGAATAAAAATACCGAGCGGTTTCAGTCTGGTGACGATTTTATTCATTGGTGCTACATGTCAGATAATAGCTGTATTCCACTTCTTTGCTCTGTGAGCTTTTCAAATATATCACAGGCTGAGTCGTTTATTAGGTATCCTCATACAAAGTCCTCTGCCTCTCTCTCTGAAAGGTAATTGTTTAAGTGGATTAGTAGCTTTCCCTGAAGGTGGGTAGGGAGTGGCATAAAAGAGCGACATGGCTGTGACACTCTTGTTCTGACCTTAGAAATATACCCAGAGGGTTGCTAAGATCATAGGCTTCTCCAGTTATTGTCAAGGGAAATTAATATAACATTTTATTCCAGCTAATACTCATTGGTCAGGCCAGGGAATACACTGTGGTACAGAATATTCCTCCAAAACCAGAAAAACAAACCCTGCTGAAAACCTTATGTTTTTAGTGGATTTACTTTGCAAAGTGTTCTATTCTTCGGCGAAATATTTTTTTGTGTGTTGTTTCATATCATGGTGACTTCATATTAATTAAGTACTCACCTCACCTTGGGTGTCTGAAAGAGAAGTACAGTAGAAGAAGGTGCAGCCCCTGTCTGAAAGAGCTCGCAGCTGTAATGGGGTAAATGCATTTAGCAGACAGACTGAAAAATAAGGTAGGTGCGTTCAAAGGCGAGACAAGATAAAGATTTGGGGGTTGACACACTTGAGCTTGTCTGTGTGCTGCTTGTAGTGATTCTGGTAACATTTTCATATCCTCTCTAATATATCCTCCTGCTTCAAAACAAAAGGTGGACTAAAGGCTGAGGCTGCTGGTTAGTAATGAAAAGGTAAAGACCAGCTGTTCTTCCTAAATATGATGTTTTGCTCTGCAGGGGTTCAGAAGGTTGTATGAGACAGACTGTTAAAAAGCACATCAGGGTTTTAACCCTCCTATTCCCCATTGCTGGTGAGGTGTCATGCAGAGAAGAGCTGTGTAGACCTGAGCACCTTTGTGGTAGTTGTTGTTAGGTGCTTTAGGCTGGTTGGGAATGACGGCGCGCAGAAGGAGCAGCTGCAGGGGAGAGGCATGTGAAAATGCCAGGGGGGAGTCAAACGAACAAGCAAGGTCTGTGAAAGTTGATTTTGCAGGTATTGCAATGAGTGGCATTAATACAGATTTGTAAGGATTTTGTGTGTCTCAAAAGTGTTTGATATTGATGCTATTTTTCAGCTTAGAAATTTAATTTAAGAGGTCATTAGTATTTATTAAAAATTAATGGGGTGTCTATTTCTTGTTGTTAATTTTGGACGTTTAATATCTAGTATTAAAATAGTGACATGTAAATGTCTTTCCATTTGGATTTTGAACATAAGGCATGTGTTCACTCTCATTTTCTTTGCTGTGTTTATTCCCAGTATCCTCTAGTCTTCATGCACAGATGTTCCTTAACCCAGGGCCCATTGATGTTTCACCAGGGTCTTCAGAGATCAGCAGATTGTACTCATTTCCTCATTTCTCTCCCCATACCCTCATCTTCCGCTCTTCCTCCTGGTTCTGTGTGTCCCTGTTTGGTTTCCTGCTGTACTCCTTGATCACTCCTCTGTCCTGCAGCTCAGACACGAGTACAGCTGCCTGTACCCTGTCCCAGGTCAAAAGGAACACTTACAAGGACACTGGTTCATATCGACCATATTTCTGCTTTTCCTCTCTTTATGTACCGTGATTTGGTGGAAGAAAAATTGTTTGTAGGTGAAAAGGTAATCTCTTTCCTCCCAGGAAGAGGGGAAAGGGGAAGGAACAACTAGTTCATGGCCAATCTCAACAGGTGCTCTGGTCCTACAGATAAAACCACAACATTTTTCAGCCAGCAATAGAGGACAACCTGAGCATCCCGAGCACATGTTCCTGCTTGCTGTCAGGGTCCAGCAAGCGAAGAGGGTGCTTTGAGTTAAACAGCTCAGTTTCAGACTCTTGCTCAAAGTCTGCACCTGGGATAAAGAAGTAGCCCTCCCTTATCCACGCTCCTTTTTGGCATAAGTGCACAGAATTGCTGGTGGGGTGCCTGTCACGCTGGTCTCTCTTTTCAGATGTTTTCTCTGCTAATATTATCCTGGCACTGCACCGAGCTCAGACAACCCCAGGGCCCCAGAGCCTTCCGATCCCCCATGGGGCTGCTGCTTAATGCACTGCATTTAAAAGAGGGTGCAGAGGTGAAGCAGAGCTGTGAATATGAGAGACCATTGCTCTGTTTGCTGGAAACTGCGATGTCCCCTTTGTTCCCCCAGTAGCTTGGTCCAGGAGGTGCTTGTACGTGGTGTGGCCCGAGCTCTGCCAGGGGACCCACAAAATGTTTCACTTGGGTGGTCACCTTGCTGCTGTGTTGAGACCCTCCCCGCTACCTGCTCCATTTATTTTCCTCATGATGGTTTTGAATACGTCCCTTAGACTTCTGAGATGCTTTTTTGAGTAGGACAGGTTGTGCTGAGGTTTCAGTCACATGAGGAAAGAGACACAGCTTCCCCCTACATCTCAGGATGGATTGTGTGTTGAAGTATATATTCAGATGCATGGAGCTGGTGCTGTCTCTCTTTTATCACAATTAATTGCATTAGTAATGCCCAACTCTGAATCCAGGGGGATTAAAATGGCATTAATACTGTGGGGGTTTCATTGTGTCCTCGGGTTTCAAGCAGAACTTCCCATTCATGGCAATAGGGACTTTTATGGGTGGCACCACACGGCCCATGGAAATTAATCTTGTATTCTTTTAAGTTTCCTGGGCTACAAGAGGAGGATGGAGTGTCACTGCTCCTGGTTGTTTGTGACACATGATTGTGTCCCTCACACAGGCATTGGCAGGTTGAGTGGTACAGAAGGCAGGGAAACCTAGCAGCATCTGCATAGCTCACTGCTTATCAGGAATATACACTGGCAGCCATACTGTAGGGCAGCAGCAGAAAAACAAAGCAACAATCAAGGGAGCCCTTTGTGATGGATTAAAAGGGTTTAGAAATGTCTGAGCCATGCAGTTTTCAAGCACTGACACTGCCAATGACTTCTTGACTGAAAACTAGAAAATGTGCTTACTGAGTGCACAGCCTGAGTTTTGCTTGTTTTCCCAAAGCCTGCCTTTTGTTAAAGGCCTTTTATCTGAACAAAGTTTAGACACAGTCGCTTCATAAAGTGACCCTTTCCTTGAAATAAATCAGGATAATTATATTAGAGCACTGCAGCCTGTGAACTGAACCAAGGGTCTGTGTGTTTCTCTATTATTGGGGCATAATTTTCTTTTACAATCCACACTGTGTCTCTCTTAGCCTCTGTGTGGCTCTCCTTTGTGTGCCCTGCACCGACTCTGCACGTTTTGGTCCCTGGCATGGGGCCGTGATGGGGGACACAGGGGATCCAGAGTGGGACAGTCACCCCGGGGGAGCATCCTTCCCATCACTCCACTCGATTAGTCAAAAAAATCATGCATTTGGCCAGTGTTGAAGGCTTAAAACCATCCTCATCATCATCCTAAAATTTTTTTCAGCCTGAGTTGACATCACTGCTGTATCTTTAGCCTTTTAGGAGGGGAAAATAATCTGAGCAGGATGACTCACTGCTGGTACGATACAGCTCTCCTCTCTCCTTCCCTGAGGGGGATGTCAATCAAGATGCTTTTCCCACTATCTCTTATAAATGCTGGCTGACACAGCAGAGGGAAGTGGGGCTGAGGGTGAGTGTTTAGGTCTTGGACCTCAACAAAACAGTTCTTGGTGGCTGTCACTTGTCAGAATGCAGCCAGTAATGGCATCCCTGCAAACAGGGAAGTGTCTGAGCCCCAGGTCACCAAAGACCCCTCACAGGACTCAGGACCACATTCAGGAGTCCTCTACGGTGTCTCTAGGCATTCAGATTTTGGTGTTTAATTTCAAGGGAGCTATATGTGACCCAGAGTATCTGTTGCCTGGGGTTTCCTGCAAACCGAAGGGCCAGAAATGGCTGTGGCAATGGTGATGAATGGTCTGAATATGGTCTGTGCCCTTAAACTTGACTCAGCATTTAGTCAGGAGCTAGAGGAATGAATAGAGAAGCAGGCAGTTTGTGCTTGCAGTGACCCGTGCTGCTGAGCTGGTCAGCTGCTGTGCTACAGACGTATTTTTGGCTTTTTCAGGGAAGCTCTTTTGTTATCACATCAAACTCTTCACTCAGCTGGCAGAAGGCATTCTAGCAGCTGCGGGTCTGGAAGAATCCAGCATACAAGAGATGACTGCAAAGTTTGTTGGTTTTTTGTATTTTCTTCCCATTCCTGAAAGATTTGTATATCGTTTGGCTTTTTGTGTGTGAGTTTTGCTTTGTGATTTTTTTAAAGCATATGTTTCATATATGTTTCTAAAATAAGTTAATTAGACGGCATTAATAAAAATACTATAAACTGACAAAACCATTAATTCTCCCACCAGATATTATCATTCATACAGCATGAATTTTTCACAGAGAGAGCCATTTAATTGGGCCAGGGGAGAAAAAAAAAAGGAAAAACAGTATCTGGCGCTCCAGGTGACATACTCAAAAGCAAAAATAGGTAAAGCAAATTTTCTGCTTTTATTACAAGCAATGCAAAATGGAGATTGCATTCTGAATAACCAGATTGAATAAGGTGGTTAGGCAGGTCATATTCTAGTTGGTTAGGCCAGCAAAGCACAGCCCATATAACCAGACTGCCTAAATAATTTTCAATTTTAATTTCTATCAGAACTGCTATGGTCTTTTTGGATAATATAGATAAAATAATGGTCCATTTCCTGGGGAGTCTAAAGCACCAAGAGTGAAGAAGAGATGACTGATAGGCTTTTTAAACTTAGTACCTTGGGAGCAAAACCAAGCTGGAACAGAAAGGAATGGGTCTGTCACTGGAAATTAATGGAGGGGCGATAAATTCATATTAATCTCTATGTTTTCTACCAGGGTTTGACTTGGAACAGTTTCAAAGTAAAAGAATCCTTCAGTTACACTTGCGTGAATGTTCTGTACCACCACCTAAATCAGTGGGGATTGGTCTGAAGTGATGCTTGTTCACCTCAAATCACATGCCAGCCACCTTGAATACCTTAAAGGTGTATAGGAATAAGTCAGACTTATGTAAACCTTTATCCCCTCTTTCCAAAATCCTTAAGCCTTCTGACTTCTCTGGAGTTTGAAATGCCTGCAGAGAAAACAAGTGTCTCTGCCCCTGCCTTAAATGAATTGGTTCTTCCAAGGATAAGCTATAAAAAACTTCAAGGCATGAATTAATGATTCTCAATACCTTGCATCCCAGTCCCACCAAATGGCTAAGGGACTTGGGAGTCCAAGCAGAAGCATGGTCTAGAAGCTGAAGAGATACGTGCAATGAGGCCTTTAGCTGTAGACTTTGCCCAGAAACCTTTGTCCACCATGGGGACACATATTCCTAGACAATATTACACACATGGTTGCCTTGGTGTGCATTGTCCAAAATTATCTGATGGGAGGATAGACATAGCAGAATAAAATGGGATAGGAACGTACGGTAATACTGTGTGTGCTGAAACAAATGTTTCTTGCCATATTTTTGATTGAAAGATGACCATCTATTGGCAATTTTACATTGTAATTCTAACATCCATGCTTATGAGTATAGAATAATCTGTTTCCTTGTGTCTGGAAAAAGGAACGTTATTTCACAAACCCGTACCCTTCCCCAGCTCACATTCCTTTGCTAAACTCTAAAACACAAAGGTGCAACAGGTTGAACATTGATTACTGGACTTACAAGCTTTTCCAGATTCCAGATAATAATAAGAATAAAAAGATTTTTCTGCTCTTCATCTTACAATAAAAAGGCGATGAATTAGAGTGTATCCTGGACAGGAAGATATTATCTGTGAAGATGGCAGGTTTCAGGCTAATGCTGATGTTTGGGAGCCAAATATTTCAGAAGGGTAGAGCTGAAAGGGGGAGGTCCTAGAAGCCACCACAGTTTAGTATCTGAATTATATGACTTGTGCTCCCTTGGCATCAAGGGGTGGTGGTCTGTGCTGGAGGTGCAGACAGGCAGAGCATCAGGTGCCAGGGCTGCAAGCCAGGCTGGGGGGCTGTCAGCAGGGCTGGGGAGCCTCTGATACTGCTGCCCCAAGGTTTCCTTTCCACTGTCGGGAAAAATGGTTATGGTTAAAAATGAGACTGTAAACACTGAGTTTAGATGTTTAAACATGATGAGCATCTGAAAGTTTGTTTTTAATGGTGAGATGATGGCAATGTTTCCAACCAGTGTTTCAGCCCTCACCCCAGCCCCAAACATTCAAGACCCTTGCCCTTACCCAAGGATTTCTGGGGAATATCAGCCCAAAAGCTGAATGCAGGAGCAATGCAGAAGCAGCTGAAAGTACATTGCTTATCGTAGTAAGTGCATGTCCAAGAACCTGTGAAGAAAACCCACAATGTATGTTTGCTTCTTTAAGCCAGATCAAATCTCAAGCAAGCAAGAGTCAAGTAACTGCTATCAACTTTGGGGGAATTTCCCTAGGAATCAGTTGTTGAGGGAAAATTCTGAGTTTTTTCCTGGGATAGTTATTCCTGTTCATTTCCACAGTTTCAAAAATCTTAGCATACCTGTTTGGATGTCATTAGGTGAGACACTTAAGGAAGTTTCCCTTCTTATCAGCTATGTGATTCCCAAGAAAGTGTATGGCTGCAAGAACCTACAACATTTCTAAGTGGTGGGGATGTATTTAAGAGGCTGTCTGTGTGCAGGTGTCTCTTTTTTAATAGACTCACCAAGTGCAATTCCTTTGACAGTATAATCCACTGGGCCCTCTAAACAAGATTCCCACCTGCTCTTCATACTGTCACTGGTTTGTATGTGCTTTTAGATAATTCAGCTTCTGCATTTTTTGTTATATGTTCCAGAAAAAATCTGCATGATCTTAAAGGTCTTTTACAACTTTAATGATTCTATGATTCTGTGTATACATAGTGTAGGCTCCTTTTCCTGTCTCATATCTGAGCATGACCCCCAAAGCATCTGAGTGACCCCTAAACAACCTAAGGGGAGAGAACAATGGGGTCTGAGGAATTCAGCTCCTGTATGATGGGTGAAGTTGCTTTGCAGAGACTGTAAAAATGAGTTCACCTTCTTTCTATTTCTTCTATATCTTCTCTTTTGTCACCCATCCATACAAATAAAGAGAGGGCAGAGATACACACACATACCCAACGACCCTGTTGACAGTGAGATCACTTTACTGAATATCTCCCATAATGTGTATGTTTGCAGAGCAGTTCTGCTTCCACTAGCATCTCCTATAATATTCTTATTAATTTAAATGTACAGAAGAGCATGAGCTCACCAGTAGTAACTCATTAGAATGAAATAGAAAATGTTTATGCCTCCAAATTCCTTCAGGTGCTTTTGGATGTAAAATTTGGCAAGGGAATCAAATGGAAGCCCATGTCCATTTTTCTTCCCTGACATGCACTCAGTGGCCTCAGCTTAAGTGAGAGGTGCTTGAATGTATTGATTCAAGCAGCAAGTCACGCCTTGGCCACTGGAAGATGTATGCTCTGCTCAGATCCTATGGAAGCCTCAGTGTGTGCTGTAGCTTTTGCTGGGCATCACCACATGAGTGAATTTTACTTTTTCAGACAAAGGAAGCAAACCAGCTTCCTTTTGAAGAGCAGACCCACACCGAGCTGCTGCAGGATTGCTCCTGCTATCGCAACACTCTCTGAATGCAGCACTCCCCTTTAAACACACTCATATTAACCCTCACACAGGCATGCAGCTACAGCCACTGCATGAAAAGGCACCTGTGCTGCTTGCCTTTACTTCACACAAGGGCTCAGGATAATCTAAGCATGAATCACATATATGATGCACTCATTTTTCTGTCTCTGGTTTATTTCACCACATGGCAGCTGCAGAAGTCGGGATGGACCTCTGAAGTGTGGTGGTGCTCAGTGTAAGTTCTCCGATCTGGCTTTGCAATCAGTGCAGAGAGCCCTGCTCAGTAATCTGCTTGTAAAGGCTGCCTCCCCACCTCCCCATCCCCAATCCAGGAGCCTATTAAATTAATGAGACAGAAGTCAGCGCAACAGCAGTCAACATGTTATGTGTGTACAGCACTGGTGCTGTTACAATGTGCCTGTTTTTTCTCCTGGGATGTTTAATTTCCGCTTCTCAAATGAGCTGCAAAGCTGTGAAGCCTGGCAGTGTTCTTTCTAGACACTCTGTGATGCAGATAATGAGGGTACTGATAGGTGCCTAGGAGACTGTGATGGCTCTAAGCACAGCTATGGTCTGATAATGCTTTATGCCAGTAGTGTCACAGCGGAACCACTATCATCCCTCAAGGAATGGTTCATCTTTATGTGTAATACAGCAGCTGTCACCTAAATGGCTAATGGGGAAGCAAAGTAGAACCTTAGTGCTAGTAATCTTTGTCACTTAATAATTTTAAAGGTATCAGACTTCAGTAGCTCCTGCAAGTTCCAATAAGAAGTGTGCTTGCAATTTTTTTTTTAAATTTTTTATTTTGTTTGCTGTGGATTAAATGTAAATTGAGAAATCCGTGATGCAGCTCCGCGCAGATCTAATTTAGTATCATTTGAATAGCCAAGTAATTAAAATGTATTATAGGTATATGATGCTGGGATGGTGGAGTGTCTGCATTTAAGAGGAAGATTTATTAGGCTCACTGCATCCATGGTGAACCTTCTACAACCGCATTAGCCAACATCTGTTGGAAAATGTCAAGACACAGGGTATAAGACATATCCTCATGGAGTGTGTGGCTGCACTTATTTCAACAACAGGCTAAGTATATGTACCAACTTCTGCAAAAAAAAGCTGCTTAGGAAGAAGTTGCTGTATTCAACTACATTAGAGCCTATACATGCAAAGAACTTATACATCTGCCCACAAAATATATGCATGTCTACACACATGCATGTAAGGTAGAGCAGGTTAGCGGGTACATTTTGTGTTGCAGGAGCATGCAGGGAGTGAGGGAAAACATGCAAATACAGAGGTATGCTTCTGTAGACCTTTCCCCAATTAATGCTGGTTTCCCACAGTGCTAGAACTGCAATAGGATCCAATTTATGAAGGCAGTCAATGATAATAATTAATAGGGCAGTTGACACAGACGATGTGAGTATTGACATTGTGCTATTAGTATTTCCTAGAAGATTATTTTGTTTGTTTTTGCTTAAATGCTCAAGATTAGAGCCAGTGATTTAGCAGGCTAGGGCACTGCCTTCTTGAGAGGAGCAGAGCTCATTTCAATCACACCTTCAGACAGGCTGATAATCTTTGGGGAGTTAACACACTTAGGCTGGTGAAGGTTAAGAGGAGAGAGGTGCTGGGATGTGTATGTCCAGTAATTGTCCGGGGAATGAGTTACAGATCCAGACAGCCCACAATTCAATCTGCACCCAGTGCTGCAAATGCTGAGAGGATAAATCATAGAGAATTTCCCTGGGTCTGGGGAAGGTAAGAGGGGCTGAATAACCATTTACTCAGTGCCAGTGAATTAGCAGGATTGCTACCGAAATGTTAGAAAAGCCCAGCGATAGGAGAGGGGTCATTACAACACATTGCTATGACCTACCCTGAATATTTAAGGGAATGCACTGAGTGGAAAACACCAGCAGCTTGGAGCACTGTGGCAAGCGAGGAGCTGAGCTTCCTGCCAGCCAGGCTGCTCGCCTGCACGTGATGCTATCCTTTTGTCTGATGTGGGGGACACAGGGGTCAGCTGCTCTGAGCTGGCCATGTGAGCCAGCACTGCTGGCAAAGGGGTGCCCAGCCCTTTCACGTGGCTGCTGCCTCACCAGTGGGCACTGGGGGACCCTGTCATGTAGATAATGCCAGAGGACTAAAAGCATGCGAGGCAGGGGATTTCCTATGAAAATCTGTGCTCAAGGTGTAAAGCACAAAGGGCAAACAGAAACAATAATGCAAGCCTTACAGTATAACCATGGTTTTGGATTCCCCGAACACTGCCACCCTTCCTCCGGAGTGGGAGAAGGGCAAAAATATATAATTAAAATAATTAATTCACATGTTTGATTATAAATTAAAAGGTGCACCCAGAGTTTTCCAGAGGAAGATGATTGCCATGGTTATGATGGTTAATTTACAGAGAAAATGGGCACAGTGACAGGACAACAAAGAAGCAGAAAAAAGTTCTATTATTAACACTTTTCCATAAATGATGAATATGAGCATGCTTAGTTTTGTAAACACACCTTATGACAACAAACTATATAGACAGGCCTTTTCTTCCCCATTGCATAACAGGTTCTTCAAATTCCCTTCCCCAGGACCACTTCGAAGGAAGGATGTACAAGATCTGACTTGTCCTGTAAGTAGAAATTGAGAACATCCACAGACCTTCTGCCTGAGGTGGAAGGACATCTACACTTGTGCTTCGAGTGACACTGCTTCATCAGAAAGACATTGAAGCAGGAGATCCTGCAGCCAGCTGCTACACAGCTTCACACAGCTTCCACTAAAACTGCAGGTGCTGTTGGAAGGGAAACATGTCCTGCAGATGCCAGAGGCCTTATTCAGCAAAATAATAGGGTTTTTTTGGTTTTGTCACAGTTATGAGGGACAACACCAAGCCTCCAAACTTTCCAATCAACGAGCTTCAAAGCCCTCCTTTGCCACTCAGCTCAGGAGATGTGCCTTGTGATACGTCCTTGACATTGGTGTTGGGATGCCCCTTCACACCTCTCTTGACAGGTGTAGGCAAAGAGACTTAGAGGACAGCAGTGTGCCTGGGAGAGGTGACCTCTAGACAAGGCTTGCTAAAACAGGAGGAACATCTTGACACCAGTATCAGTAACAGGTCACATCCTGCTCAGATGAAAAAATCTCCCCATAGTTTCTAAATCTAGCTGAAGACCACCTTACAGCACCCCTCACAGCTGGGCCTCCCAATCCATGTGCTGCTGGGGCTGGGATCTTTGTGCCATAGCCATTCTCCCAGGCCTGTTATTCCCTTCCTTTAGTCCTTCTTTCTCAAAAAAGTGAGTGTGCAGCCTCTGGGGAGTTATCAGCTCTATTTCCACCACTTGGCAGATAGGAGGACACTTAAATAGGATTCCACAGTGCATGCTTGTATTTCCTATTACATTGGAGCTATGAATTTATATTTCCAAACCACAGGGTAACTATGTGTCTGGGGCATATCTTCAGAAATGTGAATCATTGCAGTCCTCTGTCCTAGATATATTTGTCTTCACATAGCAGGAAGCAGAGCAGGCAAATGGAGGAACCTGGACTTCTCTCACCTGGGCAATCACCACATCTGGATTTCAGTCCAGTCTGTCCCAACTTCTCTGTTTCAGCATCTTTGAAGCAGAGATGATAATTCTTTCCGCCCTTCTAAAGTACGTGTATAAAGAGCGATTTGAAAGGAAAGAGACTGTGTTTTATTAGAATGACCAATTTAACTGGAAAAAGTTTCAGGCACAGAGCCTTTCTTCAGGCCTGACATGGAAAACCATTTGCAGCCTTTTATTCAAAACTGAGAAAAAAGATTGTGTGCCCAAAACTTGTCCACTTTTTCCAGCTGCATCTGCTTCTCCAATAAGAGATACTGCCCCTCCCAAAGATCCTTGCCTCACTTACACCCTTCATCTGTTGTAGCTACACCAGCACTTCTGCAGCTGGAATTAGTGGAGGTCTGTCAGAGTTAAGTGCTATTGATGAGACAGTGGAGAAATGCACACGGGAAGCTCACAATTACGAGCAGGGGAAAAAACTAATTCTAAGGAATGCACCTCCCCTTCCCCCCATTTTTCCACATGTAAATCCTGGCTGTTCACTGGAACATCATTAATCATTGCTGAATTGTTGTGTTAAGCCTACATATGTAAAGCATAAACTCCTGATGAGTTCTCCTGCAATTTAGCATTAATTAATGCCCACTTACTATAAAATGTGACATCATATTTTAGGTCAGTTCTTCACTCTTACTGTAAACCACAAACATAGAGTGCATAAAAAACCTGGAGGAGATGATTTTCCTGCAGCATCTCCTTGGCAGGTTTACATGAAATATAAAGCTAATATATTACCGGACATCAGATTTTTTTTCCACTGTCTGTACTGTGCAGTACTGTGTACTCTGTGTACTGTGCAGCATGCACAGCTCTGTGGTACTTGTAGGACACCAATTTCAACAGCAGCATAAACTTTGTGATAAACTGCTCCCTTCATTCAATAAAGTACATTTAAAAGGTTTTCATTGCACCAAATATCAGCTGATGCACCTCTTATTAGTATAAATGGCATAGATTAGTGTCAGGCATTTTCAACAGTGAAGAAATTACAGAAGCCTGCATGGCTCATTAGGCTCTTGTTGCATGTTAAAGAGGGCCAGACCTTATTAATAAGAGAAAAAGGGGGGGGGAAAGAGAGTATAATGGGAAAAGTATAAAATAGCTTTTTTTAAAAAGAAAGCTTTCTGGTTTGGAGAAAAACAAAAGCGTCAATTAACCTCTTCCAGTCTCTGAACACTTTCTAAAGTCAACTTAGCTTTGTTTCTACAGGACATGTAGATTACAGACAAAGATTTCAAGCAGAGAAAAACTGCTTGCAATCACACTTCACCACCAAGAAGGATTTTTGATAATTAAATGTTTTATACTGTTTATGTGGGTCAGTGTTCACATCCTGCTTCAGGAAAGCATCACTGTTTAAGTTAGGATGTACACCCACATTTGCGTTGAAGCTCTTGCTTATATCCTGCTGAAGTGAATATAATTTGAGCATTTGTTCCCGGTTTAACACCTGGTATAAGCACATGCTGAGGTGAATACAGGATTTAAAATACCTTTGAGAGCTTACTGTAATTGGGGCCTCAATCACATGGGTCCTGAACCAGCAGAGACTGACACATCAGCTCTTTGCACAAAGACTGTCTTATCAGCTTCTTGTGGGCTGCATGTGAGGAAAATACAGGTGAGTACAAAAACACATCTCTGTGAGGCGGAGGCTGTGGCCCTTGCCACTTCCCTGTGGTGCTGGGCAAGGGGCACTTTTGCCCACATTTATTCTCTCTTTTCCTGGGATTTGCTTGGCTGCCCAAGATAGTATTGCTGCTGGTGTTGTTGCTTAGAAAGGGGTGAAGGGGATCACGGAATCACAGAATGTTTTGGGTTGGAAGCGACCTTAAAGGTCATCTAGTTCCAATCCCCAGGTCATGAAGAGGGACACCTTCCACTAGACCAAGTTTCTCAGAACCCTATTCGGCCTGGTGTGGGACTGACCCACAGCTTCTGTGGGCAACACATTTCAGTGTCTCACTTCCCTCACAGAATTAGAATTTCTTCCTAATATTCTACTCTCTTCCATCTTAAAGCCATTCCCCCTTGTCCTATCACTGCATGTCCTTGAGAAAAGTCCCTCCCCAGCCTTCCCGTATGCCCCTTTAGGTACTGGCAGACTTCAGTAAGGTCCCCTGAAACTTTCTCTTTTCCAGGCTGAACAGCCACAACTCCGTCAGCCTGTCTTCAGGGAAGAGGCGCTCCAGCCCTCAGATCTTCCTAGCAGCCCTCCTTGGACTTGTTCCAGCAGGTCTATGTTTTTTCTTTTGTTGGGGACGCCAGTGCTGGATGCAGTATTACAGGTGGAATTCCAGGATGTGGAAGAGCTCCTCACAGAAATGGTAGTTAAAAGCCTGCTCTCCCGGAGTCAGTGAAGGACACCTTGCCCCCTCTTCAATGCAACAAAATGCAGTCTTGCTCGTGGATGCTGAGATATCCAGACCCTGTTGTACTCCTTCTCTACTCAGCAGCTGGCATTGCACAAGCAACATGGCAGAGTCTGGTCACCTGCTGGTGTTGCACGAGCAGAGAGCGATTTGCTGTATCTCTAGCTTTGACTTTTTTTTTCCAAGCCCACTTGCAATTTACTGTCACGGCTGCCAGAACACACGCTGTCAGGTTAGACTTATCCTAAGGAGGGAGTATGTGGCAGCCACCATTTTGGCAGAAAATAGATAAATATAAATGAGTTTGAAAATTATAGATCTAGGCAAATAAAGCTAAATACGCAATTTTTCTAGACTTTTTTTTCTCTGGGTCTCGTGTGCCTCACGATGCAAGCATAGAATAGGAACATATTGTACCCTCAGCTCAAGAGGTCCAGGTTTTCAGGCACTGCATTAGTGGGGTGGAATTGCTTCCAATTTGAAGCTTAATTCAGAGCTAAGTTAGTGAGCTACTTCCATCGCCAAGCACCACAGATCAGCATATTGAGTTTTTTACAATTTTTTCCCTGCGTGATTAGCATTTTACGTGAGTCTGAGACATTAATCAATAAAAGCAATACCCTGTAAACAGAATAAAATGAAAAAGCAAGAGCTGCATTTTAATAATATAAATAGAAGACTGTGTGGCATGAGGGGCCAAGGCATAGCCTGCAATCTGAATACCATCAAAGGTAAAAGAATTGAAGGCAAAGGAAATTTTCAAGGCTGATTGCACATGGATGAAAAAAAAAAAGTAAAGAAAGATAAAATATTGAACACTGGTTAGTATGGAGGATGTGACTGAAATATTTTATTCTGCTGGTTCTTAAAAATTTTGTCCTTGCTGATGTTGATTTTAAGGGCACAGAAGAGAGGGGAGGGACAACCCAACCCTTGGACTCAATAAATTAAGTAGAACAACATAGAAAAATATTTCAAACATTGTTGTTAAAGCAGGGTCAAGTTTTTAATAACATCTCCATTTCACAGTTTTTGTTCTTTGAAGAATACTTGTAATGGTTACTCAGGAAAAAATAAATTGGAATTCACCTCATTGTATATGGCACAAAATACCATGCTGGAAGCCTGAAAATAATAGTCAGCTGCTGTTCAGTGCTCCTCATCTACAGAGCTCAAGTGCTCTGGGAAGCTGGTGAGTATTGGCTTTCAGACAGAAAGTACTGAGGCCATGCCCTGGTGCCAGGGAGGTCGGGAAGGAAGCCAGTGTGAAAGTCGACACCACCTGCCAACTAATTTTGTGCTGCATCCAACAGGTCACACTGCCACCAGGCAAAGCCATTCAATGTATTTCCCAACAGAGACCCCAAAAACCAGTGGCAGACCATCAGCGTAGCATGGCCAGGCAGTTCAGCCACTGGGACCAGATCTGGGGCATCGCTGAGGGAAGCTGGGCTGTTCTTCCAGCCAGCTCGGGGTTCTGCAGCTGAATGAGCTCCCAGCAAGCTGGGGTCTGCCCCATGGTGTCCTATCCCATTAGGGTGGCATTCTGAACTTTTAAAACCATGGTACCACATGGCAGCAAGATTGCATTGCCCATAGCTAAGCCATACCACTTCACCAGGAACTTTTTTTTTAACTTTCCCTCTCAGTGCCTGCTTACTTTATGCACTGCATTTCTTACTGAGCAGAAGTTAACATTAATCTTTGTTGTTTACTTCCTTATTTTTGCCCTTTTGCCTTTTCCTCCTCCCTCTTCCCATCCTTCATATTCTTAGTGGTGTTACCACAACTTGGAAAACAGCTTTTATTCATGAACTGCTTTATTTACTAGCTTCTTTCAGAACTGCAGCATTTAGTGGGGTGAGCTTTCAACATTTGTCTCCTGTTGGCCCCACACAAGGACTTGCCAGTTGGTTACGCTCTTCCTTTGCAGGAAAAGACTGGGTTTTGATTTAAGAAAAGATTTAGAATAAAAAAGATAAGGAGACAAATTTAAAAGCTACACACAGCCCCTGGGAGTTCCCTCTAAAAAGGAAAGGGTCAGTGAGCCTCAAGTTCCTTCTACTGCAGCCTTGCTTCCAATGCTGCTTGAAGGTAGTTGCTACCTACCTTGCTTCTCCTCTCCTCACGTAGATTCTGGGATCATAATGCTTTCTGTCACAGGTTTAAAGGTGTTTTCTTCCATATGAGATAACCTAGGTGGTTTTTAACTGTTTCTAATCTGTACACCCCTAAACATTTCTAGCAAAAAAAGGGTATTGGTTCAGTGAACGCTTTAGGAGCCACAAGTGGTTCCCAAAAAATCTGAAGAAGATGATGTCAAATGCCTCCAAGCTAGGGAGGTAACAATGAAATAGGCTGATTTCTGAAAAATCTGCAGGTAACTCTATAGTCTTCTAAACAGAAAAGCGTGGCTGCTTGTGGGTTCCTCTCTTGGAAACACAAGAAAGCAACCAGGGGTCTTGGTGTGACTTGCTGATGGACTTCCTTCCTCCTCCTCTTCTTCCTCCAGGTTTTCCTGTTCTTCAGAAAATGGGCTGCTTGTTACTTAAGCGTGATCAAAATATTTGCTACTACACAAAAATACTAATAAAAGGACATTGCAGGCAATACCAAAAGTGACATGCTATTAGTTTGATCCTACAACATGGGTGTAAGGCTGCAGCTGCAGTGTTCAGACTGTGGGACTGAGGTAAAAAATAATAGCAGAGCAGATGTGTTTCCCTGCACAGCATGGATAAAAAGAAACATCTGGCCCTTGGCCCCTAAAGGATATTTCTCAGAGAGAAGAGCAAATTAAGGGTGCATTGAAGATGTAGGGACTCAGCTAAAGGGAACTGCTGCCTTAGTAACCATCTCTAGCCCAGCTCCCAGTTTCTGATGCATAATGCCATTTAAAATATAGGGCAAAAATAATGGCATGCAAGATAAATGCAACCAAGTACAGACATCAACGTATCCAAAAATTTATGTTGCTATCTTGTTCAAACAAATAAGTAAACAAACAAAGGAAATATTTTTAAACACTAAACATACGCCAGTTATATTGCTGCAGGATAAAACATGGGCTTTTTTAAAATCTATTGAGTCATAAATCTCTGTATTTCCCTTTGTGTTTGATCTCATATATTACTTGGAGTTTCTAAAATGATAACAAGGCATGCATTAAAAATATTTCTCTTATTGTTACATTTCAAGCACGTTTACTGTTAGCTGCTTAGCTTCATTATGTATCATAGTCTGAATCTACAAATCAAGTATAATTAGACTTGGAGAACTGATTGGATTTCTAATTAAGCTACATTGGAAACAACAATGCACAATCAGTAAATATTCTGACTAGGTACATTTTAAAGAGCAACTCTTGGGCTTTTTGCTGATGACTAGACACCAGTGTCATTAAATTTGTTGGTGGCAAGCAAATTTTAAAGCTAAAATAGAGGCAATTAGTAAAGATCTTGAAATATTTAATCACGTTTGTCCAATTAGTGTGCAATTAGGCAATGGTGTGGCGTGGGACAAACATTCTGCTTCACTGTTTGGTAGAGAAGGATCCCTTTGAAATTTTGCTATTTAGTTTATTGATATATAAAAAGGAAGTTATGGTTGTAATTTCCAATTTAAAAAAATACTGTGCAGATGGTCTGACTATATATTTAACAATGTTAAACAAAACTAAACAAGGGAAGCATGTTACCTGAAATTACACAGCTGTGATCAGTGAATAAGCTCCAGATCACATTAGATTACAGCTGTGGGCACCTTGATCACACAAACCGCCAGGTAGTCATGCTGGTAAAATCAAAGCTAAGTAAGCTGGCATGTCACAGCTCGAGATGATATGATTATTTTGTCCTTGACCGAAAATATTTTCCTTCTTTGAGCTTCTCCTAGCTGTTTTGCATTCCTTCCATGAAGCTTTACATTGGCAAGTTTGTTGTGGAAAGTCAAGTGGTAGCTTTTCATGAATAAGCCACTTAAGTGTTATCTTGACTTGCCTTCAGCTTGGGTATTTGACTCCCTTTTGGGCAAATTTTAGACTCTTTTTTAAAAGCAATTGCTACGTTTATTAGTTGATTTGCAAAACTTCAGCCTAATGTTTGGGCCGGCATGTGGAATGCTGCTGTCATGCATTTCAACCCTGCACCATCATATTGGTGTTTTATCAATCGGTTTGCTCCGTTTGGCCACGTGCAGATAGATAGTCAAGGAAACAGTGCCAGGGAACGTCCCCAGGTGCTGGAGCTCAATTTTCCGGACTGTTAAATTGTTACAGCAGTCCTTGGCAGGGTGTTGACTTGGGTCAAGTATGACTCTCCCCAGCCATCCCTGGACACAGCTCACAGCTAACACTTGCCAGGAACCATTCCCAACAGGCATTTTGAGAGAGAAGGGGGATTAGGAGAATGGATGGGGGCCATCTTGTGCCAGCTGTCCTCCTCATCAAAGTGCATCTAACCTTCTACTGTCGGTGGCCCCTGTGGGTTCAGAAAGAGGGAATTAGAGGGAAGGTGTATAACAGAACTATGACACCGATGACACAGACACCAGCCTGGCCCCCTGGCTTCCTTTCCACTGCAAAGGCCATCTTGATTCCAATTCATATTTAACACAGACTAAGAAACAAGAAAAGCCTCCTTCTTCCCCAAGTGGTCATAAAAGAAAGAGAATTGGTTTAGCTGTTGTTTAGATTTGGTTGCCAGACTTTTTTTTTTCAAAGGAAATAGGTGATCTAACTTTAAAATGTCTTTCTGTGTATTTCTCATAAATGCTTTAACTTCTGAAATGCTGTTCTTTAACTTCTGAAATGCTGTTAAGCCATTGTGGATTTAAACATTGTCAATTTTACTTTCATGTCTGAGAAATTTTTCTTTGATTTTAGTACTGAAAAAATGCTGAAATAAAGCAAATAGTACTTCCTAGCAGTGCTATGCTTTTCTTTTTTTTTTCCTCTTTGATAGATACAGACCTGGAAATTCAAAGTAGAGAGTTTTGCCTTGCAACCAGGTTGGTGCTTGCAGGAATTTTATGAACAGACTTGTGTCCATTTCTTGAGCAACATTAAGTCAAAACAAAATATTTTTGAACTGAAAAAAAGAAATTATGCTAAGAGGAATATTGTATGGGAGAGAAATGAAACATGTAAAAAAGCAGATAATAGATAATTACACAGACATTCATCTATTCCAAAACCATAGGACTGAAAATAAGTCACCGGGATTGAAGGCTAGATTTTAACTCTTTGATATTCAAAGGTTAAAAGCAAAGTTTTTCAGGTTTGCTACTTCCCACATCTTAGGAGTGCATCAGGTTTTCTTGGGTGCTTTCTCTCAGGCAGAAAAGAGACCGACACTCCCCTGGCAGGACAGGACTCCATCAGCCCTCTCATGCCATACGAGCACTGCTTTAAACCCTCTGTAAACCTGGCTGCAGGGGAGAGATTTTGAGCCCTGTTTTGAAGTGAACCTTGTGATACATGAACCACACAAGCCTTAAATCGTGATTATATTGTGAATGAGAATAGTCAATGATATTGATAACAATAATATTTGTTGGTGTTTTATACATATGTACTTGATGTCTTTAATAATATTTTTTGGTTTCGCTTAGTTTATACATAAGCCCTGATTCACAGAAGAGTCAAATTTCAGTGGATGTAAAAAAATAAGAGCGGCAGGTCATCAATATGTTGGCAAATTGGCTGCCAAATCCTATATGGAAAAAAGATGTGAAAGCAGTATCTCATGGTCTCTGCCTCGTCATATTTTTGTTCAAGTAAGAGATTAGGAAACCAAATCATTAGGACTGAATAGCCAGCTGCAGACGCAGCGCAAGAGAAGAGGTACCTCTTACAGTTAATGTCTTGTGAAAATCACACAGGTCCCACAGGGGTTAATCAAACGTTTAGGGCTGTGGCTTACAATGTTCTTTAGTCCCTGGAAGAAACCAGCTTTTGAACATCTAAGAAAAAGAGAGAAACTGCAACTGTAGTTGTAGAAAGTTAGTAAGCCTAGCTTTAAGCTGCACTTCAGTGTGAGTACTTGTGTGTTTATACCCAGGATTGTGTGCTCAGGCTTCACAAACTGTGACCTCTACCCTCAGGCATATATATATATATATAACAGCACTATATATATGTGTGTGTGTTTGTGTGTCTATATATGTATATGTATACATACACGTGAGTAACCATGTATGTGTAAACATACACTGTGCATGTATAGGAATCAAGAACTTCAAAAAGGAAAATAATGTTTGGGAAATTCAGAAAAGGAAACTCCTGTTTATTTGATAATGGAAACAAAACCATCACTTCAATAGCAATTCACACACCGCTATCTAAGCAAGCTCCGGGTGGATGTGCAGACCCGCAGGTTCTCTGTAGTCGCTGAATTCCTCCCAGTGTTGTCTTTATCAAAGAGGTAAATGCAGATTCAAAAAAATTGCTTTGATGTGCAAGACATCACAGAACAGCAGCTCCATTCACTGCAGAGAGAGTCCATTATTTAAGTCTCTCAGGCAACTGTACAGATTCCCCATAAAGGGAAAAATAACAGGACTGTGGAAATAACCCCCCCAACAATACGTATTCTGCCTGCTTCTGGAGCTTTTCCCTCTGTTTTTCATGTCTTCATTCTGTTAAATGATATTAGGCTTTGGATCAGGCACTGACAGTTTGGATGGGCAGTCACTCCTGACTGAAGCAATACCTGTATTCCTGCCAGACTCTCCTGTCCCCAGCTGCAAGGGTGAAGGGAGGCACTGCTGAGAGGCACTGAAAACTTGTCACCTGCCTTTTGTCCTTGAGTCTTCTCCTTTACTCACCTTAGCTTTTGCTCCAGCGCTGGCGGCAGATCTCAGGGCCTGCTGCGACTCAAAGGGATCAGGCATGTCTGGCTCAATGCTACTGGGGAGCTGCAGGATGAGCCAGGCTCATCCCCAGGGTAACATCCTCCCTGGAGGTGTTCAGGTACAGAGATGGGAAAGGCAGGTGGGAGCTGGGGCAGAAGGAAAGGGGAAATCCAGCCCTGTCACCCCTACAATGGCAGGACTGCCATGAGACCAGCCAGGTGACACATCATCCAGGCACTCTCCTGTGACAGCAGGGGAAACACAGTTTCCCCATCTCCCCTCTGTACTGTCATAAACCATGCCAGTGTGCAGAAAGGGTCTGTGAAATTAATTATACTGTGAGTGCTTGGTAACCAAATGAATTGTAAATTGTACATTATTAAAACAGCATCAGAGCACCGACTGATCTATTATTCTTTAGGGAAATGTATGAAGATAAGAGCTTTATATGCTTTAGGGTTCTTTCCAGCCACCACACAGCCAGCTTTGTAAGAAAAAATGTGGCAATATTTTGTTACTGCCTGAGTTGCAACTGACACAATACTGTATTGTTTATTTTTATTACTTTGTCTCATATTTAATATAGATGAGGTAGTATACAGTGCAAGTGACATATACATACCCAGTCTCCTTCTGTTTATCCTTTTTCAGATTGCACTTGGGATTAATCACCCTCACATTTGTGGGAAAAAAAAAAAAACAAAGCAAAAAACCCAACAAACTGTAGGTGAAGAAAAATGAGATAAATATTAAGAAATATGTCCTTTTCCACAAATCACGTAACTAACAATATTCACAGCTATTGTTATCCAATCATTTTCCCTGCATGTTGCTCCTCTCTGCCTACCTGTCTTTTAGCTCCTGAGAACTGTAAGAGGGCTGTGTGGGGAGCAGTATGTTCAGATAAACCTTTTAAATAATAGCAGTAAAGAAAAAGACCATGGGTTTAGATGTGCGTGTTTGTTTTTCTCCTTTTCTTCCACGATGCACACCCTGCTTCACCTTCCTCTCATGCAGAATCTGATATCCTGGAAACTTGGTTCTCACGTGTGCACGGGCATCTTCTGGGCTAATACAGACTAAAACCTGCATGTCCTCCCTCCTAGGGATGCTAGCTTCCTGTAGGACTACTTTCTAGGCAGTCCCTCCTACACATCACATAATGGTCCTTTTCACCCCTTGCCTTCCAGCAGAAAAATACACGTCTTTCTACTACCAGGGGTGTCTATAGGAGAAGGGGAGAGCTTTTTTTTGTTTGTTTTACTGCCCCCATTGAAGAAATGGAGGCAGAAGCTGCTCCAGAACAGCTTTTCCCACAAGGTCTCCTTTATATTCCCTCCTTAAAGGAAGATGCATGAAAAGCACGCCCTATCAATGCTTGTCAGAGAAGAGGAGAAACAGCTGGAGAAACATCCTCTTCCCTCCAGCTGGAGACACATTTCCTGACTAAACTGTTCAAGGCAGTGACATGTTGGTTTCTACAAGCAACACATCAGTGGTCCCATAGCAGTGGGAAAGCTTTGGGGGTTGTCATACATTAGAGTGACCCCAAGTGTTTCTCTTCTGGTATGGACGACCGGTGGCAGCCAGTCACATCCTCCCTCCTCCAGAGAAAGCCTATCAGAAAAACAGTTTTCCTTTGACTGCAAGATCTAGATGGGCATTCAGCAAAACTCACAACTCAGACAGTCAAAGAAATAATTTAAATTTGAATGAAGACCCATTTAAAGTAGTCCAAAGATTTTCAGGACTTGGCCTCCTTTCTATGCAGGCATGGGAGACAATGACTTTTTCCTAGCAAAGGTATTTCCATAATGGAATAAGGCATCTTTGTTTGTTTTCCATTTTTTTTCAGAAGAGAGAGAATTTATATTTTAGAGAATTTACATTCTTCGGAAGAGCTCTGTTAACCCTGCTTACTAGTCTAAAATACCGTGCTGCCTTTCTCGACACTCATCAGCCCTGCAGAAGTCATACCATCTTTCAGGAATTCACTGCCTCCCGCTCCCCGGGCAGCCTCTGCCAGGAGGTGCATTGCGTCCTCAAATTCAAGAGAGGGCAGCATTTTCCTTATGCTTATCCAAGGCAAGGGGACGACTCCCAAGTGTGTAAAAGAATGTCAGCAAGTGAAAATCGTCAGTCGCAAAAAATACGAACATTCTGAAAAATTAAATTTAATGGAAAACATGAAATGTTCTTAGGAGCTTATATGTTTATATATATATATATATATACATACACATATAAATATAGATATAGATATAATGTATAACCAAACCAAAACCCAAAAGAGCTCTTAATTGATTGACGATGTTAATGAATATAGCCCATCTATGTTCAAGGAATTCTTGCATAGGCTGTTGTGCAGCTGTAATGCTGTTTCTGCAGCACACCATAATGACTTTGCCACCAACTTCTGCACTGCAATAGCCAACTAATAACAGACTGATGCACCCCAGATAAATACCATACATGAACGAAATGCTAAACTGTGCCTGAGGTAATTAAGGATCCACTGCCCTCTCATTAAAGTCCCTATTCAGTTAAATTCTTCAAACTACACCTAAAATGCTACCAGGCTGTTATTTTTTATTACTTCAGTATTTGCTTAAAACCCGGCAAAGCTAATCCAAAGCAAAGAATCAGACTTTTGTGATGTAACCTCAAAATATGTGTCCTCTAGTGTGAAATAATCATGCCTGCAAAGAAAGGTCAAAATGCTTGTTTTAATCCAGAAACCCAGACCCTTGTGACCAAGAGTACGCTCCTTTTCAGCTGACTGTGACTTACCCACTGTTTGTGAAGAGTCCATCCAGTGTTTGCTCTGCTGGAACAGCAGCACAGCATTGACTTCTACAAGGAAATTCCAAGGATCAAGGTATATTTAAAGTACACACTGGATTGTAAAAGAACTAGAGGGCACCCAAGCGTAATACAATGCTTTTTAGTTTACCCCATACTCAACTTTTGGTGCAATGTTACCCTCCTGAAATAACTGTACTGTCAGCACTGTCTCCAGCACGTTCAGCCAGGTTGCCTGAATTACTTGAAGAGCCCAGGACAAGGCAAATACCCATTTTCATTCTCTGTTTGCATCTAACAAATAACAGATGTTGCAATATTGAAGAAGCACACCTGATGTGATTAACAAGGGATTTCTAAAATATTTGCCCTAAGATGACAGCTACTCTGCTATTAAGCATTTACTTAATGAAATGTGTACAAAGGGAAATGCTGTAGCAATTCTCCTTAAGACGGAGCAAGCTGCTTGAAATAAAGGTTTCTTGTGTGACCTTGGGCTAAATCTGCATTACCAGAAGAATGCAGACCCAAGCTTGAGAATACTTGCTTCCTACCAGCCTTCAATACCCACTGAAGAATCCCTGAAGGAGCCTGTCGAACCCAGGGCTTGGTGCCACTGCCCTCACAGCCGCTGGCCCTGCGTTCCCTCAGGCAGCAGCCCCTGCCGTGTGACTGTCCCCGTGGTCCCTGGGATGTGCCAGCTGAACCCTCTTGCACCCACTGGAGGCAACCTGGCACGGCACCTCCCGGCAAACCTGCCAGGAAGCAGGGTCAGCCCTTTGCAAATAAACCCTGCCTGATCTGAGTAACACAAATGGACGCCTGGAAGATTAATTCACCCCCTGTAATAATACAACTACTGTTTGCACAAACCAGTGGCATGCAATAGTTTCTTATTAAAATGCTCAGGATACGCATTCATATACCTCTAAACAAAGTATGGCTTAAGGAGAGGAGAGAGTGAAAATTTTCCTTGCTGAAAATGCGCCCCTCTTTCATCAGATTTGATATAAAGCTACGAGCAGCACTGTAAATGGACCAACGAGTTGTCTAATCATCTAGAACACCCTCATGTAATTTATATCATCTCTTAATTTCTGTTTTGTAACCTCTATGGCTGTCTTCAATGAATCATAGCATATAGCTCTACTTGGAGAGCATACCAGGGTATGATTTTTCCCTTTGTTTCCCACTTGTCCACAATGGAAGCATGCAAATTTCAGCAAGGTATGTACCTACCGCATGAATCCTTTCTAATGTGATTCCAGTCGTCTCCTTAAAAGCAGAATCTAAAAGATTATTTTTACTGTTTCCATTCTCTATTGTGGCACACAGTTTTCTTGCTGAAAGGATATTCATCTAACTCTATACACACAGAGATGAATATACATTCGAATCACAGATACATATCAATTTAACACACATCACAGACTGGAAACACATTATGAAAATTAACTGCATTACAGAGAATAGATGTATAGACAAAACTGCTGAGGTACTCGACTCTCCGAATTCCACGGTGCCTTAGCACTCGCCGCAAACCTGCCATCCCTTTGTAATGCAGTCCTGAGATGCTTAATCTGCTTTCTCTCTTCCACCGACGTAAATCAGCAGCAAAGTTGTCTGTGGAGGAGCAGAGTCTGGGGGATAATTGTGGCCTGGTGGGTTATCTATCTATAGCTGCATGCACGGTGGGTCTGCTCACCAAATTTTTTGCGTGCCTATTTTTTCAGGCTCTTTTCCAGCAGGGAGTCAGGAAGTGAGAAACAACAAAACTAGTTTAATGCACTGGGTAAATCAGACCAGCTTATTGTGAAACCCATCACCACACATGATTGTTACGATAATACACGCGGGTGAGCTCTGGTTATTACATGCACAGCCCTGTACTAACTGCTCCCTACAGCTCGCCCGTTCTCTCACTTTAGCAACACCCCACACACCTGTTCAAATAATATTACTATTACCTTGTGTTGACACCACATCCACCCTTTCCTTTCATATAATAAGAGCTCCTGGTGAACTGTAAATGGAAAGCTTGTGGTAGCAGAAGCCAATTGTTTACCTGTCTCCAGTTTGTTGCCACAGATACTTGGTTGGGAGAAGGGAACAAAGATCAGTTTGACATCCTTGTTAAGCAGGATTTGCCCCCCACCTTACCCACAAAAGGTTACAAGTTGCTATTCAAGCCTGAGCTCCACAGGTGTGCCATCACACCTGTCTTAAAGAAAACAAAATACAGTTTGTTTCAATGTGGCTATTGCCCTAGCAAAATAAAGAAGACCTTGCCCTGCAACACAGACACAAGCATTTGTTTTAATATTTCAATGAATACAAGCAAACACTGACAGATAGCTCTGTTTATATTTAGCATACAAGCCAAATACGACACAAGCTTCCCCAGGATTTGCTGGCAGTGAGCATCTGACCCTGCCCTGTCCTCATGGCACCCATGTAACTCATGGCAAAACTCAAATCAAAACCCATCTGGCAATGGGAAAGATAATTTTGTAACTCCCAAGGTATTTCAAAGCCAGGTCAGATGGGGCTTTGAGCAACCTGGTCTAGTCTCCCTGCCTGGCAGAGGGGTTGGAACTAGAGGATCTTTAAGGTCCCTTCCAACTCAAACTATTCTATAATTCTATGATTAACAGGAGACTGAGTCCAAGGCCAAGCCACGGACAGGCTGGGCCTCACAATTAATTTCCTTCACCATTAAGCCCTGATGGAGCTCCTGCTGCTATTGATTCACATGTAACTCTTTGCATAGAGAGCCATCATGCTTTTAGAATAGGGGAAATTTAAAAGCTCTGGGTCCTGGTGCTGTTCTGCTTGGTTAAAGTCTATGCCCAACTTCTTACATCAGTGACAACTGTGTAGGTCTAGGGTAAATTGGCAAAAAATGGCAAAATCTACCTCCTAATTGAGGCCTGGAGGAGGCATAATGGGATTCTGTCCATGCAAAGCAGTGCATTACAGGGACCTAAATGTACCCATTCATTCATACGAATTTGCCATTTGACATCTGCTGAAGGTGATGGAAAGACTTTGGTGGGCATTTGATCCAAGAGCTGAGTCACTGGAGTTTCCAAGACTTTAGGTAAAAACATTTTTCACCAAAAAGGGCTAATGAAATTTTTTTCCCATTTCCCAGCTAAAGCAGTGCTCTATTTTTACTGCTTTATATTCTTACTAGAATCCTTATCCATATCTGTTTCCATCATGGTTTAAAGAGCATTGTTCACAGTCACTTTCTTGTGAAGGTGTCCCTGAATTAGAATGGGAAGTGTGGTAGATGTGTAGCAGCAGCTGGTTCGGAAGGGGTGTGTATACTGGGCTGCAACTTACACAGAGAAACGTCCTTGAGGCAGGAGGCATATTTTATTTATTGCTTTATTTATTGCATACGTCAAGTAAATGGAATCCCAAATTATGAAGATGCAAAACACAGTGTGAGTATTTATCAGCACTGAATGTTTTTATGTGCTCCAAAATAACTTGGGGTTTCCCAGCTGACTGTGAGCAGCTTGCTGGTTTTGAAGATCTAGCACCTTTGGAACTGAAGGGACATGCAGAATTTTAAGCACTTGGAAAGAGAATTAATTGCTTGGACAGCACCACCTTTTTTATTTTTTTTTCTTTCTTTCTTTTTTTTTTTTTTTTTTTTTTTTTTTTTTTTTTTTTTTTTTTGGTGTGTATGCTCATCAATAGCAAATGATGAAGCCTCTGGGGGATATTAACACAAGTAAACTAAACACAGGAGTGGGACTGTTTAAAGAAGGTGAGACAAAAGCCTTCATACTACAAGCAAATGAATTTGATAGCAATTTTTAATGTTTCCATCTCTATTGTTGCAGATGTCTGCATTTAAATAAGAACTTTATCTTTCTCGGCCCTGGATTTCCTCCTTCATTAGCCTGCATGGAGGTCAGAGACCCACTTATCTCATGAGCTACTCCTGCAAGGACCTGGGAGCTTTCTATCGAGGTGGGGATAGAATTTCTGCCTGCTCCCCCACCCTCTGAGAACGGGAAAGGATTTGCCCTAGCTAAAAATGGCAAAGGCATAAAGTCATCTGTGTCCGTGCTTTTGCTTCCATACGCACTGCACCTTCACACCTGCCCCTGGCTTTGGCAGCTGCCTGGCATGGAGCCCCCATGCACCTCAAAAACACCACAAACCCCTAAAAAACCCCGGTGGCACTTGAAGCCCTGGGGCAGCTCACAAGGCAGTGCTGGTAATATTGGCTCCTACTTACCTGGTGAGCCTGTCCTGCACATAAACCAAGAAACTGCTTCCTTGTTAAAGCTGGAGAAGGCAATGTCCTTTTCCATGATTGCTGCCCCAGTGCTGTGATGCTCCTGCCATGATGGACCTCCCAGTCTCTGAACAGACACATCAGAAGTCAAGAGGAAATATTTGCTTGTGGCACTGTGCCAACCTGCCCCTCTGAGTCCAGGCACTGCCACCCTCCCAAACTCTACCAGGGATTCAACAACTGCACTACAGCCCACACATGTCACCCGTTTCTGGCCCTGCGTGTTTCCAGGGCTGCTGGAGAAGGTAAAAGGGAACAGAGGACAAAGTTTTAAAAAACTGACCCTAAATAGATGTATGTTCCAGTCTTATTCATCTGAAGTATTCTTTCCTGTTATCACATTTTTATGGCAATCTTTCCTGCTGAAAATACTAAGCAATATTGATCTTTAAATATTCTGAACAAGATATAGATGCTAGACTGCTACAAATATAGACACCAGCATCTCTGAATGAAAAGATAGCCTGTTGAATAAATAACGCATATTTTAAAATGTCTGATTAGGAACTTCCAGGATAAACGGTAAGAGCTTCAAAGGAGCCATTGATCTATGGAGTACATAATATGCATGTTAAAAATTATTGCAATATTTAGTTACACGACACATGGCTCAGAAAAAGCCATTATGGTCCTTAAGCAAATTATACATGTTGTGAAAACTGTCGAAGTGCTTCTTTTACCAGAAGCAAGTGTATCCTCTCAGTTGATAAACACATTATCTTTGGGGAAAAAAAACCCAAAAGGAAGCAAACCCGAGGCTAAGAGAAGGTTAAAAGAGAAAAGGGGGGAAAAAAATGAAAAGAAAATAAAAACCAGCCCTTATACCATGTCAAAGTGTTCCATGCCCATCAAAGGAAGAAAAGCCCGCGCTGCCCTGCCCCGCATCCCGCGCAGTGCTGCTGTCGCACTTCTCGTGGGGAGGGAATGCTCCTGTCTCTGTGTGCCAAAGTCTGGGGTGCCAGCTCTTCTCCCTACAGGCCAAGAAATTACAAACAGGGACTAATTCATTCCAGCCACTGCCGTGTCCTCTATTTCGAACTAAGCTGCCAGAAGAGTGTTCTGCTTTCCCAGCCTGTGCCCCTCTGGGGCACAGGGGGGACATGTGGAACAGGCGGGGGACCTGCGACCCACTGGCACTGGTTGCACCTTCGTGTGTGGAGATGCGCTTTTTCGGCTATGCCTACAGGTCCTCAACTGCCTCTGCATGGCCAAGCACGGATTGAAAATAGTCTTGTGTGCCCCCTCATATCTTCAAGAGGAACAAAGCCAGGGGAAACATTGCCTTGCAGCACTTGTTGTGCCCAGCAGCCAGGTCCATTGCTCCCCAGCATCTGGCTGATGGCTTCAGCTGCGTGCTTGTGCCTGGGCACAGCATTTTGAAAGGTTTGCACTGCTCCTTCCCCAGCGCCCCGTGGGTGACATGGCTCTTCCCCGGCAGATGTTTGGCTAAGGAGGAGGGATGCCAGCTTATGAAATTCCCCCACATGTCCATGTTGCTGTGATCACACTGCAGTTTATACCATAGCCTGGTCCCTGAGAACTCTGGTTTTTTTCAGGCTGCGAAGGGGAAAAAGGTTTTTGTCAAGAAGGCATGACCAGGATGTGGTGGCTCACAGATTGCCTCTGGCCCATGGGCTGCTGGCATCTGGCTGGCAACTGCCTGCAGCCAAGCTCCCAAGTACTGTACAGCCCCAGGGTGTCCAGTCCCCAGATCAGCTCTGATGTGCTCCAAGGGCTGTTGCGTGCATGCCTGCTTTGGACATTTGGGAAAGCAGGCTCTACTGGTAGGCAGGGCACGCAAGTTTTCTCTTACCAAGGAATGAGAGTAAAGGGTGGATTTTCTAATGCAAAAAAGCAAGCAGTTGTATGGGGGAATATATTTAGCCAGTGTTTTCAGATCACATGTTCTGGGACTGGAGAGCAGCACATTTTCAATACTGTTTTGGAAGCACGCTATTCAGTATTGCAAACCTTACTATTGGAGAAACCACTAAATTGTGTTGCATCTAAAACAATTACTTGAATTACTTGTACCGTGGTTTCTTCTTTCCAGCTGCAAAGGTTTTACAGAAATGTGACTTCTATGGCTACAAAAGCCTTGAAAATACAAATAATAGTAAAGTGCTGCTCTGCATTTGCATAAACCTGTTTATCCTATACATGGTTTATTCATTAACTCTCAGAACAACCAGCAGGACAGCTATGGCATTCCTTATGACCACTTCGCTTGTGGCTGAAAATGCAACTGTTTAAAAGGAACACTACGGAAAGTGAAAATAAAGACCATTCTCATGTGAAACAGCAGGAAAAATGCCACAGGAGCTGGCATTTGGCTTTTACGTGGAATGAACATTTCCCGTCACTTGGAAATTTCAGAGGGGAGCCTCGGCACCTGCAAGGATTGCGACCCCCACGCTGCAGCTCACCAAAACGGACGTGCAGCATTAGCAGTGTCCATCGCTGTGCTCTGCAGACAGCATTCGAGTTAGGGACGGAAAATACCTGGCTCCCTCATCTATTCCCCCTAGAGACCGTTTTCTAGTCCTTTACAATTTCAGTGTCCCAAGAAAAGAGGTTCCTTGCAACCTCTACTTGCAATGTATTTCCCAACCAGCTCCTCCTTAGGAAGGCTTTTCTGGTAATCACCCCAGCTTTCCCCATGCTTCCTTTCTTACCCAAAACTCGCTCCACATAAGAAAGGTGATAAAGCAGGAACGCATTTTGCCTGTTTCCACTCCTTGATCCTATAAAGACAAGTACATGTTGCCACCGGTACGAGTGGAAAACTGGAAGTTTGTTGGACAGCCAGAGTGACTTGCTCAAGGTCACAAATGAGCCTCAGTAGCAGAGCTGGGAACAGAATTTGGTATCCTAATTCCTAATCTGGCAGCCTCACCACAACTCTCATCACGCAATCAAAAAGCTCCTTTTAAGGAATGCTTTTGTGACTAAGAGAAAATTCAAGGCATTAGAAGAAAGAGTCCTTTTAATTTGCCTTTGTTCAAACATTTACGCCTTTTGCTATATGGAAAACATGATTTAAACAAGATATGGGATTACAGTATGATGAAAGACTCTAGAATCTTTGAAAAACAAAAAATAATTATGGCTGCATTTAGGACTGTACTGATTCCAGGCATTAGGAAGCAAGCGATTAGATATTCGAGTTTTATACATAGCATAAGGAATAAGTAAAGACCAGCATCTATTGTGATCTGGTAAGAGTTTTGTAAGTGTTACATGCAGGCTTTCACATTTCTGAAGAATACTACATGTAATAGGAAAAATTTCCACAGCGCTTTAGTAAGATTTCATTTTCTAAAGGTCCTAAGTTGTTGCACCGCAAGTTTTTCAGAAAGCAAACCCAAATCTTTAAGCCGCTAAACTCAACAGATTGCCCTGACCTGAAACAATCCGGGGTTTGGTACGTTCCTCCTCGAAGAACAGCTCAGTAATTTACCAGCTCTCCCAGGATACGACAGCTTTGATATTTAGAAACTCGACAGGATAGTTTTATATTTTAGGACAGCACCTTTTGCTTGCTTCCTTTCCTGTGTAATTGAATACTATAATTTGGCAACAGTGGATAGAAACAAATGAGTGTACTGGGAACCAACGTTACTAAAGAAGTGTATACAAAATAATCTGAGCTGTACAAGATGAAGTAAGCAGAAGACTACAAATATTAATAGGATAAACAAAGAAAACGAATGTAAATTTAAATCAATCCTTTGGAAAAAAAAGTTGCTCCTGTTTTTTTAACACAGCAGAAAAATTCCTGAAGCCCAGTAAAAACCCTATTGATAGCATTGTTATTGTTAACAAAGTAGTTGGGAGACTCAGGATGAGAGATTTGTGACTTAGCTTTACAAAAACATGTATTTTGCTCAATAAATTACTAAAATTGCAACAGAGGAGCTGGGGGAGTACAATGCAGAGAGACCCACTCCCCATTCCTAAAGTCCTGGCTCAGCCTGTAAAATGCCTGCGCCTTTAAAGCACTTGCAGTGACAGGAGGCCTTGTGTTTGCAGATGTGTTAGCCACTTTTTGATTTGATCTTTACGCAATTATTTTGATAAAGAGAGTGTTCATCTTGTTGACACTATCACTGTAGTCAATACCTAATGACCCCCATAGTTAATTTCCTTATAAATATTTAACTTAATAGAAGTCCTCCCTTGGCTTATACTTCTTTTGACACTTGTATAATCTGAAACAAATCCTTTTTTTTAGTCAAACAGACCATGTTACACACACAGTTGGCTAGCTATTTACAAAGCACCCAATTATATCCTATTTAATTCTCCCACTCTGAAAATCCCATTTCACTAGTGCGCAGGCTACTGATCACACAAGATGAGGATCTTTCACTGAGCCTGGACACAAGTTTTACATCAAGCCAGCAGGACTTGATTGTACAAGAGCTTGCTGTAGAAATAATTCACCCGTCAAATGCTATATACAAATAGTGAAGAGAATGTGCAAATTCAGAGGATTCAAGAAATAAGCTGAAGAATCACAGTTAAAGACAGGTAAATCTAGTTTAATGTTCACATGTAGTAGTTACACATCACAGAGATTAAACAGGATTTTAACTGTAACATAGCTGCAGTGAAATGTAAGTCATTTTGTACTAGAAAAATAATCTTGACGCAGTTATCCGATTTTTGGTCTACTTAAGTTCATTTTAAGATGAATTTACATCACTGATCATAATGACTTTGCCCATGTGCCTTTCTGCAGTTCACTATTAATACTCTTTGGACGAAGGAAACAGCAACTGTTTTTGTTAATGGTTTGCCCTTTGGTTGCAAGCAGAAAACTGTTTTCAGTTTTTAAGCAATTAATAAGCTGTAGGAACACATATTTGCAATAAAACCTTTTGGTGCTAAATGAAGTTCCCGAACAAATTTCTTGATCAACAGCAGATATTAAAAAAAAGCTGATTAGAGATCTAAAGCATTGCCCCCGTACTGCAAAAAATCTAGATAGAATTTGCTTTTCTATTCTCAGTAAAAAACACATCTTACTGCTACTTTTATAGAATGCACTAAAAACCCCTGTTCCTATATGACAAAAGTGTAGTCTCGAAATGTATAATACACTTACAAACATTTAAAGTCTAGATTGAGGAAAACACGTTGTATGGACTCCAAACAAGTTTATTTGCAATTAGACATCTCATGCAATCATGCAGGACCACTAGCTATAGCTGCAACTTTTGAGTCTAAAGGATATTTGGGGACAAAAAGAGTCCTAAGCATTCAAGGTATTTCCATATTAGCAGCTCCATACTTGAGCTGCGGTTTTCTAAAGAGATATTCCCACAGATTAAAAAAAACATACACACCTTTATAATATTTACAAAAAAATATTTAATTAAAAATATTTTATAATTACAGTAGTCTATTAAAGCATATACTTTTCTCACACTTATAGAACATCTCTATATATACACAGTATGAAATGTCACTCATTTATCTATACAATAT
>VZRQ01009431.1:180020-190683 GCA_013397975.1 Machaerirhynchus nigripectus | reverse complement strand
TGCGGGAATGCGGACGGGACCCGCCGCCCAGCGGCTCCCGGCGCCGTCCCCGCGGTCCGGAGCGCAGCCCCGCGCTACCGGCGCCGCTCCCCGCCGCCCGACTCGGACGAAGGGGGGTGCACCCGCGCTCCCATCCCCCCCATCCCCTTTCCCGGGAGGGTTGGCATCTGACGTGAAGCGCGTTTTTATCCTCTCGGTGTAGGAGACTCATTCCGTCTTTACACATTTTTTGAGGGACTTGGGGACGCTGGTTTACAGGCAGGGAAAATCCCAAGCAAAACTTGAGGAGTATGGGGGAGAAGGAAGGAGGAGGGTTTAGGGACTTCAAGCAAAGCAATGCCAAGGAACATTAAATTAGAGCACATAACTATTAAAAATGCATGGAGATGGAGTATTTAAAATTCCTCCATGACATATAATATTAATCCGTTTTATGTAAAATTCATACCTGTAACTTAATTTGGTCCATTAATGCACCAGATCACGTATTAGTAGATGTACCATGTTTTAAATATGATGCTGGAAATGTCCAGAGTTCTGTACTTTGAGACAGAACATTAAAATTAACAGACATATACTCCTGAGTCCTGCTTAAGTCATCTTGTGGCAGATTGTAACCTTTTAATTTAATAATGCAGTGTTGAAACTCCCTGTTAATTCCTGCTAAGGATTAAGAGCCACTGCGTATTTGAATGGGACGCCGGTGTAAGAAACTTGGCGCCCAGTCCTATGGATGCTGCAGCTCTGCAAGCTCTCCATGAGTGAAGTTGGGCACATTGCTTGGGCAAAGGACTGAAGGAAGGAGTAAAGGCTGCAGGATCTGCCCCTAAGCTTGTAAGTCAAACCCAACAGAAGGGAAGAAATCCATAATGGTGATTAATGATTACATGTCCCCTCAAAGCTTAGTCACAACGGGTGATATATAAAGGATACAGTGGGAAGCTGTCAAACCCAGAACCTGAATGAGCAGTGAGACTGGATCATCTGAAGCGTATAATGAAGCACACTTGCATTCTCTCGCACCTAAAAACATGCTTTGAGGCTCTGCTACAAATAGTCACACTCTTGTTTTCCTTATTTTGTCCCACATTCCCAGTGCCATCCATGGCAATTAGGCTCCTCTCAGCTCAAAATCCAACTGTGTGGTGTAAATCTTTGAGGTGTAAATCTAGACTGAGGTCTAGATTTGTATGCTACATCATGATGATGTGATGGGAAGATGTATTTCCATTAGCTAGGGGCTGGATGATCCCAATTCTGTTGTAGTCATTGCTTTTATTCAGTCAAACTCCTTGCAATTTCCTTGCAGGAACAGGCCTTACAGCATACATTATGGTCACTTTGTCTGTTTTCTGGAGTCCTGGTAATATGGACATATTCGATGTGCTGTCTAGAAAAAAATACATTGTAAATTATGGTGAAAATGCAGGCTCAAATCTTGCTGGTGCCATTTAATTAAAATCTGCATGAAAGTAGATACCCTGTAATATTGGGCTGTTCTGTTTGTACCGAATCCCTTCTGGGAGCTCCTCTGATCTCACTGGAAATCTCTGGGAAAACCCCAATATGTAACTGGTTCCCCTCTAGCTCTCCCAGAGCTAATTTGGATAGATTATTTCTGTACACACAGACAAACACTCACATACACACACGCTGGAGCAGCACTCTAGCAAATCCACTGAGACCACAGTGGTTCTTGAAGATGACTCAGTATTTCTATAAACTCATGAAGAACCATGAAATACCTCACACCTCTTTTTCCATCAGGCTACTTCCACCGCAGAGGGTACGAAGGAAAATCCAAGGGTCTGCAAGCGTTGAAGTTGCGAGAGGAATGCATGCGTTTTGTGTGCTATCGTATCACAGTGGAGATATGTGGGAGAGGGAAAAACAGCCCTCCCCTTCAACTACCATATAAATATTCAGGGTTTTCGTCTAGTGACTCCCTTTGATACTCATGAAGCTGATACATGCTAGTCCGACATGCTCGGCTGAACAATACGCACCAATTCCCTGTCAACAACAGGTCTGATTTTGCTCTCCTTGAAGTCAATGGCGGTTTTGTCATTGACTTAAGTGGGACCAGGTTAGGTTGGCTGCTTTTGCAAAATTTAGATTGGATGTGCTTAGTAAATTGCTTTAGAAATGGGTTGGAAAACCCAGAATGTTATCCATCTAGGTGGGCATAGTGAAACTCTTCATCCCTAAAGAAGCTTTTACACAAGAAAGAGGGACAGTGGCTACTGTTCATGCTTTTGTCCTGTTAATAGCAATATTTTTCACGACATGAGTATGTAGGGATTAACACTTCTGTTTTTCACCAGACCAAGTTTGGATTTAAAATAAATTCTGTGCATCTTTAAACATCTGGTCCCTTTCTGGCTGGCTGGAGGAGTTTATCTGTCTTGGCCGGGTTTTTCTGTGCTTTCGTCCCACATCCAGAGTCAAGATTCATTTCCATTGTAAGCAACTCTTGCAATATTACCAGAAGATCCTTAATAGTGCATGAACAGACCAGTCTGGTCTATTAAAAGAGTACCGATGAGTTCAGATCACATCATAGGTGTTCTCTGAAGATTAGAAAAGTTGCTTCTGATTCGAACCCAAAGTAAAACAAGTTGAAAATGAAAATGTAATGACTGGCCTTGTATGCCCTGTGTCATGAGGATAATCCCATTGAATTTAACGAGAATGAGTAATGTATTCTGAATTTGCCAGCACAGGTCTGAGTATATGAATATGCCATTGAATCCAGGTGAAGAAATAAACCTGAGACAGGGATGCTGTCTCTTTAGTCATGGCACCAGGGAAGTGGGACAGTCCTTCCAAGCACAGAATGTGTGACATTTCCTCTGACAGCACTCTGGATCCACAGATGTTTGTGGATGATATGGTGCCATTGAACCAATTGTACCACATTAGTTAAAATTGTCTCTGGACAGATAAAATTTGAAGGGAACACATTCAGGTATGCAGAGGGAAGAAAGCAATCAACGTGGTTACTTACACAAGGTTACTTGCTATACCTACCTTAAGAGGGCATGAAATGCACACAAATGCTCAATGCATTTTTATTCTTAAGCAGGTTATGAAACAGTGGTTGAGTCAAGTGTCCTCGTTTTTGAGCTTGGGGCACACCGTGTCAGAGCAGTGCAGTAAAATCCCCATCTTTCCTTGAGGCTGATAACTGGGGAGACAAGTTTCATCCTGGTGGGCATAAAGATATGTGATACTGAGACCCCCTGCTCCCCATTCCTGTTGACTTCAGCAAGCAGCCAGAAGACTCAGGATCTCGGAGGAGCTGCTCAACACCTAGAAGGGCTGATCATTAAAAAAGCATTATAAATCTCTGAATGGTTTATGGTTTATGAGGGAAATAGCAATTGATTCCTCAGTGGTGCCATTACTCTCCACTATTGCTATCATTCAAAAGGCAATAATGTTGGTTATTTACCTTCAATTAAAATATCTAGTTAGTTGTGATGTCATTTAAAATAGCAGTATAATGTGTTTAGTGCTCCCTTATCAAACACCTTAGATAAACTCCTCTTGGCAACAGGGGATAGTGATATGAAATGAAAAATTGGGCGGGGGAGTGAGATGGAGGAAAGACTATGTAAATCTTTTACTGGATTATTATTGCTACCTGTGTCCCTTTGGACAACAGACTGGAGGTGAGACTGCAGGCTCCTTTGCAGTGACACCCCACGGATCATCCAAACGGATCAGGGAAGATCCACCGGGCATTCAGGGAGTACAGAGAAGTCACCTCACTCTCCATCGGTCTTCTGGTACCACTCCTGACCAGGAATGATTCATCACCAAAACTCTTGATCACCAAAACTCAACACAACTTTTCCTCAAATAACGCAAGACAACTTCAGTACTGTTCTCCCTATATTCCTCAAATCTAAAATCTAAATACAACTCATACACTTTACTAAAAGTGATTTTTTTTCTCATTTTCTGGTTGTGTTCATTACAGAAATTTCTTCTCAATAAGAAAACCTAAAAGATTCTCAAGACCTTCAATTTCTCAGTGCCCCCTTGCATGAAGTTGAATATAAAATAAAAAGAAAAATGCTTGTTGATTGCTCACAATAGCTCTTCACAGACAAAAGAGATTTTTTTTTGCATGTTCGTGTAGTGTCCATGTTAGAGAACCCTTTTAATGACAGGAGCATACTCCTACCCACGACTTTATGGTTTCTTTCAGCTTTGTATGCTACAAGAAAGTCACATAACAACAAACACTACGGAGAGATGAGGAACAGAATATAAAAAGCCCTTCTCCATGGCTTGATGCTCATGTATGCTCCTTTTTACACAAATGTGGAAATAAATGCATAAAGAAATATTTCACCTCAGTTGGTGGAGAGAACAAAAAAAATACTGTGATGAGGTTCATGTCTACAAGCAATTTTCTTGCTGTGCTGTCTCCATCATGGCTGTGTTGTAGGAATTTGTTCAAACCCACCTCGTCCCTTTGAGAGTCTGCAGCAGCAGAAAACATTGGAATGTCACTGACAGGCGCCCTGGCATTTTGCTGGTGGTTGTATGTCAGCTGAAGGCTAATGTCATTTAAGAAGGTTGCTTTGTTCAGGTGACCAGAAACACTGGGTTTGTCGGGTAATGTCAAATTTCTGCATTGACTAAAGCAAGCTTGTGGCAAGAAAGATAACTCATGTTGACAACCTTCTGCAGTGTGATCCAAATATAAGCAATCAACATGCTTATTCTGGGGAAGGGGAAAATAATTTAGGAGTATTTGGAGCAGCTTCCTGAGGAACACTCCATTAAACTGAGTTACATAGTAACAGATTGAATTTAGAGTCTTAACTTTAATTTTATTTTGTGTAGATTTAGATCAGATTTATGTGCAATGTCATGCCCTTTGTTTGTAGACAGAAATCCTCAGCCAATCTGCCTGAAAACTGATGGTATGATACCACCTCATACTATTTTTGTGTTTGTATGAGTTTACCTTAAGAGGTCTATAATCACACAAATAATGCAGCCTACAGGGACAATGAGCAAATCGACCTAAATTAAATAAGTATCTAGATGCTTATCTGCATATGTTAGCATCACACCAATGATACTGGTATTTATTTTCAGGGGACCTGAAGAGCTTCAGCAGAAAAAGCAGTCTAAGTTCATGCCACAAAAAACCTCTCAGTAGCAATATTTTGCATGAATATAACATTTTACATTTTGAAAGCTAATACTAACATGTTTGTTATTTATTCTCTGTGAGTGTTTTAAGGAATACTTCAAAATCTCTGGAGTTTATTTTTTTTTTAATCTTTTACAAAAATGTTTTAAATTAAAAGAAGAAATCACCTCTTTTTCCCTGACTGTGAAGACAAACTTTCCCACAGTGGAAGGACATCCAAAGTAGATGGAGCAACCTTGTTTCCCCTGTGTTGATGCAGATGCGCTGATGTGTTCTCTGACTGTAGTCAGTTGGGTCTCAAGGTATTTTTATGGGCCAGTGTCACTTTCAGACATAAGCTGCCTGCCAAATACTAATTTCCAGTTCTGCATTTTGTTTCATGCTAGTGACAGCCTGACAAATATGTACCCACTATAGAAAATGCCATTTTCTGGATTTGGTTCAAGTCAAATTGGTGCCACCACTGGGAACAGAAGTTAGAAAGAACTGGAAATTCAAGTCCGGGGGTTGTGTTTGTGGAGGGTAAGCTTTTCAATGCATCTTCAAATCCCCCGACTGCAGATATTTATGAGTCACACCATGTACTTCCCATACCTGCTGAAATCTTTGTAATCTTATTATCTATTTATTTACCAGCTATAGGGCTCCTGTTGCCATAACATGTGAGGATCTACCAAGGCCTTAGTAACAGAAGCAAAAGGCTCTTCCTCGTTCTTCTGTTCCGTCTTGCAGAAGAAATGTTAGAATAGCAGGAAATTACTTATAGGATGATAGCACCAGTTTAATTTGCTTATTTACTTTTGTGTGTTTGAAAAAGACACCTGCTCAAAAGGTGAGTTTTGTATTAGTTTGTACTAGGTTGCTTCCTGTGACCATTCTTTATAGCCTGCATGGCTTCTGGGAAAGTTGTCACTTAAGAAAACAAGAGACCTCAGCTTTTGTTGACAGAAAACAGCTCTTGCAGCATTTCATGTTTAGAGAGCATGAAAAAACCGTCGACAGGTAATGTCTCCCTTAGGCGGACAGGGTCACACTCACGAGTTTAATTTCAGCAATAGTATGTGCTGAAGTGACCCTATATATTTATTAGGACAACTGGATTGTCTAACGAAAACCACTGTGTAGCACCGTGAATTTAAATCAAGATATACATTGCAGACTGCAAATGGCTGGAGATGCAGAAAAAAAAAGATGGATGTAGGGAGAATATTGGACAGTGATCCATGAAGTGCAATTCTTCACAGTTAAATATATTCTATGACTTACTAATTTTCCCTTAGAAGAAATGGGAATGAATGTTATTTTCCATTTTGGAGTAATTGTATAGCAATTCTTCATGGTTTTGCTTCTTGTGCAGGGGGAACTAAGCAAAAGTATTTTAAAGACATATTCAAAATTGCTGTTAAAAATGCTTCAACATGCAAATTTCTTACAGTTTCACCTTTTTTTTCTTTAAGCTAAATGACATGCATATATAAGAATATTTTGGGTAATCACACAGCTTATGCTAAGTAACTATTTCAAGTTGTCCTCGATACCAGTATGTTTCCACATATTTACCTTGAAGTGTTAATGACATTTATTTTGGTAATTTTTACTCCACTAACGTGCTCTTTCAACACTTTAAAGAACTGATAAAATTTTATTCAAGCAAATCTCTTAATTTACCTCAATGGAGAAATTTACTTGAAAAGCAGCACAAATCCTTGCTTATATAGAAAGTTTGTCTTGAAGTTAATGAGCTTATTTGCCTGAGTAAGGATATGGATATAGGGACTGCTCAAGTGAGCAAGAGTTTCACAACTGGATGCAAAGTCATTAGCTTACTTCAGACCAGACTCTTGAAATAGTTGCTGAACATTAAGCGCCTGAGAACTGGTTCTCAAAATAATATTTTGTAAAATGTGAAAATGCATATGCAAAAGAGTATGGAAAATGGAAACTTTAAGCACAAATATTTAATTAAAAGACATTGTGGTTAGTGGTGATGATTATTTGAAGTAAATGTTATGTCCCCATAGCGTTGTTTCCAATGTCCATTGCAGTCTTTTTCCAGTGGGAGTACGAGACTCCTTATAGACAAAAAGAGTTTTCTTTTGCCCCCAGGAACTTCTTAGCACACACAATACGTCAATCTTCCTTGCAGTATGGTATGAATTATTATTAGAAATACATTACTTGAATATTATGTATTTGTAATCTTAGCATGAGGTATTATTTATTTACAACCCTGCATCTCAGCTTCTTCTTTTTGTCCCTTCCCTGTCCCCTCTGTATCTTCTTTCTTCTGAACTGTCTTACACTTGCAGCATCAGGATTCTCTATGGTGTTTAATGTTTTAGTAAGGTGGCAGTCTCCCCTTTCACTCTTTAGGTTATTGTTTCATCCTCATGTGCTGAGAGATGAATGCTTTTACCTCTGCATCTCACAAAGGGTACTCCACCAAGCGTGTGAGCAGCCAAATGGGGATATGTGTGTGTGTCCCTCCTTCCTCCATTGCTTCAGACAGGAGCTGAGGTAGTTACAGCCCATAAAAAACTATGCCAGATGAAACTTAAATGGCATTGCATAAAGAGGACACACAGTGGATAAAACTGGATAAAACATTTATTTTCAGTTGTTATTGATGACCTCTCAGAAGTTGCTCGTGGCTCTACTTTGGCCTGTCACTTGTGAGGTAAAGGGTCATCAATAACTTATGGAAATAAATGTCTTACTGATAGTCTGGCTATGGCAAGTCCAGTATATTGTCTCACATACAGACATGCAGGCACAGAAAATACAAATCACAGAGAAACCAATTTTGATATTAGCTTCTGTCCTTCTATATTTAGAAAAATGCGACTTTTTAGATTTTGTTTCCTTTCCATTTTTCTTTTCTCTTTTCTCCTTTCCTTTCCTTTCCTTTCCTTTCCTTTCCTTTCCTTTCCTTTCCTTTCCTTTCCTTTCCTTTCCTTTCCTTTCCTTTCCTTTCCTGTCCTGTCCTGTCCTCTTCTGTCCTCTTCTGTCCTCTTCTGTCCTCTTCTTTCCTCTTTTCTTTATCTTTTTTCTCTCATCTTCTATTTCTTTCTGGTATTTCATAAAGATATGCCCCTAATTTATTTATAAGGGTAAGTCTCCAGAACAAGGTAGCATTACTGAGCTGGCTTACTAGTTCCTCTGTACACATGAGTACATTCATAATTGATAGAATGGTCTATAGTGTTGGGACTAAAATAAACTTAGGGTCAAATCTCTGGGAGAGCAAATCTTGCCATTATTCCTGATGAGAAATAAATACGTGCAGGAACTAAAAACTGTGGAGTTGAAAGGGACTAAAACAGAATGCATGAGGGCATTTTGAACAATTCATTCCAAAGTGAAAGTGCTTTTTCTTAGTTTTTCTTCATTGCCTTGATCTTCCTAAAACTGTTGTTGGGGCAGGTTAATGACTGACCTTTGAGGGAACCACATACCAGTCTTTGTTCCCTAGCAGTCAGGATCTTGCAGAAGCTTGAAACCTTTGAGGGAGAGAATAGGATTAAACTGCTGTATGAAGTCCAGCGCAGGTGATGATCAATGGGAGCAGAGGAGTGAGTTTCTCAGGACACTCTCTCCCTTCCCCCACCAGCTGGAATTTATTTCCTTTACTACAAAGTTACCTGATGGAGACGGGCTGACTGTCAGTGATTGTTGTCAGAATAATTTCCCTTAAGCAGCCATCAAAAGCATTCAGCGTTAAAATCCCAATAAGATTTTAAAAGTTACTGGTCATTTAGGATTTAAACACCATATCAAGCAGTTAAAATCAGAAAGAATTAACTTGAGCCTCCCACTAAAATCATACATCTACATAAACTCAGCTTACTTGCCACTCTCCAATTTTTCAGGTGTCCAGCAAACTAAAGAGTGTTTGATCCTGCAACATGTGCGTGCACTGAGTAACCTCTGATAAACTGGTGTTTGCACGGTGAGTCCTTCACACCTGCGTGTCCCAATGCCCAGCTGTACACCCATGAATGAAGCCATGGGTCCTAACATGCCGCATTGACTGCAAGGTCCCTTTGCATGCAGACTTTTACAGGGGATTAGCTTTCACCTTGCCCGCACACGGAATCTGTGCTGCTTGAATTGGTGTCAAAATCCATTGTCACTGTGAGGACTGGGCTGCTGGTGGGACGCATGGGTCCCCTTCCCATCCTCCCTACTCCCCACACTTCTGGGCCCTGTGCTAAGACGCTGCTGCTCCCTACGTGTCCCCTCTCCTGCCGCCGCTCTTGCTCCTTCGGGTGGCTGAGCCTTTGCTGCGACAAGGTTCAGATAAAGGGTCTGCAAGCTGACGGGTGACATTTCAGCAAAGGTTTCTGCTGCCCTTCGAGGCTTCTGTATGGCTGCAAGTGCTTGTTATCATTCCTAAAGGTTTGGAGTCAAGCTCCTTTTGTTCCCCCAGGACTTATGCACAAACCAATTTATTAACGGGAGAATTAAAGCAGAATTTCAACGAAAAGCATTGCAAGCGTACCACCTGCCTGGCCTCAAACAGCTTCTCAGCAAAAGCCAAGTGAAGCAAAACACAAAGCTGTAATTTGAGTTGCTCTAAGATTGCACTGATAGGGGAACCTGATGTCACATCTCCTTCTGCACAGCCTGGAAGAGCTCCTATGCATGCAGGCTCTGAGGCCCACAGCTAGAGGTGCTGTGTGATGAAGATGAGATAAAATACAGAGGAGCTGTAGTTTCAGACTAACGATCGAGGGGCCATTTCATTCACCGAGGAAAAACCCTGCACTCCACAAGTTTAATGTCTGCAAGGAGAGAAGTTTATGTTTAAACCCAACCTGCATGTCGTGCTGAGTCACAAACAGAGCTACACTGGCTTTTGCTGAGGGGTTTTTGCCCTGAACTCTCAGAAACTAACGTAAAGAGTGGATCTAGGTAAACAACTTACATTATGGAACAATCAGATTTTCCCACTGTGGGCCTAAGACACACCATTAGGAATGTATCCTCTTGTGAAGAACTGCAGTAAAAAAGAAATTAAGAATTTCACATGTGTAGTAAACTTCCATTGCACATTTGAGGGGATATTTTACCGAAACTGGCCAAATTATCAATGTAATCGGGTATTCTGCAGTGTGGGAATCTCGCTGCTGAAAGCAGTGGGAAACTTCGAAGCTGAATGTGGGAAGTTTGCGAGCGTTGGCAGGGATTGTAAACCTTGCCTGAGCGCAGTGAAAAGCCCCTCATTCCTGCAGGAAAGAACTTTTCTAAAGTGCCTGCAAATGAATTGAGGATGGAAACAGAGACATCTCCATTCAAACAATGGGGAGCTGGCAAGGACCGAGCGCAACACCCGGCCCCCACGGCCAGCGGGGGCCGAGCGGGAGCGGGCCGCGGAGATGCCGCCCTCCCACCGCCGGCCTGGGACAGCGCTTGGGGAAGGGGGAGAACACCCGGGCGGTCGCGGGCAGCGCTCCCCGCCCCACGCGTGGAAGTGGGGTGGGGGCT
>VZRQ01009431.1:132739-179941 GCA_013397975.1 Machaerirhynchus nigripectus | reverse complement strand
CCCGCCTCGCCGCGCACCCCCGCGGTTCCCATCCCCTTCTCCTGCAACCCTTTACACCCCCACCCCCCCGCAGGTATTTTACCCGTGCGATAGGGAATGCTGGGGGACCAGAGCCGCCCCGGGGGTGGGGGTCTCGCGGAGGTCGTGTGGTCTAAAAAAATTCCACATTCACCTTTTACATATATATATATACACACACACACACACACACACACACACACGATTACTGATTTTGCTGATCTCTACCGTATTCTCCCTAAGTGCTTTTCTTTCCGCCCCGCTGCTGAAGAAAATAGATTCCTATAATCTCTCGCATGCGGACTTCTGTTCTGACTTTTCGTTCTCATGCTCCTCTCCGCACGCCTGTAATTGTGTGATACCCTTTTTGAGACGGTGGGAGAAGGATTGCATGGAAACGGCATACGGGACTCCGCTGTGCTGAGTACTTCTGGAAAATGTTTGCTCTCCAGCTGCCCAAGCGTGAAACATTTTTTGCCCCAGTACTGTGGTCCAGTGCATGAAAATCTTGATGCAGAGTGTTTTGAAAGCTTAAAGGCTGTAGTCTTTCCAAGCTCATCTGAAAAACTTAAAATGCTCGTTGTCTCTGTGAAAGAGCGAGGGCTCATGTCAAACTTTGCAAATACCCTGTGTTATTGGTCTAATAGATATGGGTCTATGCTTTGTGTTCACTAAGAAAAGTTTTCAAGTCTGAGTTGGCTAAAACTTGCAGCAGAAGCACCAGGAGACAAATAGAACAAGCCTACAGTGGAACATTAAAACATTCTGTGACTTTTGAAGCCAGTATTGTAATTTTATATATATATATATATATATAATTTTTTTAATGTGATTCAGAAACTTCTCGTGTTGCAGTTGGATACTGCTGCAGATTTGCCCCGTGTGACTTCCCAAAGTCCCAAAAGGGCCCTGACTCAAATGAAGGATTAGAAGTGAGAGAGCTTCCTAGGTTTTCTGTACAGGTTCTGTATAGCTCACAACGCTTCCTTTGAGAATGAATAGTTACTACCTATTGCCTTGCAGTTTGTTGATTCACAGTTCCTACAGGAAACCATCTGTAAATATTAGCCTGTGTAATTTGTAGTGATATTAAACAAAGTGATGAGAATCCTACTTAAGAAAAAAATTGATAGCTTTCCATATGGTTCCAAAAAGCTTAACACTGATACTAGTTAGCACAGTGTAGGAACAGCACAGTTCTGACTCAATTTATCTGTAAAAATGAAGGCTTAGTGAAACATTAATTTTCCAAAATTACAGAATGTTTTAATGTGATTGTAATTGCCCCTTTGTGCTTTTAATTTATTACCATTGTTATAACGAATTATAACTCATTGTAACCAAGTGGTTTAGATGTGAAAAAGCCAGGCTGGTATGCTGGCATCTTGTTATAAAGATGGTCTCTGTATAATGCAATCATAGCATATCCATTCTGATTTACGTGGAATAACTTATGCTGATTTGAGGGTTTCTTTTGCATCAGTATTGTGATGCTGTTATGTCTCAGGCTCAGTCTTTTGCATCTTTGCATCTTACCTTTCTATAACGTGTTTTCCTGGGGAGCTGCATTTAGATTCAGGACAGCTGGAAGAGCTGGGTGTTGTACAAAGGAGGCACAGCAAACTCGCCTAAGTGGTGCTGGGGAGGGGAGCCCTGTGGAAACTCTGATGCGAGCTCAGGAGTGTGTGCAATGGCGTCTGATCGGCTGTTCCTCAGGAGCCAGAGTGACTCTGAACACCTAGCGCTAGCACCTGGACACACTACAGCAGCGTTCCTACCGTCTGGGACCGAAGCGTTAAGCCTTGCTGAACCACATCCGTGCCTGTTTGGGTGTGTCTATGCTGCGTTCCTGTTACCAGGAGTGCTGAGGAGCCCAGCGCAGCAGGTGTCCTCACAGAGGCCTGATGCTGCATGGTGTGGAGCAGGAGGTACTGCTTCAGCCTGAGCACAGAGCCTGCATGCTCTGCTCCACAGTGCACAGAGATGAACTCAGCAACAGTCCTGCATCCGGGCTGGATTTGTGCCGTGGCCTACCAAAGCCCAGACTGAGTTCAGTCTGGGGTTAATAGCCCTAACTCCATCCCAAAGCCTCTCAAATCCATCTGGACTTTGCTACCTAGCTCTCCTGGGAGCACAGCATAGGGATAATTGGGCAAGCTCTACAAGATGCATTCATATTCTGTGCTACATGAAAGTACTTGTATGGATGTGAATCTTACAGTGGTCTGGGATGCAGTCTTAGCTAATGAACTCAATCAGACCTGAACTGGCTCTGCACAGAGCTCATCCTGTTGTCTCTGTTGCTTCAGCATTCCTGATCTATAACTCATCACCTGTGGCATATCTGCAGATTGATTTTGTCTGGTGTTGTGTGTGTAGATGTGTAAGGTAAAATGTGATTTGGCACAAAATATCACTAAAAGCATTAAGAGGAATGTTTCTGGAGTGAGACTCAGTAGCACAAGGGGATTGTGTTTAAGACTAGGTCCATACCCTGACACTTTACCATTAATTTTTCTTATGGGAAAGGCAGCAGATCCATAAGAACATGGGATTTGCTATAGGAAAAACTGACTGTAGCACTAAACTTCAACTATGCTTGTATGTTCCCTTTTTCAGTGTTTGTAATAGTCAGATATTTGTGTTCTCTTCCATTGCATGCTACAGTTCTAATCTAGCAAAGCTCTTAAATTATGTTCTTTAGAACTTTACTGGATCAGGGCCATTTTCAGTACTTCCAAAAAGTAAAGCCTAAAACATTCTCTGAAATCTTTGGCTAGAGATTGTCTAATATTATTCCTTACCCGTAAGGATCTTATCTTCACTCTCCCATAGGAACTGAAATAGCAAATGTCATGTATGTAGCCTTGGCAGGCAGTTTTGAACTTGGAGGACTTCTTTTGGTGAAGTAGTGTGGGCCAGCATGCCTGAGACATGTTCAAAGCCTTTTATCCTCCCTCATCCATTTAGAAATACAAACAGACAATTCCCAGTTTCCAAAACAGGGTTAGAGATATATTGTGATGGTGGCAGTGACTCGATAAGGAAATATGGGAAGCATAGTCTTCAGCTGACTGTATAGAATGTGCTTTATCCAAGAAAGAAAGAATCCCTTAGTGTAAAAATTAAAGAAATCATTCTATTGAAATTTTTTCATGTGCTAGGAACTGTTTATTGATTCGTAAACAGTCTTTGACACTCTTTCCTTGTCAGTACTGCAAAATGCTTACCTTGGTAAATCGGTGACAGACGTCTAAGTAAGAAATTTCTCTTCATCTTCAGAGCTTGTTTGCATTAGTGGGGCCTCATGGCTCTTGCTTCTGATAACTGGAATGTATTCTAACATGCTGTCTTATTCCAAACCAGTTTTTCTCTTCATTTGTGCTTAGAAGCCAAAGAGTGCTAGGGTGCCAGTAAGTCGAAAGTTATTATTGGTTTTTGTGGGGTTAGATTATCATGAACGCTCCATGCCCATTCAAGAAAGTAGAGGGCTAAAGAATGTATTTTCAGGCAGCCTATGCTATGAGTTGTAGCATAGAGGAAGATCTTCAGTGGAGTGTTCACAGAGAGAACATAACTCCACAGAGGACGATGAGTTGAGAACTCATCTGTGCTTCCCATGGCAGGCCGACTGACAAATTCCAAGACCCCTTTACAAGCCTCTTCCCTAGCATGTCCTGGGAAAGGTTTTCATTTTTTGAGACCCAGCTTACCTATAAAATAGTGTGGGATCTGTCTTTTTCATAGAAGACACAGTAGTGTAAGTTCAGAGTCTCTTACTGTGGTTTATTAAAAATATATTTGCTTCAGATTTTTCGGGATTCAAAAGTTTGTCAGATGTGCTGTTGGTGATTTGGGACAGTGGTGCACAGTGCAACAAGCACAGAATTGTCAGGTTTGACTTCACATGGTCTATGTGAAGTTTTATTAGGTGGTCTTAGAGAAAAGATAGTACTGGAGAGAATCTGTGAAATAAGAACAATTCTAGATTTCTCTTTATTGTTGAATGAGGTTTATTCCAGGCTTTAAACTGGGATAAGCAAAGAAAAATAGCACATTTTCATTACGTGTCATTGCATCCCTAGAGTTGCCCAGTAAGTGGGCCTGGCCATGAGAGGGCTCATCTTAAGTTTATGAACTCTGTTAACTGCATTAAAAAGTGTTCTTTGTGTGGTGTGGGAATGTATGGATACATAAAGTATCCAACACCCTCAAATTTGAATACTATAATTACTTATTTAATTAATTATTACTATTATTAATTACAGTGTAACTAAGATTAATTTGTGGAAAAAATCCAATTACAAAATCAACTACATGTCTCTGGAATAAATAGCAACAGGAAACTAAGATTTTAGTTCTAACCTTGAAATTCCAGTCTATTTATTGAACAAAATTTTCATATTCTTTTTCAATAAGGTGTCCTGTTCACCTAACTACAGCTGGTATGTTAATTGCAGCAGGTTGAAATGATACATCATGGCTATAGAGTTCCCTTTTAATGTCCTTCCTACTGTACTTCCTATGGGGTTCACACAGGCCTTCTTTTCCCCACTTCATGAACAATCCTGCAAATATAGTCAAAGCTAGTAATAGTCCAAGTGGCTCGCAAATTATAGAAAATGGCTACTGATGTTCATAGAGCTCTTCAGAGGAAGAGCCAGATTTTTTCTGCTGGGTCTTTGTATGTTTCACCACTCCTGACATTCATCCTATCCAGTTAGCACACCATTGGATATCTGCTGGGCTCTTCACCTGTGGAGCACAATCAGCTTGAGGTTCCCCTAGCAACAGAATTCCATCTAGGATGTTTACAATGGAAGCGTGGAAGCATTAGCAGCTGGAGGTTCCCTCTGGTGTTATATTTCTGTCCAAGTCTGTCAACAGCTGGAACTCTGTTGTCTGGAAGTTCCTACCTTGGTGGACAAGGTAGGGGTTGATGGCAATATGGAAGTACTGGCCAAGGCTGGGGAGAGAGGACACTGCCCCTGCTACTGTGACCAAACAGTCCCAGAGGAAGGGTGACACCATTCAGTTCAAAATATTCTGACTCAGAAACTCAGCCCTGCAAGATCAGTTTCCACTTTCTCTGGTCTGTCACGGCATATGGTACCTTTGAATGCTGTGTTTCAGCACAGCTTCATAAGGTTCAACAAGACTCAGGACCAGGTGCTGCACTTGGGTCACAACAACCCCAGGCAGCACTACAGGCTGGGGGAAGAGTGGCTGGAAAGCTGCCCAGCAGAGAAGAACCTGGGGATGCTGGTTGACAGTGGCTGAACATGAGCCAGCAGTGCCCAGGTGGCCAAGAAGGCCAATGGCATCCTGGCCTGTATCAGCAATAGTGTGGCCAGCAGGACCAGAGCAGTGATTGTGCCCCTGTACTTGGCACTGGTGAGGCCAGACCTCGAGTGCTGTGTTCAGTTTTCACAAGAAAGACACTGAGATGCTGGAGCGTGTCCAGGGAAGGGCAAGGGAGCAGGGAAAGAGTCTGGAGCACAAGTCTGATGAGGAGCAGCTGAGGGAGCTGGGGTGGTTGAACCTGGAGAAAAGGAGGCTCAGGGGGGACCTTATCACTCTCTACAACTGCCTGAAAGGAGGGTGTAGCCAGGTGGGGGTCGGTCTAATCTCCCAAGAAGTAAGAGACAGGATGAGAAGTGGCCTCAAGTTGCATCAGTGGAGATTTAGACTGGATATTAGGAAAAATTTCTTTGCGGAAAGGGTGGTCAGGCATTGGAACAAGCTGTCCATGGAATGGACATCACCATCCCTAGAAACGTTCAAAAAAAGAGTGAATGTGGCACTTAGGGATATGGTTTAGTGGTGAATATGGAAGTGCTGGGTTAACAGTTGAACTCAGTCATCTTATAGGTCTTTTCCAACCTAAACAATTCTATGATTCTAAGTCAAGAAACCATCACTGCTGTACAGGAAGCAGGGACAGACAAAAGCAAGGCAAGATGAACCCCCCCCGACACCTGCTGGTCTACCCAACAGTACCTATGGGCCCAGACTGTGGACACTGATCTGCATGATAGATTGCCAAAATTTCTCTTAGGATTTCTCTTAGATGAAATCGTAAGAGAAGAAACTATTGAGTGGTTGGTAAAGCCAGCAGACAGGGAGGAACTCTCTATAACTTTGGGGCAGAGGCTGACTTGGTTATCCTGAATAACATCCTGCAGGGCCATGAGGAAGCGCAGCCTCAGCAGCGAGCCCAGTTAATAACTAGGATCCTGTCTTTACAGAACCATAACTACTCCTGTGGATGAGGTAATTTGCTCCTCACTTAAATGCTGAGGCTATTAACAGTTTTCCTATTTGAGAGAGGAGGAAGAATAGATAATTTTTTTTCACAGTACAGCTTATTTATTTATTAGGGGTTTTGTTTGTTTTCTCTTCTCCCTTCAGGGAATAACAGAGTTCTTTCAACCCTCAGGGATTTAATAGCATATATACAGACGTTGTTTTTGTTTGGCCAACCCATGCTGCACTCTGTTTTTCCTAGGAATCATCATTTCCAGTGCAGATTTAAAATACTGAAGTTAAAAATGTGTAGCTGGTTATCTTAATACATGATGAATGCTGTGCATGTTTTCTCTAGTGGACCCTTCTCTCCCCCTTCCCCCCATTTCTCTCTTCCTCTAGAGGACACTTCAGAAGGGTGGTTAGGGCAGATGATTTGAGGTTAATAACAGCTGAGAAAGTAGGTCTACCCATAGCGCTTAATTTTGAATAGATTTATCCTTAAATATCTATCCTTGAACACAGGTCAACTTGTAAAATCAGAACCTTCATGTAGAGCGTGCTCCAGATTTTCATGAAGATTTTAGCTGTCTGAAATTAAGTCCTATTTTTCTAGCTACTAAGTAAAAATTGCTTTTAACGTTTTAAAGAACTCTGTTAGCTTCCTTTCAGATGTGGCAGCTGTGATTCCAGATTGAGTGACAGATAAATGTAGATGATGCAGAGGGTCATCTGACCAGAACGATAAACTCTCAGAAGAAGACAAGACTAAGCACGGTGCGTTACAAGAGGCATCTCAACCTTTAATGTAGCTTTTGTATAGGTTTCTCCAAGATAGTTTGCTCTTAAGACTGGAGCAACAACAGAGAATTATTCTTTTTCCTCAGAGTTGTAATTAATTTTGATCGATAATGACTTTCCATTGGCCAGACTGCCCTCTTCAAATACCTTTTTTGATAAAGGAAAGATCCTTCCTTGCTATGACTTTGTATTTTCTAAAAACTTAACAAAATCATTATTTCAGTAGATGGCAGAATTCTGGTTGAAACCATTAAGATAAGACAAGCTTAGAAATCTACTTTTGTCTAGAAACTCTTGCTCTTACAGTCCAGCCTTCTTAGGAGCCAATTAATTGCAGTCTGAAACTGCAAAGAAGAAAGCAATTGAAATTCGTATTTGTCTGCATATACATAAATATATGTCTAAAGGACACCACTTTATGCTACTTTTCTCCTAATTTCCCCCAAAACTTTTCACGTGTTTGGTTATGCTAAGTTTCACTATATTTGGTTATGCTTGTTATGTTAAGACAGCATTGTCTCTGTTCCAAAAACCAGATTTCACAGTGGTCATCCATGTATTTTAAATAAGTAAACCTGTTCTAGTGAATGTTTTGAATATGAGCTCCTACTCATATAATTATGATTTATTAGATATTAATCTATAGTTATGCATTAGCAATCTTTAATGACTCATTTTCTTTCTAAAGCTTGTGGGAAAAAATAGCTGCTGTTAAACACTTACAGAAAGTAATTCAGAAATTAGATTTACTCACAGAATTATATTAATTGTCCATGAGCTCTTGGCACAAATTTAATGTAAAACTGAGAACCTGCAAGTTGGGGTCAATTAAGGGGATTTTGAAAATAGCTTATTTAGTTGTTTTTGGCCAACTACAGCTCACTTAGTTGTGTCCTGTGGTCATTATTCAATTCAGTGCCCTAAAGTCCATCCTAATAGCAAAGCATCCATTGTCTTCAACAGTATAAGGATTGGTGTATATACCAGGAGTAATCCACACATTTAGTACTCTGCATTTTTTTGGACTGCAGAATCTAAACATAAGCAGAGTGTATTTATGAGAGTTACAGATATGTGTGCTTACACTGTACATGTGTATATGTAATGTAGTCAGTGCGCAGTCACATTCTGAAAGTATTTATCCTGTATCTTTGTTCCTTCTCAGCATCAGCCACTTTTAGTCCATTGGTTCAACAAGACCAAGTCATTTGATAGAAATTTCTAATAACTTCAAGCAGAATTTGGGTATCTGTCTTTTGATTAAGTATAAAGAATGAAACCTTTAAGTCTGTTTGTTTGTTTGTTTGGGGTTTTTTTGGGGGGGGTTGGAGTGGAGGGCTAGTATATGAAGAGGCATGTCTGCCAGAAGTCTTTCTACTGCCCTTAGTTATCCCAGCTTCTTACTGGGGAGACCATTAATGAAGCATTCATTTGGGTATCATGAAGTAAAGCATGTCCCCCTCCCCTGCCTCCAGTTTTCACACATCCACACCATATTTCTACCTCTTCCTCTTTTTCTGTCTTCCTTTCCTACAGCTTCTTTTTGTATGAGTTTCATCTCTAGATGGTCCTGGCCTCAGGTCTGTGGTGGACAGCCTAGATATTTGCAGACTTAATGTCATTTTCTTTGATCTCTAAGGAGACAAAAGGAGGAATATGAAATCCTATAAATATAGAAAGCAGATACTGTAAATCAGCCCCAATCCTGCTGCTGAATTGAGTATCACTGTAACAGTAAACATGAAATATGTGACTTAGGTGAGATATACTATTTAATGTCAGGTTTTGAAGTATTTGTGTGTGTTTGGTTTAATTTCTTTTATTTTGAGATAGGAAAACTTAAATTGGTAAGAAACCCAGCACTTAACTTCATAAGTGGTGAGATATGAGAAGCACTCCTGATCTGAAGCAGGGAAACTGTGGAAGCTTTAGAACTGTTTTGCCATTGAATGATTCTATTACAATAGCAGTGCATGATGACACCGTGTTCTTCAGGCATGTGCTTTTTAATTCTCTGAATAAAAAGCCCATTTTGCAGTTATTAATCTCCCTCACCAACCATTCTAGACCACAGCATTACAGATTGAAGTTCACACATATATGTAAGTAAGTTCAAGTTCTAATTGTACGTATGTACTCCCAGGTGAAAAGGGGGGAAGTTATCAGGAATACAGGCAGGATTTAGTGTCATTGTATATGAATAGGAAAACTGTAAGTACTGTATGGATGATGTTTAAGCAAAATGAGAATTCATTAGGGTCAGCAGCCATGATTTTCAGAAAAAGCATTGTAGCGTTGCTGTTAAGATTATTAACGTCTTTAGAGATTTGTCAGTGTGGATAAACCAAAAACCTCGTGTCATCTGGCATACTAGCAAATGCCAGTGACTGTACTTAGCAGAAACCAAAGAAGAAAACCTCAAATCTTATGATACCCTTGCATGCCTCTGCATTATGTTCGGTGAGGATAGAATGTTTTTCTTTAAATCTTTGCGTGTAAGACTGTAAATTCAGAAGAAGGATTTGTATACTAAACACCAGATTTAAATACTTAAAACTGCACAAAATGATTTCAGTAATGCATGGATCAACCTACTGACAGGCTGCAGAACTCTTGCTTGCTCTACCTGGTGCAGGTCTTAATTGTCTCAGCGTGCTAATCAGTAATAGCAATATGGGAGATGCCTGACAGCCTGGAATCAGCAGTGATTTTTCATTGAGAGAATCATCTCGGCGTTTTGTGGTGGTTATAAATCTACTAGGTGTATATGTATATATAATGCTATAGCTTCTGCTTTTTATACAGATGTCTTACTGATTTTAGACTCCAGGTTGTTTTCTGTCACTCAGTTCAGGGAATTATTGCTTATATATTTGCAGCTGTGGAAGAGAATCAGTCAGGTGCTCAACAGTTATGAGGATAGAGTCTGAAATGAGTCACACTGGAATTTGACTATTTCTTATAGTAACTTGTCAAAACATTGGATTATAATACAAAGCCTGCAGAAATACTTTCTGCACATGTAGAATGTGCTTTTCCTTTTGTTCATTTTCAAAGAAATAGAATTAAAAAATATGGACACAGTCATCTTAATTTTTTCTTCAGATCAGAAAATGTAGTATTTTGTTCAAACATTTTAATAGAACAATTATTCTTTTGTTTTTAAATAAATTTTTCAAGTCAATTAACTGCTTGTGACAGGTGCGTTTTTAACAGTCGTAGAGAATGAAAGAATTAAGTCCTTTTCTACTGTATCATATAACAGTGTCGGTCAAAGATTTTGTTATCTGTTGTCTTTAGGCATCACAGCTTTCTTTTGGTGTGACCATTCCTAAAAGTAAGGGAAAGTAGTAATACCAAAATCCCATCGCTTTTGTTTTTTTGTTTTTTGGGGGTTTTTGCTTGTTTGTTTGTTTGTTTGTTTGTTTTGGGGGGTTTTTGGTTAGTTTTTTTTTTGTTTTGGTTTTTTTTTTTTTGGTTTTTTTTGGGTTTTTTTTGTGGGTTTTTTTTTGTTTGTTTTTTTGTTTTGGTTTTTTTTTTTTTTTGGTTGGTTTTTTTTTTTTTGTTTTTTTCTGAGGTTGGTTTTTGTCTGCTCGGATAATTGATGCTTTTTCTCCTTGAACTGCGCTCAGATTGCTGGCTCACTTCTTGTCCTTGAAGAGCACGAACATGAGAACTTTTGACCTGGGTTAGATTTTGAACTAATGATCTTGAAGTACAGGACCAATATTGGGGTGCCAGTCTGCTGTTATTTTTGCTGCAATTAGCATGTAAAGTACTAAATAGTGTTCTCCAGTTCTTTTCCTCCCATGCCTGTCATTAACAGTGTACAAAGGTTTACTGCAGTCTCCTTTAATAACAGGAATAGAAAAAGAAAGAAATAGCTACATGCTTATTAGAAACAAAATCAATTATTACTTTTAAAAACTACCTGCTTTCAATTAAGCAGGAAATTATCTAACCGGTTACTTAATTTGCTCTGGCTGGCAGTCTCTCAACTGCTTTATGCTGAGTGGAGCATGAAATTAAATATGTAACAACTATCCTAATGGTTATGTTTTTAGAAAACCAGCGTTTAGAAATGGTATTTTGCATAGTTTCAAGAGAAATAATGACACAAAAATGAATTACTATTGCTTCAATGCATTCGATATTTAAAAGAAAGATATTACTTAATTCTTGATTCTCTTATTCTGATTAATAACAAAACAATTTTTGGTTTGAGTGATGCCGATCTATGCTTGGGAATTGGGTTATTTGTTTAGGTGGTTGTCTTCCCCCCCTGCTTTCAGACTGTGTGTAATGGGTGAAATAATTTCTGTTCAACTCTTACTGCTTCAAGTGTTAAGACCCCCCTATGAGTACCAATTCTGTGTTCATTGTGCCTTTTGGTAACATTTTTCTAGGAGTCTTCAAGAGATTTTTAACTTCTGTGTTTGGTGCTGTTTGCTGGATCTTTCTCAGAATACAGCTTCTGCATCCCAATTGAAACCCATGCTTTTTTACTGCTTAAGGGTGATTTTCCATTTCAGAGGAAACCCCTTGGAGCTCAATACTGGCCCACATAGATGACTTAAAAAAAAAATGGGAACCTGATTTTCTTCTGAATGATTCTGATTGTGTGTTAGGAGAGGCATGAAGCCAGTAGTCCAAGATCAGGTGTGTCAAAGTGCTTGAATCATCCAGTTCTTCGTGTATATTAGCATCAACCCATCACCTCTCTCCCCGGCCCCAAAATTTCACCAGCATTTGCAATGGCAAAATGATCCACAAATTTGTACCATGTAAACTTGCCTATGCCTCCATCCAGGAAATTATGTTTAGATTTGAATTTAATGCCTTTGATTTGATTAACTTGGTGACACAAATCCACAGACTTCATTATATATATCACTGTATAAACTTCACTGTATTTATCACTTTCAGTTTTATTTAGATTTAACAATAGAGAAATAATTCATACTATAATCCTAAATTAGAATGAGGTTTTTTTAACTATATCAAACAGCTACATGGATCACAGAAGTTTTCATTTTTTAACAACATTTAATAAAAAGAATTCTAGTGCCATAATTATGATTTGGGAGGCAGTAACTCACCACATTCCCCAGTAACCAGATATAGATTTTTTGTTCTTCAGTTGGGTTTTAATGCTATCTGGCTTACATAGAAAATGTGTCATTTTGTAGATTCTCTAATGGACACATTTCTGTTCCCCAGAAAATTGTGAATTCGAGCCTCCAAAGCAGTTAAATTGCTGGTCTTTTCTTTGAGTCTTGACTCAGACATTCATTGTCTGCCATAACTGTTGAAAAAGCTTTGAAATTTGGTGGAAAGAGGTGGTTCTTCCACAAAGTTATCCCACTCTTACATTGCAGGAGTGATGGTTGTGATAACAACTGCCTGCATCTTATGAAAATTACTTGTTAGTTGTTAGTTGGCCATTAGTCTGCCATTTTGTTGTGTTTCTTGAATGGAGGACAATTTTCAAATTGTCCCAAATAACAAAAATTAATAAAAATAAGAGCTGATTAAGTTGAATTGGAATCAAAAAAGAATGTCTGTTTTTTCATTTATGTTTAGGCCCCTTTACCCCTTTCTGTCATGCAATTGAGAAGCTGTCTCCAATTCTTCAACAACCTAAAATGACTTTTGTGTTCCAGCGACAACTTGGTGAAAAAAGTAGCAAAAACCCCTCAACTTGAGCAAATGAGCTCAGGCATTTGAATTACTTAGCTCAGCATTGCCATATGTCACCCCAATTTTCTCAGAATTCTCCAGTCAGAATCTTGAGGAAAAATCACCTTTCCTTATTCATGTCTTTGGCATCAATTTTCTTTCGCTGTACCTTGCAGTGAGAATCCCAGAGCTGAAAACCAGCCTGCTCTCCCTCAGTGATGCCTTCCCTGGAAGTTGATGGTGTCCTGTCAGCAGCTCAGCCAGACAGAACCACCGGCGCCATCTTCATTAGGGGAAAAGCTCATATAAACAAATAAAGGCGTTAGTGGAGATAGCGGAGTGAGGGGATTACTGAAAAATGCCTTGCGGAGTCAGTTGCTATGCCTTTAGTTTTAAAAATATATAAATGTTATATGAATCTCAAATCCGCTCTTATTTACATAAAATATTTATACACCAAGCAAGACAATTTCACAACTTTAAAATGTATTTTCCTGTTAGATTAATCTTTTCATATGCTAACCACATTACAAGTAAACATTTTCATACTCTCCACTACATGAATGTGGCTAAAAGCTTCCTTGTTATTTCATAGTTACAGCATTTCAAATGTATCTTTTTTTGACTTGGTTAGGCAGCCTGCCAGTTTTACCACTAAATTATAGCAAAGAAAACACTCAGTAGAATTTGATTAGATTTCTTCCTTCTCCCCATGAGTAAGGCAAAGCAAATTTATGTTCAAAATGCAAGCTGGGTTCTGAAGAATTGAATATAGATCTGTACTTGTAGTGTTAAAAATGCAGGCGAGTTTTGTAGTGGAAAATAGATCTTGTTTATAGTGCTGCTTTATATTACTGTTGCATTTTGTTCTGTCACTATATGTAGAATGATAGAAAAATATTAGGCAATACCAAAGTTAAGATTTGTATTTCAGAGAATTAGAGATGAATATGTCCTTATCTTTGCTACTAGTAAACAATTATATTAATAGAATTATAGAATGGCTGAGGTCAGAAGGGACCTTAAAGATCATCTGTTTCCAACCCCCCCTGCCATGGGCAGGGACACCTTGCGCTAGATCAGGTTGCTCAGAGCCCATCCAACCTGGCCTTGAACACTTCTGGGGATGGGATATCCATGACTTGCCTGGGCAATGTATTCCAGTGCCTCACCACCTTCACAGTAAAGAATTTTTTCCTAATATCTAATCTAGACCTACTCTCTTTCAGTTTGAATCAATTCCCCATTGTTCTGTCACTACATGCTCTTGTAAAAAGTCCCTCTCCATCTTTCCTATAGGCTCCCTTCAGGTACTGGAAAGCTGCAATTAGGTCACACCAACGCCTTCTCTTCTCCAGGCTGAACAAACCCAATTCTCCCAGCCTTTCCTCATACAAGAGATTCTCCGTCCCTCTGATCATCTTGGTGGCCTGCTCTGGACTTGCTCCAACAGGTGGATGTTGTTCCTGTGCTGGAGATCCCAGAGCTGGATGGAGCACTCCAGGTGGGGTCTCACCAAGAGAGCGGGGCAGAAACCCTTCCCTTGCCCTGCTGGCCACGCTGCTTTGGATGCAGCCCAGGACACGTTTGGCTCTCTGGGCTGAGAGCCCACATGGCTGGGTCATGTCCAGCCTCTCATCCAGCAGCACCCTCAAGTCCTTCTTGGCAGAGCTGCTCTCAATCCGTTCATCCCCCAGCCTGTACTGATAAGGGGGATTGCCCCAACCCATGTGCAGCACCTTGCACTTGATCTTGTTAAATCTCGTGAGATTCCTGTGGGCCCACTTCTTAAACTTGTCTGGATCCCTCTGGATGACATCCCATCCTTCGTGTGTGAAGTACCCATTAACACTGGATTAATCCCAACCAGTTACAAGCATTTACAACCAGTTACAAGCAAAGGATCCAGTTTAGGTGCACGTTATCTGTAGACTGTACTTCTAAGGAGAAAGGCTGCATCTCTCTGACCTTTGAGGATGTGGTGGGGCATGTGTCCAAACCATAAGATTGATTTGTCTAAGTCAGAGGTCTAGTTGGAGCATATTGTGATGCCTCCTGACCAAGAAGGTCAGGTTTCCTTCTTGCAGTAGTCAGGGCAGAATGGGAGAAGAGATCGTATGTGCCTGATTTTGACCTGATACAGAGTTGGAACATGGGATAAGGCAGCATCTGAAACTGGCAGTTAGGAGTCATTCCTGGGTACACAGACCATTGTCCAAAGATCTTCAGTGGGCTGAACTGCCTCTGTGTCTATGTCTTCTGTGAACTACAGGCAGACTTATTTTCTAGACCTTATTCTCTGTCTCAGCATTCAAGCTGCTAACTTGAATTCCCAGCCTGGCTGGTTTGTGAATTATGAATGCCAGTGACCAAAACCCCTTCAACAGACGTTTCTGAAAGACCATATCCAGTGTTTCTTTATTATATGTTTAATAGATAACTGCATGAGCAATTAGCTTATGAGTGTGAATTACCATTACAATGACATGAAAACAAACATCTTTATGTTATAGTTGTTTCTAGGTAGCACTGTTTTCATAATATATTTATACCCTTTAAGGACAGGAGAGACCATTGTGAACCACTGTTCCATAACATAAACCAAGAAATTTTAGTCATTAGTCTCTGCGGAAGCCCATTCTAGTGATTAGTTGAGTTTAAGTATGTATTTTACAAAAAAATAGTGCAAAAGCCTAAGATGGATATAACTGCTTATTTAATCCCCATTCTAAGAGGCAAGCACAATAGCTGTATAGGAGTCCCTTATATTCTGCAAATCCTTTATAGGAACAGAAGGATTCAGAATCTGACATTACAAGTCAAGCACATTTCGCAAATGATCTTTAAAAATGTACACTTGTTGCTGCTTACAATGTGTTTTTTTAGTATTGAAGTGAACTGACATGTATTCATAGTTCCCTCACCTACTTCTAGGCAAAGGAATTAAATCAGTAAATTTAATGAATATAATTTCATTATCTACCATATATAGATATGACATTAAACAAATCTTTAAGTTTTTCATTGTGCGAGAATGTACCTAATAATTAACAAAATTTAATAAATGTGACTACGATATATCTGATTCATTTAATTAGGGAAAAACATTCTGTAAAACATGGGCAGTTGATGTAAAGATGTTTCATCAGGATTAGCTTGACTCTTAGGTTAAAAGAAACTAATGTAGGAGGAAGAAAACTTCTATTGTATTTTTTTATATATATAAACCCCATGAAAATCATTGCATTTTCAATTTAAAAAATATTTAAAGATTTGTTTTAGAACATATTCAGCAATACATCAGTTGGCTGTGCAAATGGTAAAAACAGTGAGTCAGTAAGCTACGCTAGCCTAATTATTCTTAGCAAGGAGGTAGCGTGTATAGCACAGCATGGATTACTTATTTGTACGTTGTAAACAGCTTTCATGACAATGGGCTGAGTCAAAGCCTGCTGGCATCAGCCAGTGCACTCCTACTTTTATCATCAACTTCCATTCCAACTTGGAGCCTGATCCAAAGGATCAAAGCCTGATCCAGCTACTGAAGTTGATGAAAAAGTTGTTACAGCTGAGGTGGTATAAGGACCTAAACAAGTTGTACTCCCTCTTTGAACAACCTTTTTCTTGATTCTTCTGTTAATTTTGATAGCACCCAGGTCCTGGGAGAACTTTTATTGAATGAGTGTTGATTTTTAGATCTAACTCTCTAAATGGGCGTTATTCTACCGAGTGTTCAAAATGTGTCCTGCCCGTAACTATGAAGATTATGACATTGTCAGAAGGAGCACAAAAAGTGTTGTATATGTTTGTAGATAATTACATTTAAGTAGGGTAGCAGAACATTCATTTAATTTATGATTTGTGTACAAATAGAAGATGTAATTGATTTAATTTATATCACCATGGATCATTGGTAAATGTGACCTAGAAAGATCTATATTTTGATCTGAAGCTCAATGTGATCTTATTCCCTTTAAAGAGCATAACAGTAATTAACAGCTTGTAGCCTTTGGGGTTTGAGGTACTGTCTGTTCCCTAAATGTTTTTAAGCATTTATTGACAATGATCTTCTCAGTGTTCATAGGACGAAAGTTACAATTTCTTTTACCTCTAAGACTTTTTGCAGACATGAGGACATAATTTGTTGATCCATTCAAAAAATGTCAGTGCCCCACAAGCCTCACAACATGGGCAGTCCAAATAAACTGGAAAGGGAAAGAATGAAATGGAAAAGTAAACTTGTTTTGCTGTTTCTGTGAGGTTGATAGAAAATGACACTGCTAGAGCATGTAGGGTTTCTCACTGTAGAGGCAGTCAAGATAGATGATCTTCAGATCACTCATTAGTGTATTTGTGGGTCATCTTTCTGAGTGGGGGATCTCATCAGGTATGTTACTCATATATGTCCTGATTGATAGCCACATTCTCAGAAATTTTAAGTCCGGAGTGCAAATAGTAAAGAAAGACTAAATAATTTTTGTCCATAGGATGTTGCCTCATACAAATTCCACTTCCCTTCTTCAGCCAAATCTATTTCCACTACAGTCTTTCTCTGCAACAGAATTAAAACATAAAGGTTGTGTTCTTACTCTTATATTAGCTCCAAGCACAAACTCTCTGATCATCTCCTGCTAACATATGGATTTGGGACTGAGCCAAACCACTGTTTCAATGGGTAGGGAAAAGCAGGGGTAGGGATGGACTGACTCTTTGAGCTGTGCGTTTTCCAAAGGAAAGCACAGTGTTCCAGCCTTGTGATTCTGTACTTCCACAGGCCTCTTGGGTGCAGTGTCTTGGTTTGACCATGGGGCTTTTACTTCTCAGGCTATAATTTAATAACATCTGCTTGATTCTTTTTTGCTTTAAAAACAGCAGTAATAAGAGCACTGGCCCCATCATATGCTCTAGAGCTGCAAAGAAAAGAGCCCCCAGTAGTCTAATAGCAAGGGGATTGCAAACAGATTTGTGTAATTTCACAAAGTATACAAGCTATAAATATTATGTTTATTCTAAAGAAGAAATGTGAAATGCAGTCAGCAGATAAAATGTTTATTTTCTCACTGCCACATGTGTTTCTTCATCCTTTTGTGACCTCAGTGTGGTAATATCTAAATAGTTTGTTCTAAAACACAAGACATGCTGTGAGAAGAGGCAGGAACAGGAGTATTCACACCACACCAGGATCTTGACCGGCTGATCATCTCTTGCTACTTATGATTAAGCAATAAGGAGAGTGGTACAGGGTATTTCCTGGGGATTAATAACTGATAGGGAGGAGTTAATGGCCTGAGGTGCAGCTGAGGGCCATTAACCCCAGCTGGTCATCAATCCTCATTAAAAACCTCTGCAACGCAGTTCACCAAACACGGTGAAGGGCAAGCCAATGTTTTAAGCACCTTTGTGATTCCCCTCTCTGCTGTGTCCTTAAGTTAGTTCTGTTTTAATTTCTTCTGGGGGTAGATGGTGCTTTTTTTCTTACTACAGCAGAAGTTCTAGTCAGCTATGGGATTATCTCACCATAGTTGTGTGAAAACTGCAGGGTTCAGACCTTTCGGTGCAAGAGGGAGTCCTCACTACTATAGCAGAAGAATAAAGGGTGTTTTAGAAACTCCAGCATTTAATTACATGAAAAAGAAAGTAAGTCATAAATTTCGTAAAATATTGGTTTGTGAAATCCAAATTTGTTTTTTTAATAATGCAGTACAACCTTTTCTGTTGCAACAAAAGGAATTGTAAGGGAAGGGCCCGTGGTTCTTTCAGACTTGAAGCTGTTAAACTTTCTTTTACTGTATTTCAAAAAATTATTCCTTTGTGTTCAGTAGGATTTGATACATAAACCACCTCCTAATTCTGAAAAAAAGCCAAGTATTGCAAATATATTTCACATTAGATGATAAGCATTGGAATATGTGTCTTTTATAATGGATTTGGGGTTTCCTTAGGTTTTGAAATGCATACAATTTAGTGTTATGCCGGCTATTTCTAGAGAGTTAATCTTCTTGTAAGGGAGGCCAATTGTCAGCATGGTATTTAGAATATAGTGATTTTGTAGTTATGCTCTTGCTCTTGGTTATTCCAAAATCAGATTGTGGTAACAAAAGATGAAGCTATGACAAAGGTCCTGAGAGTATTTTTGGAAACTGATAAAATCCTGAAGCCTCTTTTCCAGGCCCCAGCCCTGACTTCTCGTGGTAGCAATACAGTACCTGGGTAACACTGGAGAGCTCAGTTGGTCTAACTGGGAGGGGAGGTGATTGTCTGTGTTCATTGCAGATGTTTATCTGAAAATCACCAGAAAGGTCTCTGCAGCCCTTACAACTTTGTAGAGATACTACCAAACGTGATTGGTAGACTTTTAGGGACAGGAGGCAGATAATGGAATGAAAGGGTATAAACTGGCAGCAAGACTGTGAAATCAGTGAAGATTTTTTTTTCTTTGATCATAGTGAGAGCAGAATTAGTGTTTTGCCTTGATTTAAAAGTGTAGGATTTTGCCCAATGGCTGCTGATGAACTCTGCACCCTGTGCATGGGCTTACAAAATCAGAAGCCCTCTTCCTCTGGGCCTACACAAATACCTGTGAGGTAAGTGACCTGAATGTTTGAAGAGGGGAGAGCACAGGGCACTCCAGCTGAAGAAGTACTGTTTCTGCTACACCCTTTCCTGATGCTGTAGAAAACAAAACAGTCCCCTTTGTGGAGAGTGGGAAACTGGTGAAGAATGCTGCTGTGTTCCACCACCTCGAAAAGCTCATCTGAGTCTTACTCAGGGAAAGGGATCTGTGCTGTTTCAGTGAATCACTAGGAACTTGGATATGCAAGTAGTGGGAGCTGTACAGGGGAGACTTGGATCAAAGCAGCAGTTGTTTGAATGTAGTCATAGAAGCAGTTATTAATATATGTAGTCATGTCTCAATACAGCCTTGTCTTCTATTCGAAAGACTCAAGGCAAATATGTATGGTGACTGCAGTATGCCTATTTCCCTCTGCTGGTTTAGAAAGACATACCTTCACATGTTGCAGGACTTCACTGTCACTATTCACCTCAGTGAAGATAGGCATTCACAGCCTTATTTGCAGATTCATTCTCATGAAATAGATCCAGACTGATAGAGACTCCTGTTCCATGGAAAGGTTGAAAACCTTACTTGGGCCCTTATATTCTGCATAATAACAGCTGAAGAGAAAGTCTTCTGCATTAACTCTCTGCATCTTGAGGAGGATTCTTAACCACTCCAAGTGTATTTTGAAAGGAATTTCAGAAGAAAAAGATGTTTTGTAAAAAAAGTTTAAAGCAAAGCTGTTACCTTGTTCAGTCAAAAGTAGTTCCCTGTGTACAGTTTTGCTTATTGGAGGCTTCTGAATCCCATTTTACTGTATGGGATGATTTGGACTTCCTTACTAATTTTGAGGTTTTATATCAGATACCTCTGCCAGAACACCAGTTCCCTCTCCTATACTGTGTTCCTATGGCTGTAAGTCTTAGAGTGGCTTGTATTTTCAATTCCAGGTATCAAGAATAAAATCTGATTTACAGGGTATGCCACTACTGAAACCAGCAAACTTGCTTTAAGTGTACTTTTTGAGACTAACTTACTCTGTAGCTCTTCAAGCACGAAGTGGTTTGCTGTGTAAGGCAAAATATCTGCATTTCTGTGACTTCTGCACACCTTATAAAATCTGTTGCTTTTTGTGTTTCAAATGCTGTTAAATGCTCTCCTGCTTGTTTCTGTTTTAAGGGACAACGAACAAAGCTTAAAAAATACAGGCTCTAGGGTGTGCATTGGTGGTCCATTTCTCTATGCATGTTTCATATCAAGAAGATCCTTGCTTGTTCTCCAGACACTGTAGAGAAGGTACTATCTGTTGAAGGGAGCCAAGTGTGGCACTTTATTGCGATGGGAGTCATGATTGCTCAGCTGTGAGATTGCTTCCTGGAAATCTGTAGTGGAGAATCGAGCTCAGGGCAGGAGAAGCCACATATGAGTGTGGTAAGTGAATAGCTGTGTTTGTGCATTGGGAACAGCTGAGGAACCTGGGGAACAGTACTGTCCTTTTGAGTGTGACTGGCCAGTTGAGGATATACCAGTTAAATTGCTCTGAGAATCCAGCTGACAGATGTCAGTGTGGGTAAGGCTAAATAATACAAGCTGGAGGTGGAAGGTTTCAAGGAGGAAGCAAACAAGGAGACATCAGAGTTTTCCAATCATAGTGGTCTCCAAAGAATTAAACCCCTTTTCTCTAAGTCCTTTGGCATCCCTTTGGCATGTCCAAGTTGGAAAGTCACGTGAATGACTCTACCTCATGCCTTTTCTTCACTTATCACTTATTAGTTCATGTTCTGCGCAGCTAACTTTCCCCGGTTTGATGTGACAAGTCTATAGCCTTCAGCCTTGTTTGTATTCTTCAAAAAGGCCTGATCACCTCTGATGTCTCAGCAATTTATTTATGACTCTACAGTGTTTTGGTTTTTTTTTCCTTTTGCTGAATGCCAGTGGCTGTGCTCTAAAATCTTTTTAAGGCCAAGATGTTAATGTTTTCGTGGTGCTGTTCACCTTTTACAATGGCTACTCACCAATTCATATTTTTTCTTTCATTCCTCCTAAACCTCTGGCTTGAAACAGAGGGTGTTTTTCTTGGCTCATGGCTTAACACCTTCTGTGTTTTCCTGATCAACTGACCTTCCATATTTATTTTAAGTATGAAGTTTCAGTGTTTTTATATTCATCCTGTTTCAGACTGGTCATGGGCTTGCTGCAAAGCTTTTAAAAAAAGCAGAAATGTTTATTCTTTCTACACTTCGGCCTCCACCTATGAAATGGATGTGCTGAGTCTTCTGTTTTATGTATCTCCTCCTCTGCAGTATAAGTTTTTCTGCCTTTGTCTTCACACTGAGTAAATCTTGCCCTTCAAATTCTCAGTATAAAATGTTGACATCATTATGGATTTCTACTGTGTGATTATGGAGTGGTTTATTTTTATTTCTCAACTGTAGCTTTCAAGACAGGAGAAGCTAAAGAATTTTGGTAGGATAGTGGTACACTTGTGCTGCTTTGGCACTGCTGTGCAAGAACTCTGACTTCACTGGCAGTACTCTAGATTTATGCTTATTGTAACAAGAAACCCAATCAATGTCTTTTTCTAGCTAAGTGTTTCAACGTGGTATTTCAGTGGCCTAGACAATATAATTACTTGTAATATATTGTAGAAATATTTCAGCTCTTTTTTGAGTTCTGGGATATGATTCTGGGATTTGAGTTTGAGATATGGTTCTGCTATACTTTACGTAGTTATAAAACTATCTTTATATCACATCAAGTCAAAATATTCTTCAGAGATTAGAATGATTCCCTATGCTTCCAGCTTTCACAATAACGTGTTGTATTGACAGTCTTAGTAAGAAAATGATTAATGGTTGAAGCACTCGGGATTTCTTATATTCCCGAGTAACAGTTGAACGTTGTTCTTGTTGTTCCATGTTTCACAGCTGCGTGAAATAACCAGTCTTATACCTGAAAGCTTTGGCTGGAACTTAGTTGAACAGAGCGTTGGAAGCTCAGCACTATTCTTGGTTATTTGTTGGAAAACTTTTTCCTGTTAGCAAAAGTTTATATCCGTCTCTCTTCTAATCAGCCTAGTTGATCAATGTGCAAAAAATGGCACGTCAAGGCAAGATGCCGCTTAGTGTGGACAAATATTTAGAGATAAACAGAAGAAACTGAATGTGTTCAGAAGGATGTCGCCTTCTTAAGCCTGGAATGTTTTCTTTGCAACATTTTTAGAGCAGTGGGATTTCTGTTCAGCAGGATCTGAGATGGGATTGACGTGAACTCTTGTGGTGTTAAGGTCAGAATTGTCCACTTCTCAGTTCTGCCTTTGAGCTGAGTATCTTGAAAGCCTTGCATCATCAGTCTTGTGGCACTCTGCTTGTCAGATCGTGTCGCTGTGCAGCAAACTGCTAAGCAGGCTCTCTTGGGAATGGCGGATTTAGTAGAGCTATTGGATTGGATAGCTCAACTAGAATTTCCATGCTTTGCGCTGCCGTGCCAGGAACCAGATGAGATTGGGTTTCATGTGGGTTTGGCCTGATTTCTATAGAAAGGACCTTGGTGATCTCAGAGGCAGGATTTAAGGAATGGCACACCTGGGAAGTGTTTCCAAGGTCAGTGATTCTGGGACAGTATGCCTAATGGGGCTGATTGAAAGCTCTAGATATAGTCAGCCTGTGTACCTGATCAAGAAAACTGAGAATATCAATTAATGTAGTAGTAGATATTTAAGGAGGAAAAGGAAATTAAGCAAGACTTAATTTCATTGAGATTCTGTGGAGTGCAGGAAGTCTTCCCTGGGCAGCTTGACTGAGTCTCTCTGTACATTTCTGGTTTGTATAGAGGCTAATACTTCCATAGTTTAGTTTCGCTTGTCCTGGAGTCTGGAATTTCCTGTCAGTGGGAAACTCTGCTTTTTGGTAACTATAGATGCAACCCTATGTCTAAATGTGTTGCACATAAGACAATTCTCACCCCCCTCCCAAAGTTTCTGTAGGGATGCTGACTTTGCAGAAATTCTTTCTTTCTGCTTTTGTGGCACTTGAGATATAATTTTACTATTTCTTTGACATGTGACTAGAGAATGCATCTGATATGTATGGTAGAAAATTTCTGTAGATACCTGTGGGATAAGATTCCTGTGATGCATTTTAAATGGTTACAGCTGTTGTAGGTGGGGGCATTTCCCTCTGAGAGAAATGGAAATACTTCTTGGTATGATTCTACGGTAGGTGTAGGAAAAGATATATTTTATTATTTTCTTTAACATCAAACTTACAGAAGAGAGGCAGGATTGCAGCATGTATTGCAGCATGTAGCTTCAAAAAGGAAAAAAAAGAGTAGTCTCATTCCTTTGCTGTTTTTGGGGGCTAAGGGAGTAAATGACCTTCAGCTTTATGTAAATGGAAGGATTGCAGTTTTTAAATGATGATAGCCATTTAAAAACAAAAGTAATCCCACTTCTCTGATTTTTTGGCAAATGCCTTGTAGTATGCAAATGGTCTGACAATACTGTGTGCCTTAAAAACATATTTAAATACCAAAATGTTTCCTATAAATTTGAAGACTTTATTCTTTTGTACCCTGGCATAAATCAGGAGTCTGTACAAAGACAGGGGAGTTACTGTCACATGCAACTAGCGTGAACTCATAATAAGCTCCAAAATATTCTGGATATTAGAAGACACTAATATATATTGTTGATTATAATTCCAGTCACTGATTATAAACTCATGAAATGAATTGCCTCATTTATAATGCATACCATGGGACAACATCTAATTTGGTGACAAGCATGGAGTCTAGCAAAGATTCAATAGAAATATCTGCTTAAATGACCATGTTCTCACCTAATTACATGTATTTTCTAAAGCTTTTTTATTAAATATACCTCTTGTTATTATTAAATTTAATTTCACACCTTCAAAAATTCTGGTAAATAAATGTCCTTTTCTCTGTGAGATGCAAGGTTAGTGTTTATTTTAAATGGTGACTTTTTGTGAGAAAGATAAGAAAATCAACATATGCTGTTATCACTTCTCACTTTTGAAATAACAAGGTGAGGGCTATCCTTGAAAAGTAATTGATATTCCTGTACAGGTTGAAGCTGATATACAAACAGATAAGCAGAATCCTTCTAGTCTGTGCTTTAGCTGAAAATGCCATACCAATGGTTGTCTTACATGGCCCTCAGTTTCAGACTAGACCTTTGACTTTTTGGACCATTCTGCTGGTTTACACTGGCCTTTCGGATGCCTTGGGCCTATGTCATTTTAGCTGCATAAGTAGACCACAAAACTACTAAAGTGATGCTGTGTAAGTTAACATTGTGCAGTGGGTTGACCTTGGTAGCTGCCAAGCTGCTCCACCACTCCCCTGCGCAGAACAGGGGGGAGAAATAGGATGAAAAAACCCTCATAGGTCAAGATAAAGGCAGTTTAATAAAGAAAAAGTGAAGATTGTGCATGTGCAAGCAAAGGTTAAAAAAAAAACCCAAAACCAAAAATATTTTATACTCTACTTCCCATCAGCAAGTGATGTCCTGTCACTTCCCGGGAAGTTGTTGCTCTGGAAGGCAAGTGCTGTAAATAGCAACTGCTTCTCTGCCACTTCCTTCCCTTTTTTATTTAGCTTTTATGTCTGAGCTGACCTCATATGGCGTGGAATATCCCTTTGGTCAGTTTGGGTGAGCTGTCCTGGCTGTGTACCCTCCCAAGACATTGCCCACCCCCAGTGGTGCTGAATGTTGGGGAGACAGCGCTGATGCTGTGCCAGCCCTGCTCAGCAGAGCCAAAACACCGAAGTGTCATCAACACCTTTCCAGCGACCAATGCAAAGCACAGCTCTGTGAGGGCTGCTGTGGGGGGAATTAACTCCATCTCAGCCAGACCCAGTACACACTTACCTGCTAAATGATCCTATGAATAGGCATAGGGAAAAGCTCTCAATTGTATGTGATTATTTTGCACTTAAAATGTCACCTTTACCTTGGATAACAGGTAGATAAAATTCCACTGTTTATCTAGGTGAGCGTGTAGCAAGTCCTCAGTTTAATGAAATCTGGTCTTCACAGACCATTATGGCTCGTTAGAAACCATAAGGAATGCTTCAATATCATAGGGAGGTAATGCAGCTGTCATTACTGTACGAGGTAAAGGCTGTAAAAGTATAGTTATGTTAAGTTTCATTCCTAGAATTCTGGAAACTAGTTCTGGTCTATAATACAACAGGATCTGGTGCAAAATTCCAATGCCTGTGGTCTGGTATGAAATGGCATATTTTAAATCATTTGTTTCTATGTGGTTTTGGTCATGGTTAAAGGTGGTAGTGGCAATGTGAGGTATCACTGCTGTTCTGGCAAAAGCTTCAATACTAAACGTGACCATGGTGGAGTGAGCTGTGGGGTTGAATCCCTGTTTACATCTGCAGGGTGTTTGCATTGTTCCAGTCTATTTTACCCATGAAAATTCACTACAAACAAAATGATTATACCACTGTTACTTTGAAGGGGGCTGCAGAGATGTAACAAACCAATTGTGTACGACTTGGTGCAAGAGGGAGGGGAATGCTTTTCCTATATGGATGTACAAAGCTTGGAACATGAAGAGTGGTTGCTGAAACTTGTTCAGGTGGGGGAATCTTATATTGCTGTTCTTGCTGAGTCACACATTGGGTGAGAACTGTGCAAATGTTTTGTCTTTTAATTGAGCAAATACTTTTATCCTTTGAGCTGTTTATACACGTATAGGAAGTTGTTGTTTTGGGTTCTTTTTCAACAACAGTTGTATTAAGACAAGTAGTTCTTTCATTTAATCAGTTGCTTATCTTCTGTACTATTCTGGAATGCTCTCCCAAAGCCCTGAAATTCTGCACCTGCAGCAGGCTTATGCTGTAGATACACAGAACAGGTGCTGTGCCCTGAAAATATGGCCTTCAGGGGAGGCGTCAGACACAGCTTAATTTATCTATGTTTCTGCAAAAAGGGAAAGAGAAGGGTGATAGTTGCTGGAGAATCTCTCACGTGTGGGATGGAGGCACCCATCTACCATGCTGACCTGAAGTCTTAGTGGGTTTGCTGCTTACCAGGTGCTCAGACTTGAGATGTTGTGGAAAGTCTGCTGAGGCTCATCTATCTGTTTGACTGTCACCTCCTGCTGCATATCCATCTGAGCACCAGTGGTACTGCCAGGGTATGCTGAGTGTATCAAGATTAGCCACAGGGTTTGGGACAAGGATGGAGTGTGCATGAATGGCCACAGGGTTCCGGGACAAGGATGGGGCTTGTTGCTGAGTAGGATGTGTGAATTAGTGGCAAAGGGCACAGGTAAGCCTGAGGTACTCGTGTCTCTTGTACCTCAGTCCTCACTAGTGAGGTTTCACGGGCCTCTGTTCTTAATGAAAGAGTTCAAGAAGGACATTAAGCCCCATCAGGAGACAAGGACCATGTCAGGGAATACTTGGGAAAACTTGACCCATGCAAGTCAATGGGACAAAACAGGCTGCATTCAAGACTGCTGAGAGACCTGGTTCATGTCTGTACAAAGCTGTTGTCTTTGAATAGTTATGGAGATTGGGGAAGAGCCCCACTTCCTGGACAAAGCCAAATGTTGTACCTATCTCCAGGAAAGGTCAAAAGTGAACTCCAGGCTCCTCAGCCTATCTTCATGCAAAAGCATGGAGGCAGTCCTTGGAACAAATCTTTGCATAGATGTAGGAAGTGAGAACCAATGTCATGGACTGCCTTGGAGGAAAATCACCTTCCCTGTGAGAACAGTCAGGAAATGGAATAGATTGCTTGGAGGCCCTCCCTCCCTGGAGGCTTTCAAGACTCAGCTGGGTAAAACCCTGAGTAAGCTGGTTTGATTCTAGTTGACCTTTTTGAGTGATTGGTCGGATAACAGGCTTCCTGAGGCCCTTCTCACCTGAATGACTCTGAGTCAATGATTCTGCAATGGACAAGATGTCAGAAGCGGCAGATGAATCCTGTTGAGCTGTTTGTGTGTTATGGCAGAGTGCATCAACAAAGCAGAGACATTTCCTTAATTACATGAAGATGCAAGCCTGTTGGTCTGCATCCATGTTGCTGTTTAAGTTGGGGAGTAACTCAAGTGTTGGGCAAAGAGAACTGCAGGTGATGACTAGCTGAGGAATAAATCTTAGTACAGGGTCTTTTTATCTAACACTTGGTGTGATTTTCTTTTTTTCTAGAGCTTTAATTTTGTTATTTTAAGGCCGTGACCCATTATGTTAGGAATATAGTTGCAAACAGAAAGACAGCAGATAAATCTGTATGGGATTTTTAAATTGAGAGAATGGCATTAGTGAACATATGACGTCCATTTGTGAGAGTTGGGAAGGAGGAAGACAAATCACAGATTTGTAACTTAGAAATTAATGCAGTCATGCAAAACTTCTGTTATGTGGACTCTGAGAATCTATCTACAGTTGAATTTTTATACTGTGATTGGCATTACACAGATGGGAAAGGAGGATAATATGGTGAGAGAAGTGTCAGGGCATGAAAGCATAGAAAAGTGTGCTAGTGGTTTTTCTGGTTTTGTGCTTCTCACAAATGCTGCTATTCATAGGTCATCTGAATGGAGGATTTACTTGACACTGCAGAAAATATTTTCTGCATTCAGTGTAGGAACATTCTCTGTAAGTCTGTTCTAGCTGGTGGCAGTTTTGGACACAATGCAATGTTAATAATTTGATTGTTTACCTAGTATGAATCTTGCATGAGAAACATGGGGACTACAAAGCAGCTTTCAGTTTGCACTTGTCAGTGAGGATTCTGAAAAGGCTATTCACATTGGCCTAATAACGTGCAAATAAAATTAAGCCTTTTAAATTAAGATTTATGAATAATCTGGATTTCTGTGCAATGGATATATTCACCAAGATACTTGAGGACAGAGCCTTTTTTTTTTTCTTCATCTTTTTCCTTTTCCTCCTAAAAAGTTCCATGTACTACAGTCAGGTTCTGCATGTGGGAACTTAAATACATGATGGAGCAGGAAACAATGTGAATTTGGAATGAGTTGCATTCCTCTGTTGGCCTCAATACTGTCAGAACAATCTGTTTTCAGAGAGCTTGCTCTTGCCCAGAAGCTTCCAACTCCAGAAGCTCTTTCAGGTAGTAAAGAGCAGTTAATTGCTTTCCACTACTCGAGAGGAAGAAGTATTCTGACTATTTCATTGATCTATTTTCTTAACAACAGCACAAATATAGCAAGCTGTGCTATGGGATGGAAAGAAGGGGGTTATGCCTGTAGGATTTGATGGCTGCAGCTCTGAGGGAGCTCACCTGTCATCTATCCAAATTCACACACCTTTTGTGGAGTGGTATCAGTGGCACAGCTGGAAGAGATCTTAGTGTTGCCTAAAGAAGAAGCTTTCTGAAAGACAGAAAGTGTTTACAGGCAGAGGGAAGGAATTAACTCCGCAAATTACTTCCACCTTGTTTCAAGGAATGAGTAAAGAGAGTTCATGCAAGTCCTTATCTTGATTCTGTATCTGAACACCAGAGTTAAATTTCTTGGTAACTCCAGTTTTTGGGGATCATTAGGGTCCCAAAGGCATGACACTAAGATAACCTGTGTTCTGCCTTTTAGAGAGGTAGAGCAAGAAAAAGGTGACTATTTCATGGTGGTGCCGTATGTGTGGTAAAAAAGGAAAACAAGCTCAGACTCCTATTTACTCTCTTAACTCTCATTTTTCTCTGAGGAAGAAAATCAACAGTCTTATGCTTTTTATGTAATACTCTGGCAGAAATGTTCTTTTGTTACCCTGTTGATGTTTTCCTGATGTGCAATTAAACTCTGTGACTTTGTGTGTTTCGATGTGTCAGTAGATCCTTCAGGCCTGAGCTGCAGTGAAGCATTTTCCATATTGGAATGTGAACGTGATGTTAGTTGAGACAGTAGTAGCATAGTTGGTGATATGGTCAGGGTTGCATCATCAGCACTTGAAGTACCTTATGATAATGGTCACAAGGCCACGAGATTAGCAAAAACCAATAGAGTATGTCTTTAACTTGATTTTAAGTTATTGATATCAAAAGCTTTTATTTTTGCATGCCATTTCATTATTTCATAGGTATTAACTCAGCAGTGGGGGTGTAATTGTAGAATTCTGCATCTGAATAAATAACACTTAGCTTTCTGCTTATGGTGTTTGCAAGGATGTTCTTTTTAACCCTGGGAATCCTTTGTTTCTCAGTCCCCAGGTCTATATCTACCGGTTTTGGGAAAGGGAGGGGGAGGAGAAAGAAGGAGGGGGGGGAAAAAAGGCAAGGTAATTATCTCCACTAATAGTCTGCCTGCTTGTACTTGATTGAAATGCAGGCTGGCTCTCCTGTATCACTGATTTTATTCCCAAAGAGAAGTTCCAGTTGTCTACAAAGCCAACACCTTTGGACAGGCACCATCTGGCCAGCTGCTTATTAACTCCCATGGTCCTGTCTGATTCTACTGGTAAAGAGACCAGTCGCAGAGAAAGCAAACTAGAAGGATGCTGCCAGGGGCCCCAAGATCTCTCTTCCCTAAAGAAAAATGAATTCCATGCAGCCTCCCTAGCGGGTACCATGTAAAAATAATTAAAAGGGTACTGAGGAAAAACAGCTAATTAAAAAGACTAAACGCTGAGTCCTCTTATCCTTGAGGCCGGCCAGGCTTTTTCCTGTGGGGAGGCCAGAAGTCAATTGTGTCTTTATGCTGTCATTTCAGTTGCCCTGTTCTGAACCTGTGTGAATGCTCCTTTAAATCCAGGTACAAATCAGGGCACCATGGTTTGCACCCTCATACCCACGGGGTTTGCTGCCTGGCCATGCTGACCTGGTGACTTTACTGTCACTCCCCGGTGACTTTATTGTCCTTCTACAGCACCAGAGGTGGTGCTCCATTGAGCAGAGTTTTGAACAGTTCCATTTTTTTACTGCACTGATCCTATGAGGGCAGACTCATAGGATGTCAGGGTGTGCAGGTTTGAAATCTGTTGTCCCCTTGCTGCCAAGTGTTTGAATGGAAGCATAAAAACAAGCACATCAGAATCTTTAAGAAAGATAATACGCTACAAGGAAATCTAAAATTGCTGCTGGCTTGAAGAAGAATGTTCATTGGTGGGGTCTTTAATCAGAGCTCTATACACAGAGAGCTTTAACTTCTGTTGAAAATTCTTCTATATAAACAAAAGGAAAATTCAGGTCTATTGCTGTATGCTACACCTGTCACCACAGGGATCTTATTATATTTCTAAACTGAAGAATGGTGATTTACTTTAGGGAGGCATTAAAGGGTACTTGTAAATTCATAAATTATAAGGTAGTGTCTCTGAAAATTTTCTTTCCCCAAAATCTTCTGAAAATTTGGACTCTACTAAAATAGGGAAAAAGAAAGTCTATGCTGTTTTTACAGAAATATCTTTACAATTATTATAAAAAATAACGTAAGTAACTGTTACATGACCACTGCCTTACTCTGATTTTAAAAAGAAGATATTTTTTCCATTATCCGTCGCTAGGTAGTTTCATTGCTAGGCACTATGTCCAAAAATATTTTCTTTGTTTGAAGTTCTCTGACATAAATTCAAAATGAATCCTCAGATCTTTTCAAAACTGCAAGTCTGATGGAAAAACATATGTTCTTTGATTTCTACTCCAATGTTCAATTATTTTGAAGATTGGGGAAAAGAGTAAAATTAACCAGAAATGTCTGTCAGCTTGTGAGAGCCATGCCATATCACAGTGTATGGCCACACTTAAATCCTGCTATTGTTCTGTCATAATGTTGGAACTGTGCAGGACTTGTTTTCACCTGCTTGTGCTTGGAAACTTGTTCTGAACAAAACCAAAAAAAAATGTAACTGACTCGGGTACCTGATTTTTTTTCCTGCTTCCATTCCCTTTTCTTTTTCCAGAGGGACTTCTATTTTTTGCCAAGCAAAACACACAGCAGAATTTCTGGCACTGTTTCTCCTGCTGGGGAATGAATGGTACAACTCATAATCACTAACATTGTGCACAGATGCTCAGAGAGATGATAGAAATGGAAAACTGACCATAAAGCAGCTGCATTTTGCTGTGATTCCCCTAAAGCAGGGTAATCAGAAGTTTTCTATTCTCAGTAATTAAACCAGGGAATATTACACAAAGAGGGCAATGCCTGAAATTAGTATCAGTAAGTTATCTGCAAAAGGTGTGGGCATGTAAAATATTTTAATCTGCAGGTTTGATTATTGTTTCTGTCTCATATGTGTGGAACCACTTTTATCATCTGCAAAAAAAAAAAGTTACCAAATAAAGGTTGAGAGAATTGGCTTCATCTTTAGCCTATGTCTTTTGCAACTTCATTTTTACCATATTTTACAACTGTGCTTGAGGACAAGCATTGGCCAGAAATGTGCAATTGAGGTAAACTTTCATTTGAAGTCACTAGGAGTTTAGTCTGTGTGGGATCATATGGGATCAAACAGCACTCTGGAATAACCTCAGTTCATGTTTGGTGTTAAGCAGTTCCAATGCACAGTGCATACCAGGAACTTCCTTAGCAAATCTGCACAGATGAGCAAACCACAATTAGTCACCGCAGCCAGAAGATCTAGTACTGAACTAATCTTCCCATGCAAGCAAACAGAAAGTATGCTTACTCTGCTTTGTTTATTCTTCCAAGGGCCTGTGCCAGCATACTATCACACCATGCCCAGGGTATTGCTGGAGCATCATTGTGTGTCACAGGAACCAAGGAGAATTGTGATGTGAAGCATGGGATAAAGAGGTTTTATTTAAAGGATAATTTCATGAGGGAAAGATGAGAATATCAACTTGGGCAAGAACATTATATGCACATTTTTAAAAAATATTTGAGGTGATAATTAAGGTCTGGAAATCTTACTCTGAAAGAAGTTGAGGTTTAGTAAAAGAGTGCGTGTGTGTGCTTATGCACAAATTTTATGTATGTACAGACACAAATAAATCCTCCTTGTCAGTGAGGCTAGCAGTGTTCACCTGTATAGTAATCTTTTGGAGGAGTCTAAATCTGAATAATGAGCACTAGTAAAAACAGGTAATAGCTTCTTTATTTGCTTTTAAATGGATATGCTTTTGTTTTGCCACAATACCTTTCAGATGCACTCTTTTTTTCACCTTCAAATCTGGAATAGCAACATCTCAGAAGGGTAGTGTTACAATCAAGAGTAAGTGCAGGATTTTTATTTCTCCTTTCCTTTGAAAACACATTTCAAGGCAGCCTTGACAGACTACTTGCTGTATACACTAGTGCATGTCAGAAAATCTGTTGCATGCTACCACAGAAATATTAAAGTGAGTGACTAACTAGAACTGGGCCTTTTAAATCTTATTAGATGTAATTCTATGAAAAACCTCTCATTGATTTGAAAGGTTGAGAGTGGTTGACTCTTCTAATCTTCAAGTTCTTGCCTGATGCTTTCCAGTATTAAGGGCTGATCTTGAAAAATCTGCGTATTCAAACATACAGGTGATATTTCAGGCTCTTTTTTCTGTATTCATTCCTCCATTCAGAGCAGAGATCAGACTATCCAGTGATGGATAACCTTGAAAATTTGACTAGGTCAGAGTTTCTCTAGCATGTAAAGCTTGAAACATCTTTTTAAAATAATTTAATTGCTGTATTACTCATAGTCTTTGAGACATTAGTGGCTGGCTGTGTCCATTCCTCAGTCCCATGTTTTCTCAGATGAACCCACCCAACCTCCTGCTTTTCTCTTATCTTACTGGTGAATCATGAACATCATGTGGTCACCTCTTGAAGGTCAGTCCCCAGTGTTCCAAGCAGTCTAGTGACTCTGCATTAGTTCTGTTCGATGGTTAAACTGCAAGACCCAAGCTCTTGAGACCTAAAATGCAACTTTTGTCTGGTTTCTTAGACAAACATTCTGTTAACTCCAATCAAGCCAAAGACAATTGCTCTTAAGTCTGGCCAGTTTTCATAATCTCAATTTTAGTGTTGGGGCCAGGTTTCCAGTGGCTGATCCAACAGACAAATGAAACACACATGAGATGTCTTAGGCCAACAGGTGTTGCAGCTGCTTTTATAAGGTGAAGCTGTAGAAAACAAAATGCCTCAATCATATATGAACCAATTGTTCTGGCATAAAACTGTCTCCAGTCTTCGAATAGCCTGTTTCAGGAGACATCACAAAGCATTACAGAATGTCTTTGAGTGACAATTATTTAGAGAAGTTACTGCCCTCATAATGTAATTTTCCAGTGTCAGTATATAATTAGGCAGAATGAATAAAGAAGAGTTTCCATTGTGAAATACAGAGAAGCTGCTGTGCCCCTCCCAGTCCAATGCTGCTGAATAAATCAAATTTAACTTCCAGTTGGGCAACTTCTGGCTTTCTGAGCTTTGAAGCCTGTACCGAGCTTGCTGTACAAATGGTGCATCTGACTTCTGCCTTTGATCTTGCGGGATCCCTTGGAAACATGATCTAAATGTTTAAAAAAATGGGGGTTTTGTTTCTTTTTCCATATTTGGTTTAATTTGAAAACTGCACTTGTGGAACACATCACCTGCATAACGCAGAAAGACAAAATTTTTAGCAATAGCAACATCGCAACCTACTGAAAGTCCCATTTTTCACCTCAGATGCATCTCAAACTCCATCTCATCCTCCTTGGGGAATGTCAGAATCTTTGTAGCATCCATTCCTCCTAGATGGTGGAGATTCTTGACATTTAAGAGACTAGACTATCAAGCAACTGTTAAAGGCTGTTGTAAAAGACTGATTCCACACTGTGGAATCTGCATGCTTCCGTAGATGAAAACGAAAGCTTCAGTTTGGCCTTCCAGGTGCTATTGAGCTATGCCAATTTTGAACCATGATCTGTGGTTTATATTTCATTGCTTTCCTTCTGAAAGGCCAAGTTTATTTAATATCCTTAGGAGCACTCCTTCTGTTTGCTTGCTGTGTTTGGGACAGTTTGTGTAAGCAATTCCTCAGCAGATACAGGCATTTGATAATTACAGATCATAGCATCATTTTCAGAAATAAGACTTCAGGATGGGAAGGAGAGATTTGGAGATAATGTATCTTTTGCTAAATGGATCAGAACATCAAATACTTTGCTTGATAGCTCTTTGTGATGGGAAATAAAAATCTTGGTCTTTATGTGGAATGAGCTCATTGGAGGAAAAACTATCAGTTCAGACCATGGGTTACCAAAAGTGGTGTGGAAAAGGAACCTGCCAGAAGAGTACACCTTAAACAGGAGGTTCCTTTGCAACTGGATGGCTGGAGGACAATGGAGAGAGATGTGCTGGCAGCCTCAGGTTCTTAGTGACTCTAAAGAATGGTGAGAGGCTTGTTCATTGGCCAGCAGTGATCCATGGTGTTCATGCTCTTCTGCAGCTGGAAAGCCAAATAACTGAGCAACCAGAGAACTCTGCTGCTTTACAAGGCTCTGTGAACAAGGTTTTCTAACCTCTGTGTTGGAAATTGCAGTGATGCTTGTGGTCTAGACAAACAGTCCTAAACTACCTTGCAAAGAAGCAACCATCCACCTACGGCCAGAACACCATGTGGTCTGACAGCATGAGCTCTTAGGGTGGCTTTATAGTGCCTCTGCATGGTGTTTTGTTATGATAGGGGTGTTGTCAGCCCCTCAGCTACCTAGTTTTAAGCTTGCTTGGATGTAAACACCTTGTGTTGTGATCTAGAGCCACATGGAGATGTGGCTGTTGTGATGCTGTTTAAGTGTTTGGGAATACTCATCAGGAAGGCCCCTTTCTGGTCAGGGAAAGGGTGATTGTTCTCTCCAGGTACCTCTGCAGGTTGTTCCCCCCACCCCAGCTGAAATATTTTTATGGTGAGACAAAATCACTGTCTGGAGATGCTTCTCTCTCTGTTGAGGCAGCCTAGATGTCTAGTTTAGATTAGATGCTGGCTTTTGGACAGCTAAAGATACTGAGATGAATGAAATTCTCTGGACCATTTCCTCTTTGTGCTTGGAGAATATACCCACATGCCACAGGGGATGTTGTTCCTGCAGGATTGTGATAAATAAGAAACAAGGGACTGATCTTTCTCTTTTGGATAAAGCCCAGAATCAAGATGGAAAAAAAAATCCTGTCTATATAACCCGTTATTTCAGAACAGACTTCCATTTTTAGTTTCCCAATCTTTGCCTTTGTGTGTGAAGGGATCATATGCTTGCAGCTGCATAGTTACAGAGATACTGCAAATAGATTGTGTAGTATCCTCTGTGTAGCAAGCCTGATTGAATTACCTTTTGAGGTGAAGTTTCTGCATTTTGCCTAATACTTAAAGATTTTTTTTCCCTATATGTTTAAGAAAAAGTGAGGTATTAAGATTTAGAAGAAGCCCCTGTACACTTACAACTAGTGGTAATATACCTCGTAAGCCCTGTTTGCTGGGATGCTCTTGGAAAGAACAAGCACTTGCTATAGTCTCAAACGTAACTTGGAGATCTGCTTGATCTTTTGTAAATAGTAACGTTTATCTTATGATTAATCAGAATTGATAGAAAAATAAATTTCAAGGACTGCATCGATTTTTCTCAAGTGTAGAGAGGATGGAAGGAGCATAAGTAGAGCAGAATTTAACCCATCTCAGTGGTTTGAAAACAAATAGTCTCTTTAGGATATTGGAGATTAGAAAGAAAATGCACAATAATCAAACAACAAATATGAGAAGCCCTACAAATGCAGGCAACAAAGTTGTTTTGCCAAGTGCAGCTTTTGAAGCTTCTTTTTCTGTGAATATCTAATAGTGTATGAATGCTGAAGGACTTAAGTATGTTTTGGTGTGTTTGTTTTGTGTATCTTCGGTCTACTGTCCTGGTCCAAAGCAATGTGTTTTATTCAGTGCTTTGGAGTAATTCCTGACTGTGGTGCCAGGGAGATGTGTTACGTGACGTCTTACACTCTCTGAACTGAGGACAACTCAGACCCCTAGACCTAATTATGTAATACACAGACTTAAATATTAAAATCATGCATCTATATCCTTATATATAAAATAATTATATCCCACCAGCCTCAGGTGGGAATGTAACGTTTTGTTTCATATTTGACTCTAATTCAGGAGTGGTCATAGAATGAAGTCTACGTACGGCAACCTGTACTTACAGCAACAACTGCTTTAGCAATAACGTTGGCATTCCTCTAGGCCTTGATCCTTCATTTTAAAAAACCCCACCACAAAAAATGGTAACACTCAAATGAGAAATAGGGTGGTACTTGGTGTATTACAACTTGAGAAAGCAGGATCTGGAAAAGAAGATAAGAGAAATGATCTAATGGTCTTCTGGCTGTGATACTGTTCATAAAAGTCCTGGTTGACCGTCATGGGAAGAGGGGTGGTAGAATCCTGTGGCTGTGGAAGGCAGGAGTTTAACTTTTTGTTAGAAATATTTAAATCCTCAGGGTTCTGTATTTTACTTCACAGAATCAAGAAAGAAAATACCAGGTCTGTCCTGCTCTTAATGAGTTTTCAGAAATCCAAAGATTGAACTTATTTCTTGGAGAATCTGGAAGGTGTTTGGAAGTGTGAAAGGGAAAATTTTTCTCCAGAGGGCTGAGTTCAAGTGGTGAGCTGCATAGTGAGGAAGAAACTCTATTTTGCAGATTTCCTCGTGAGGCACCCCACGTGTTTCTTAGGAAGTGTCATAGACCAGGAGATATCTTCTTGCAGTCAGATTGTTTAGGTTTTTTTAGGGGTGTCTTGAGCGTCAAACTAACTGTAGGGTTTAAAAATAAATTAGCTGAATAACTTAAACACAACTTTCAAATGGCATTGGCATCATGAACTTTCAAACTGGAACTGCAATCCTGAATATGTTTTGTGAAGAAGTACTGGGTATTCCTGCTGAACTCCTTAGGATTTACGTGCAGGTGGCAAAGCAAATTATTTTAAGGGTTTGCTTGGTTTGGTTTTATTTATTTATTTTTAATTCTCCTTTTCCTATAGGCCTTTGTGGTTTGAATAAAACTTTATGCTCTACCCACAGCTTAACCAGGTGCTTTTGAGGAGTCTATTGATGTTTGAAGTTTGCCAGAGAGGATGATTTATAGCCGAATTTACCATTTAAGACCTTTGAAATGAAGCATTAAGAGCCAGCACTTGTGACGATTCGTGCTGAACACTGGCTGTGAATTCTTTGGAATTTAGGAACCTGAATCTTCGTGTATGGCAACAGTGCCTGGGTGATACCTGCTGAAGGGTGTGCGCATGTGTGTAAGAGAGAGTGATAAAATCTTTCTTTCCCCAAATTTTTGCTGTATGTTACCGCAGGATAGTGCACAGAGTTGAGCAAAGTTCTGAGCCAACTTCAGCAAAGAGAGTTTGTGCATTGCCAGCATTAATGCCATGCTGTACTTGGGCTAACTGGCCCAGCCCAGAGCAGGCTGCTTGTCATGTCACCATTGTGCCAGGGCCTCGGTGGCACTTCAAGCCCTGTGCTGAGAGAGGGACCGTGGCTGCCAAGGGATGTCAGACTGTGAGGCTGCATCAGAGCAGAAGCAGGGGCTCTGAAACCCCACTAGATAATGGGTCTTGAGCTGTGGGAGTAGCTCTTCAGCCTTTATCCTGCTTTCAAACTTGACGTGCCAAAAGCAGCTGGATCAAAGGCCTGTTTGATCATCCAGCCGTGTGCTTGGGAGATGAGATCAAGAGCGCTGCACCTTGGTGCTTATTGCTCAGTGCTGAGCTTGGGAGGTGGAAGCTCTTTGCATGACCCTTTCTCTCTGGGCTCAATTGTGAGAATCTGTCTTGGAGGCAACCTGAGCAAAATAATGGCAGGTCCCCTGGCACCATATGCCTGCGAAAACATTGGCTTGGAGGCCAGCAGGAGGCAGTGAAAACCTGTAGAACATTTTTCTTTAGTCTTGATTTTTTTTTAATTCAGTTTTTTTCCCCTCCTCAGTGGCAAGATGTCAGTAAATCTTGTCGTTTTAATCAGCTTTTCATTATAATATATTTAAGAATCTCAGTAAAACTCCGTACAGAAAGAGATGTGAAGTTCCATATAAAAATCGATTGGATTCTAAAGATATTTAAGTATGATTTTTTGACCGAAGATCTGTGGTTTTGTAATAAAGCAGCCCTCACACTGACTTTTACCCTCAAACTGGGTGCAGAAACATGGAAGCCTTATCTATATTTATGCAGACCCCATACATCGTGTATTGAGAGACTTTTGATTTAATGAAAAGTTCATCCTGGGCTAAAGTTGGGATAAAATGGGCTTGTGGCTTCAGTTAGGTTTTTGTATGCATTGGGAAATGAAAGAGCAATGCTATAATTGTAGATACTCTCTTTTCCCCCCTTTTTTTTTTTGTTTTCCCCTTACTGAGGAAGGAAGATGAGTGGCTGCCAATTAATGCAGAAGGCTAGGCACTGTTCTTAAGGTATTCATAGCAGGGATTAAACTAATGGATAAAAGGTGCAAATTCTTTCTTAAGAAATGTAAATAATTTGTTAGGGGGTTGATAAATTTCTAATGCACTAGTGTATTTGAAAAAGGGTAAGGCTATTCTCACATAAATTGCATAGGTTTTAAAGCCAGAAGAGATCATTAGAATGCTATCACTGCATTGTAACAAACTGCAGTATTTTACCCAGGTGTTTTCTCAGCGTCTTTTGAAGAAGCTAAGCACATGGTTCAGGAGACCTAGTCTTGATTTAGTCTTCGATTAACAGAGAATTCTCTACATCCTTCCCAAAATGAGGTGTTACACTGATTAATTTCACAGATTAGTACTGTAGTTCCTTGATCTGTTTTATCTGGCATAACTCAATGTGTCTGCTGAAAAGGGCATTCCCACTGTCATCTATTTGCTTATTTCTGCCTCTCCCTTGTGCCAGCTCTGGTTTTTGTGCTTCCTGTGTGAAACTGACGTAGTTTGTTGCCAGATGAGTTTCCTAACCTGCATAAACCAAACAATTATTTGGCTTTCAGCTTACTCAGTTATTTAGTTTGGTTAATACTGATGCAATGGAGATAGTGGGAATGAATGGCTAAAATATGGAGGAGAAATATGGGATTGGCCTCTTTAATCAGCAGCACTGAGCAATGACAGATTAAATGGATTATGGAATAATGGTGTGAAACATAACAAGCAAGTAGCTAACAGCTGACACTGGACAAATTCGCATGTGCAAAAGTACTTGTGTGGCCAATGAAGATAAAGAATCCTTTGCTATCTGACACTTACAGTTGGAAAATTTTATTTCAGAGGTAGAGAATTTTTTGACCCTTACAGAGTACTTGACATGTCTTTTTTTTTACTGTCTGCACTGAATTTAGAATTTGGAAGGACAACCAATATTCCTACAGAGGGGGGTGGGTGTTTGGATACTACAGGAGGAGGTGGGGGTGCAAAGAAAATAAAGACAACAGAGTCTTGAGTCATCATCCATGAGGTGAAATTGTTACTCTCTGGTTGTGTCAGCAGCTCACATTCACATGCCTTCCAACTCAGCCAGGAGTCAACTCTTCCTGACTTTGAACCTTATCCATGAGACAAAGCAGAAGTGGGGTTCTTGGGGGGTTCTTGTGGGGTTCTTGGCAGGCTGGTTCAGCGCAGGCTGGGCTGAAACTATGGTGATTGTAATATGCATTTGCAGAGATATGTTTCTCTGCAATGTTTTCCTTTGTTGTAATTGGAAACAATGTTGTGTGAGTGCTGACAATCTGAAAAGGGCAGACAAAATCCCTTTTTTTTTTTTTTTTTTTATTTCAACCATCCATACCTTTGCTGAAGTAGAACTGGATGAAACTGACTGTTCTGAAGAACAGTTGACAGATGACCAACATGTTATTGAAGAGCTCTGATGAAGGCTGCTTTCATCAAACCCACTGTTTTCCAGGAGGGTTAAACTCCTCTTAATATCAAAGCTATTAGGTTAATCCTCACACAATATGGTTTATACCTTTTGTACTGCACCTGTATTGGGTTTGAGGCATGAAACTACTGCCCATAAATGTCTGTTCCAAGAACTTGTATACACCTGTGTCTTTAAAAGCCCTGCAGCCTTCGGGGAATCATATTCTCTAGCTTTCTTTAAAATTAAACTGGCTATATCTTAAGGGAATGTTGAACTCTGCAATTGCTATTAAAATGTCCATTGGTTTAAGTGATGCTATGATTTCTCCATGACTTTTCAAACAACAAAAGTTGCAATAGGCTCAGGTAATTACAGGCTTAATTTAAGTTTCTGCTATGATTTAACCTCTGTAAGAGTATACCTTTTATCATCAGTATTTGCTTGGCATCTTTTCATGCAAGTCAGGGAAGATGCTACTAAGCATCTCTAAACTTTTATTGCATTTCAGAGGATGACAGATAATGCTCTGATGAAACCTGGGCACTGAGCTCGTGGGGCACTTTGCCAGCATAGCATAGCTGGTTTTGTAGCTGTATTTCTAACATGACACAGTATCAGAATGGCAACTGTAGACTGCAAAGACAAGCAGAAACATGCTTTCTGTGTTGGGTTCTTTTTAGGTCCCTGGAGTCAGCTTAAACTTCAAATGCATTTTTGTCACTAATGCTCTCATTGTGTCTAACAGGAGTCTTAATGGGTCTCTTTGAGAAATGTGCTTGTATATTTCTGAATTCTAGTCAACAGGGTAGCCTTCCAATACATTTTTTTCAAAGAATTGGTATCTTCAATCACAAATGCACAGACAGGCAATATCAAAAGGACTGAGGAATAATAGCCCCTCAATGTATAAATATATGCACAGTGCCCCATGATAAAAATGAAATTAACATCTTTAGGTGTTCTGAAAGTGCATAGTGAAGAAAGCATGCTCAGGTGTGCTGCTTGTAGGGTGCTGCTTCTGTGAGAAAGGTAAGACAAAGTTTGCATGCTATTTGTCATCCATGCAGGACAAGCTTGGAAAGGAAAAAAAACTTTGGAATTGTTAATGCTACTCTGCTTGAGACAGTGGTGTCAGGTTGCAACATGCTATAATTTGGCTTTTGGTTTCCTTTTCTTCCTCTCTTCCTGGGAGCTGTTATTTCTCTGTTGAAGGAGATATTCCAGTGGCATGAGAAAACCCCAGCTGCTTTGAAGGGATGCTTTCTGGGAGTTGGAAATAAGCAGTTAAATGACTAGTGTATGGTTAAAAAAGTGCTGGAATTAAGGATAGCTATCAAGACCCTTGACCTAAAAATATGCTTACAGTTCAAATACATGCACTGAAGGAAGTGACTGAACTGGTTTTATAAAATGGGTTGCTAACCAGGCTGTGAATCTGCCTTACTGATATAAAGGTTGGAAATTTACCTCTCAGATAAAACACGTCAGTGATGAAGTTCTGAAGCCCTGTTTCCTTGGGTCTTGTCCTATGGGACAAAGAGCAAGTCATGAATTGAGCAAACATAGTGTTTCATAGACTTGGAACACAGTGAGACGTATGAAAGCTTCCAAATTACCTGCATTATTGAGTGGAAGAATTCTGCATTTTGAAGTAGGGAACTCAGCCAGGTCTGTGTCCACAGATATTCCTGTTGGTAATAGAAGCTAATTTTAAGGGGTCAGGTTTGTCAGTTTCCTGACCAAGGAAATTGTCAGAATTAAAAACAAACAAAAACCCAATAAAACCCCCAACACCCACAAACTAACCTACCAACCTTCTTTTGTCCCCAGAAGCCCCACCCCTTAATCTCACTTAGGTATGTATCATTTGGCTTCTGCTTGTGTTTTATGGAGAACGTACGCATTTGAAGTTTTTGCTCTTACATGTATACCTGTGCAAATACTCCTGAACACTAAATGTTCCAGATGGTAGTTTCATCTTTCCTATAGTTTATGATTGGTGTGTTTCAGCTGGTTCTGGAGAAGAGATTAAGCTGCAAACAGCTGTATTGTGTTCAGAGCCTGAGGAATTTGAATTTTGCTCATACCTTCTATTTCTTTGCCTCCTCGTCTTCTGCAGACTGGTTCCAATCAAATTGAACTGCTGAGAACTGGCTGATGATAGTGGCTATAGACAAGATTTTTACATGCTGTTAAAAATGAATAAAAACTGAGAGCACTTGCAAGTACTTAATGTGTGTGGTATGCAAGCAACAGATCATTCTGTTGCCAAAGGTTTTGGTGCTGAATGCTGCTGCGACTTGATTTATGTGTGACTGTTTAAGTTGAAGTAGCTATCCAATCTTGCAAGCTTATTTAAAAGAAAAAAAATGCAAATAGTATGAATTTGAAGCACGACTTCACTGTCCTATTTATTTTACATTTGAAATTATTGGTGGAAGTGGTAGTGCAGTGTTCTCCTGGAAGGACTTGCGTGTAATCCGACTGAAGTCAGTTACTCTAATCAAACAGCAGACTGGGACTGGTGTGCTTGCAGCAAAACTCAATTTACATTTTCTCTGTTGTTCCAGACAGTGCCCAGCGCTTCTAAAAGGAGTGAAATTGTGAGGAGACATATTGGTAAGTTGTCCTGTGTCAGTTTTTGGTTCTGTGGACACCGCATTGTGCCTTGACCAGGGTTAGCTTTTGGCAGTAGACGTGGTTTGTCTCCAGAATCAAGTGCTCAGACATCCTGGAGCTTGCTGAAGTGCCTCCCCATCTGTACAACTGCCACTGCCAGAATGTTCTCCGCTTTCAGATTCAAACTGATTCACTTTACTTAATTGAAAGCAATTCATATTTCTAATTTTATGTCATGTCTGTGCCCATGTAATGGAAAAGTACTGTTACAGACATGATAATTAAAAAGAACCTACGTATTAATAAAGAGAGAAGAGAAACTGTCCATTAAGGAAGGTAATTCAAACCCTTTGGAAATTTTTGATATATAGTAAATGTTTATTTTTAAGTGATCCAGGATATACTTTTTGCTTCCCTAAAAATTGATAAGACATTCAGAAATTGTTGGTATGAGAAAAGTACAGGCAAGAGCATCCCACCTAAAGAGCAGCTTGAAGTTCAGCAGGTGGTGTTGTGACTTTATGGGGAGCTCCTAGACGATGTGTTAATTTTGGAAAGCTGTCCATGTAGATAAGTACTGAACAGTAAGCCACCAACATTTGGATAAAAACCCTCTCAAACCTGAGAAATCGGATCCAAATCCATCTTTGAAGGCAGAGGAATGCAGGTTCTGTGGGCACATACCCAGTGGAGTTCTCCTACTCAGCCTCTGCTCAAAGGTTATGAAGTACAGTTCTCCTTGTGCTGGTAAACCAGTCCAGTGAGTGTGTAGAATTGCTAGGAGTATTCTCAAATAGCTGGATTTCATAAGCCTCTAAAGTATGATTTATCTAGACTAAATACAGGTGGCTGTGCCAAGACAGGCTGAGCCACTTCAGTTCACTAGGGGAGGACTAATGATTTCAGCTGTCTTGGTTGCAAACTACAATTATAATCTTTGTCAGGAGCAAAATGAGCAGATTTTATTACCTGCATTTTTGGAGAGAGAGGAAGAACGGAAGTCACTAGATTCCTGTCCTAGAATGAGTAATTTTTGAATTGCTGGCCAGGCTTCTTTTTCCTCTTGCAATCCATCAACATCTGAAGCTATTGTAATGGGCTGCATCCCTCTCTAGTCCTTTAAGTATTTGCTTTAAGACTTTTTTAACAGAATCTTTTTGTGCATACTAATTTTTACTTTCCCATTTGAAGGCAAAGGGAAACATAGGGAGATTGAGAATAGCCTTTGAAGGATATTTGTCCCATAACTTGTCTGATTTCAAGACCAGTTTGCAAAACCCTTGTTGGAACACATTAGTTTTGAGTACAGTTGTTGAACTGTGTTGCAAAATTAATATTGTTCTTGAATTTACATGATTCATAATTTGATTATTGTGTTCCTGAATTGATCCCAATGAAAGGATGAGGTTTTCTGATTTGCTTTCATTTTATATGTGGTGCATCAAGTCAAGAGATTAAGCACTTCCTGTTAATGTGTTCTTGTCCCCTCCAAACCTCAAGCAAAAAACCAAAACCTTGGATGTTCTTCTTAAGGGCAAAAACAAATGATCCTCTTGGAGCCATTCTAGTACAATTAATGACATAAAAAAGGTACAGCCAAAATTTTATTCAAAACATCAGTGTGTCTGCTTACAGAGGAAGAAGCTGGCATATCTATCTATGAAGTGGTCAGCTACTGATACAAATTCCTCCTCCCTGCTCCCAAAGCTACTGTGTGCCACTCTTCCTCTATACAAAGACAATTTGCTTTTCATGTAGTAATGAAGAATAATGTTTTAACAGACAAAGGCATTTCTAGTGTATTATTGTGCTGTCTTTTGAGTAGCACTAGATGCTGGGAAAAATGGTAATTCACAGTGTGAATGCTTCTCACCAGCAACGTGGGTAAGAACTGAGCATGTACAGTCTGTGTTGCATAAGGTACAATGGTGAACATCGTGGGAGAGAGAAAAGCCCAAATTACAGCTCTTGCTGATGGCCAAGATACCAGCCTTTTGTAATTCTTTGAGACAAAGACAGCCCAAACAAAATCCAAAATATTGTCCCTCAAAATGTGTATGTCACTGAATTTAGTAACAATATGTTCATTTTTAGTGTTTGCAAATTCATGTAAAGATACGCAGCAATATTGCTGAAACACCTGTGTTCCTCTGCTTTTTCTTGTAAACTGATACAAGGCACAGGTGGCTTCTCATTAACTTATTTCACACAAATATAAATATACTGCACAGTTTCTCTTGCTGTAACTACATAATCCAGGAAACATGATTGCTACTGATTTAATGTAATCAGTGTTGTGAGGGGATCATTCTGAGCTCTTTGTGAATGGCTCTATTCTGAGGGGATTTACACCCCATGTAAATCTGATTTAAATGGGAGAGTGGTGGAATGTGGCTTTCCTATTTAACCTATGCAAAAATCTATATTCTCCCACCTAGGTTTCTCACTGTGTGATGGGATACTCAGCTGGTACGTGGTGGGGGAGGGGAAGAACACAAGTCCAATAAGGACAGGGAAAGTAGGTAAGGGACTATCTCAAACGGGCAAGTTATACATTTTGATTCAATATTCTGATATTCTTATCAAGGCTTTCCAGAATGTGACACTGACTCGAACCGCAAACAATAAGGAGAAAACAGGAAACATGTATCAATGTCTTTGTTGTTCTGCAATGGTTTCTTTTTTTTTAAAGGACCAATGTTACAGCAGAAATAAAAATCTAGAAGAAAAGCAGAAAACCATCTTAAGATGTAAAAGCAAACGCATTTTAAAAAATTATTTTAGTATTTAAAAGATATATTTCTGTTGAAATTTATTGAACTATAGCCAGATTTATTCAATTAAGATAATACACTTCAAGGTTAACTACCATTTGCTGTTCACTTAGGCAAGCTATTGTACAGTTATGTAAATTTCATGAACAGAGACACGACTTGAGTGTCTTAATTACAAGCAAAAAGTGTCATTTAAATATGAATAAGTGAATAGTTGCCTGTATTTCCTGTTCACATTCTGCTGTCATCTTTAAGACCAAGAGCTAACTAGCCATCTATATTGTGCTTTCTGTTTTTCCTTCTGTCTCTAAAACGAAGGAAAAAAAACCCACCACAACAAAGCCTGTCATATAAATGCATGTAAAGCAGATGATGCGGGAATGTCCTACTCTTAGAGTTGTTATTAGCACAGTGAATTTTAATTTACTGAGATCACAATGAATACCATCATTTTCTGTGGATTTCTCTGCATTTCAATATGATATCTATATTCAAATTGTACAATATATAACTTACTTGTAAGCTCCTTTCATAGTTACTTTCTGACAAGCCTGCTAAGGGCTTATTTTGTATGCTTCTATTTTCAGTGCTAAGACCTATTATGAATTCTTCGCATTTATTTATATACACATAGTTGTGTTCAAAATAATCTGTCTCCTTTTTAATTTATAGCCAGTCTAAATCAAATTTTATGTAAAAAAAGTTTGGTAGCAATATTCTCTCCTCATCTTTACGACCGAATTCCCTGTGTTCCTGCCGTGTTGATAGTTCGGGATTTTTTTCCCATTGTTTTGATTTGTTTGTCTCTCCAAAAATGACCTAGAAAGAAATCTGTTGTTAATCACATATCAGTGAGGGAGGGATGATTAGTTAATAAAAACCATGCCTTGTGTCTGCGGACCAAATGGCTAACTCTGGTTCTCAGTATGCACAGGGTCTTGAAAGACTGTTCCCATCCCTCAGTGATGTAGCTGCAGCTCTCCCCGAGGAATGAGAAGTTCACTATTCACTCTGTGCTTGCATCACCCTTTCCAACATGTTCCCACTGATACATTAAAGGAATTAATTGCTCATAATGATCTCACCATCTGTTAACAGAGGTTCATACCTACAGGCTGGTGGCATGTGGTGGTCCTATTCAGAAATCAATAGGCAATGCTGGGGGAACGCTTTCCCACATTGCCTTCCATTGCACTCTGAAAAGGGGAGGAGAGCTCAGTGTTGGCCATCTGCTCCTTGTCTTTCTGTGCGAGAGACCTTGATGCAGTCCAGCCTGGCTCTGATCTGACTCCAGTCTGATTGGAATGTGGCTGATCTGAGAGCCTCTCAAAGCTGTGAAAGTGAGTCAAAAGGAGATCCCCATTGTCCAGCGGGGCTGAAAGAAAATGATCACTTTAAAATTCATAACTCCCAGGTGCCCGCCATCTATTCATGGGAAAAACTCTCTGAACTTCTCTTCATTAAAAAGAGAGGGAGTCCAGCTAAAAAGAGAGAAAAGGAAGTAGTTTGTGGGAAATGTGCAAGGGATTTCAGGCTAAACAAATGAGGAATTTGAAATTTTTACTTGTATTAAAGGAACCGTGTAAGGAAAGGGAAGCATTTGTAAAAGCAGGGCCTCTGCTTCAGGGGCCCTTCCCTGGGGTCCTTTAGCAAAATAAAAAGGCTTTTCCCACCGCTCCCCCCCATACC
>VZRQ01009431.1:0-132733 GCA_013397975.1 Machaerirhynchus nigripectus | reverse complement strand
GTTTTGCCTCCCTTTTTCTCTTTCTTACCTGTGTAAATGAGGGTAGGAATAGTACATGAATTAGGCTGTCCCTGCTTTATGTGATAAATTAGAATGCATTCAGTTTGCCCACCTCTCCTGCCTGTATTTTCTTGTTTAGGTTGCATAGAAAGCTGACCTGATAACAAATGTAAACTGAAGCTGAATGTCCTCACGGAGAATTAGTCTAGCGAGGGGGTGGAAGGGCTGTTCTGTCAGCTTGCTGCCTAAACTCTTCCCTGCCCCCCTGTCTTGTAATCTGAGGATTTACCATATCACAGGAGGGATTTTGGTCTTCTTCCCCTCCCCCACTTTCCCCATCTTTTACCTCCTCTGAATGTGAGATAGTGCTGAATCCTTCCTCGTTCCTCAGACACATTACCTGTGCTTCCCAATTCTGTGCTTTTGCACAGGGCCTCACAATGTCTGGGGTGGATTTTTGCTTATTCCTGCAATGTGAGATGTCTTTTCCCTCTGACATTGTTCTTGTGGCCAGACGAAGGAAGGTTGGGAGGACCTTGCCTTCTTAAGGCAGGAATGGACTGTTTTGACAACTCTTCATCCAATTACCTCTTCAACAAAGGTTGTTGAATTACTCCTGGCAATTCCAGTTCAGAGCTTGTAGCTGTAGGCTGACTACTGAGTGTCTTTCAGAAATATCCAATTTCAGTTCACAGTGATTTCCAGGAGATTCATCCGTTGGGAAACTGCATAGGTATTTATCTGTGACCTTTTTCCAGTCTAGGGTACCCATTTCAAGTCTTATCCTGTCCCTTGTGACTACTGGGGTTGGACATATCTGGTGCCTGAGAGCAAGAAGTAAGCTACACAGTGTGTCTGATGGCAAATGTATTTGCTGTCAGGATATAGTCACTTATCACCCACCAAAACTGTTTGTGTAGTTTTTGATGTGACACTGACCTGCCTTCCCTATTCCAGGAGTCTCTTACCTTACGATGCACCCCTCTCCTTCATTTTCCCCTCTTATCATATCGATTGTTGAAGAGAGTGATGATGTACAGCGCCTTTTTGATTTTTCTTTCAATTCAAAGTGGTTATAAACTTTCCCTCTGGGATGTTGTTCTGTCCACCCCAACATCCCTTTCAGATATCTTTGAGGTGGAGCCAGCTACCTCTGATCACTATTTCTCTTTTGTTTATTCAGCAGTGTGGGAGGACTGGTAAACAATGTTCATGTTTTCTTCTTCCCCAGAAATTGCTGAAGAAGCAGGCAGCCCTCACCAAAAAACTGAGAAGCAATGTCCCAGCAGACGAGAATGCTTGTCTTGTAATTTCATCATAACATGATGCATCTCTATTATCTACTTTTAATGTCTGCTCCAGCTTTTCCTTGGTATCATTATCAGTCTCAAAGATGTTGTTTATGTGTCTTCCCTCTATATCTTCAGTGCCATTGGATGTACATTCATCAGAAGCACTCTTCTCACCATAACCACAGTCACTCTTTGCACTGTGATTTCTGGAAACAACTGAGGGGCACCTGACCCTGGCTTACCTTTTGTTGTTGGGAGGTTATGTTGCAAGTCACATTTAACAATCCCCTCTGAACCAAACAAACAAAACGCCCAAACCCCAGCCTTCAAGACCAACGACAAATGAGAGCTTCCAGCAGTTTAGAGAATGTGCGAATGCTGTGCGTAAATAGTGCCTACCCGACAGAGCTTATAGACAGCAAGGCGGATGATCAGCATTTGGAGGAGGTATGATCACCTTAAGGGAGACTGTTCAAACTGATTTTGGGGAACATAGAATGATTAAGGTTGGAAAAGGCCTCCAAGATCATCAAGTCCAACCTTCAACTGAGTCCCACCATACCGTCTATACCATATCATGAAGTGCCATGGAGACTTGTTTTTTGTACATTTGCAGGGATGGTGACTACGCCACTTCTCTTGGCATCCTGTTCCAGTGTCGAACCAGTCTTTCGGTGGAGAAATTTTTCCTAATATCCAGCTTGAGCCTCCCAAAATATGTCAAATTCACAAAAAAAAAAAAAAAGTTATTTACTATTTCAGTTATCTGATGCTGAGATAGTATAGAACTGTGCACGAATTAATGTTTGAAAAGTGGTATATTAAAGAGCACTGTGAGAACTGTTCTGTTCTCACAGTGGCATGTTCACTGGCATGTTCAAACACCAGTGCTAAAGCTAGGAGAGGGATCCATGAGGGAGGAACTTGGCAGCAAAGAGTGCATGATGATCACAGATGGGGAGGAGAAAGCAAGGGACTTATAACATCAAGGCTATGCTTCTGCGCTCATGACTTTTGAGGAGCAGATACAATGTAGAGATTGCACAACACGGTACTGCTCAGCTTCGTTTGCTTCCAGAATGTGCTTTCTCTCTGCTGTACAATTCAAATGTTTGCACTGGAATACTTTAAGGAAGATCTGTTAAAATCATCTGTAGGGTTTTAGTTTGGGTTTTTTTCTTTTTAGTATTTCGTGAATTTGTGTGGTTTTGAAATTATTACTTTGGGGGTTTTAAACAATAATAATATTGAGAGAATCCTATCAAGAATATAGCTAGGTAAACACCTGAGTCAGCACAATTGAAGGATAGTGGCCCACAGTAGGAGTACAAACCTCAAAAGTAAATGATATAAAGACACAAATCAGATCTATCATTGGTGGAATAGTAATGTGCAGTCACAGCTAAAGATCATGCATCTGCTATGAAGGGTAGGGGCATATGCTGTTGGGTCTGGTAACTTAAGTTTCAGCTTATATGATTGTGATTTGTTTTGGTTTTGTTGTTTTCTATTTTTTTCTTTTTTTTTCCTCTTTTTTCTTTTTTTGACTGGTGCATCAGTAATAAATTTGAGGAGGCTTTTGAATGAGGTAGATTTTCTTTAGGGCATAAATATAATCTCATCCTGCCTTTAACGATTTTTTCATAGTAAACACTTCACCTAAGAAGCAGAATAATCCTGTGATCGTGACATAAAATTTGAGAGGTAAATGTGGCATAAAATTGCTTTAACATAAAATCTTATGTATGGACTTTTGTAATGCTGTTCAAAGGAGCAGACATGGGAAGAATTCCCAGGAATGTCATTCCCAGAATCTGAGATACCTACCACTTTGAGAAAATGCCATGTGGTGATGCTTTGCTGTCAGTAAATATTGTACAGGTTTGCCTTGGGTAAGCTGCTTGCTGTCTTCCCTACTCTGCCAGTGAGGTGCTTCTCTGTCTCTTGTTTATAGAACCTATACAAGGCACTTGGGCACAGTTCTCAAGTGCAGAAAGACACATGAGGATCAGCACTTCCGGGGATTTTTCAAGGACACTGAAGTGGGTGAAGTGTTCTTGAATTCCCTTTGACTTTGTACTGTCTCTTGTAAAACCAGCATCTGTGGGCCTCCACCTCTCTGCCCTGAGTGTGCTGAACTTTTGTATTGAGTTCTTTCACCTGGGGTAGGATGGAGGGAGCACAACACTGCAGAGCAGTCTGTGGTCAGGATATTGGCTTAAGATACGTGACTTGTGTTTATTGCCTTCCATAACCCCAGAGAAGTGACCAAGATGACCACTTGTTTTGCTTTTTTTTGCTGATATAATGCCTGTTACTACTACAAGCTATAACAGCTCCAGCAAGAACACTTGAAAGGGGAGATACTCGGTGGTTAGGTGGTCTTGTTGCTGCGAAACTGCTAGCTAGGCTGGGGGCTTGGATAGGGATATGTACCCCAACTGAGTTTCCTAATTGTTAGGCTTCAATAAGATTGGGGTGGGCAGAAAGATCACCAGCAAGGAATGGCATCTGTACTTGTGATACCTTTTGAGCAACCGCATTTTGTTGAATGAAAAATGTGAGTTTAGTAAGAAAATTTCACACAAGCTCTGTTCCAAGTCAGTTCACAGTAAAACGCTGTGTACATAACATACCACTTAAAGTGTGAACAGCAGTCAGGCTTGAGTTCCTTTCCATTCTTCTCTTCTTCCTTAGCTGCGCGCTTTGAATGGCAGAGAGAAGGTGGGGAAATGATGAAAATGTGCAGCTCTGTATTTGATATTTCAAAGGCTCTTAACTTACTCAAACCAAATTTCTTTTGGAATGTACAAAGGGTATTTAATTTCAGCTTTAAATCTCTGCCATGTTCTGTGGTTCTCATTTTATTTTGCTCTTTATGATGATTATGAGAACAACTGGTACCTTTCCTCTCTTTCCCTTGAAGGAGAGGAAACTGGTACCCCCTCTCTTTTGCTTGCTCTTGAAGTGTCAACACTTGGTTGATGGAGACCAAGCTTTTTGCTTTTAAAGAAAAAAGAAAATTTTATGTATTAAAGTTGAAGTGTTAAGTGTAGGAAAACTTGTAGTAATTAAAATGTATTTCTAATTAAAACTTTCAAATTATTTACATTAGTTTCCATGGATTTTGATGTCTGCGGGTGTATGTTGCATGTGTTTTTCATTCTATATGTATACAGCAAGTGCCCAGTATTGCCTTAATCTGAAATACAGCTTTTGATTGGCAGGTGTCAATGAATTTGTGAAAGCATTGAGGTGTTTATTATAACTTGATAATTGTGGCGGTTTGTTAGCTTAGTTCAAAGTCAGAATTATTACTTGGGAGAAGAGAGGCTATAGGCTGAATTGTTCTATAAGAAGACAGAGTAATAAACAAGATTGTAAATTGTTTGGGATTTTTTCTTTTCTCAAACTCAATTTGTGGCAGGGAATGACTTTATAAACTTGTGTTTAATATTGTGGAAGTGAAGTATAAAATACAAATGTAAATAAATTGTGTAATCTTGCATTTATTTTATATAGATATATTCATTTAAAGATGTTTTCAAGACAGTAAGTCATTAATTTTATTCCATTTTATTGACATTCAAAAGCAGCTCACCTGATTTTGCTTGCGGTTGGGAGGAAATGTTTTCTCTGGTCTAGCATCTGAATTGAATCCACCTGAATTCAGCTTGAAGGGTCAAAGTTTCAGTATTTCTGACAAGTGAGAAGGTTACAAACTCATGTCCCTCATGACCTCTACTGGATATGGAGTTGTTGATTGTATTTGTGTGTTAGAAGAATTTTGACCATGCTCTAACGTCAGAACTATGTGCCCAAATGTGCTCAAATGGTGCCCTCAACACTCCAGAAGTGTTTTGGAGAACTTGCAAAATTGGTCTGTGCCTCAGTTCCCCTCTTGTAAAACCATATCACATTTCTTCAACTTACGTGAGTACAGGAAGCTTGGATGTTTATGTGCTCTATAATTCAAATATGCTCTGTAAGCATTTGAGTGGTGGTTTCCCTGGTGCAGAGTTCTGCCATGAGTGTCTAAACACCCACCTTGCTTGCTCTCCAAGAGCGACCAGCAGCAGTTCTCCAGGGAGCAGTATAAGAACAGGGTAGGCATGCAGCCATACTTCCCCAGAATATTCCCTCGGTCTTCTGTGTTTTCCTGCTCTCAGGTAGTCCTGAGCTGCAGGTGACATCTTTCTGTTACATCAGCATTGCCAAAGCTTTCTTCCAGAGGCGACCTGAAGTCGTGTGCTGCTGTTGATCCTCTTGTTTTTGGGAAAAGTGCAATGAAGTGAGTCACTCTGTATCGCAAAAATATGGAAGGTTATTAGAAGGCATTTGTGTGTGGAGATTATTGGCAAGTTGTTTGTGGTTAAATATAAGTCAGGTTATTCGACTTCCATTTCATGTCCTTGCTTATACATAGTTTTTATTGTGATAGTTCTTGATATTATTCAAACATATAGTCAGATTTACAGCCTGTTTATGTCATAGGCAGCCCCAGCCCCACTGAATGAGACCTTTCACTTCATCCTCCTGCCTGAGTAGCAGAGCACGTGGGACATCAGCCTTGGATACTGCTCACCCTCTGTAGGGAAGAAACGCTGAAGGAGATTTTTTTGTTTTCAACAGTTCAGTCTTACTTAACAGTTCAACACAGTGTAGAAAGCAATTTGTGCCAAGTATGAAGCTGAAATGAATCAGTTTTCTACTTCTCTTCAAATTCCAGGGTACAGATGAAGTATCTGAATTCCAGGTTTCCAGTCTTGCCCTCTTGGCAGGCCATGGCTAGCTCATCTGTAAATATGGAGAAAGTTGCAACTAGAAGCTTGAAGATCCTGTAGTCTTTAGGTCACAGTCATTTTCAGACAGTTGTTTGCCAGGGTCTGCCTTTGTTCTCCAAAAAGAAAGGTGATACGAGCTCTGTAAACTTACCATCAACAGATTTTGATTGTGGGTGGTTCAGAAACCACCTTATTCTTGGAAGGCTTAGCACTGGATAGAGAATGTGCTCGTCCAGCTGGGATACTTTGCCTTGCATGGAGTACCAGTAGATCCCGTTACTTGTTTTCAAGAGTGGGTACTAATAGGAGGATGGAACCAGTGTAAAGCAGGAATATATAAAGATGCTTGTGAAGTTTTAGAAAGGTCTGAACTGGACTTTATGCAGCTCATTTGGTTGAATAGGCTAAAGAAGAGGAATAATTCTGTATGGGGAGCACACCACCTGCTGAATGAAGGGGCAATTTGGAAGGAAGTGAGAAAACAATTATTAAAGCAGTGGACAAGAGGGATGTAGCTGCTGGGAAATGGCTAAAATGGGGGAGTTGGTGTGTTTCAGGTGCATCAAATATCAAACTTTCACATTACAGTGAAAAACTACGGCTGAATTTACAAGGGAAAATTTTGAGCTGCTCAAAATTGGGACCGAGTGTGCGATGCTGTCTCATGCTTGCCTACAGACCCTTCCTTCACTCAGGTGATGTTTTTGATTGGATATTAAGAAAAAAATGTTCAGTGAAAGAGTATTCAGGCACTGGAGCAGACTGCCCAGGGAAGTGGTAGAGTCACCATCCCTGGAAGTGTTCAGAAGAGTGTAAATGTGGCACTTGAGGTTTAGTGGTGAACATGGCAGTGTGAGATTAATGGTTGGACTTGATCATCTTAGAGGTTTTTCCATCCTTAAAGTGTCTATGATTCCCTGACATGGCACGATCCACTCCCCGGCTGGGGCTGGCCAAAAGCAAAGGCAGAAGAAAGTAAAAGTAGATTTGTTCCATAGTGTGATTATGTGCAATGATTTTGGGCATGTAAATATCAACAGAAAGGGTTTCTACTTTATTTTACTGGGAGAATAACAGGGCCTTGTGATAAAACCTGGCAGCAAAGTTACTTCTCTTGGCTGTGTAGAAAAGACTCAGCAAATCACAAAGGTAAGCATGCTGTGGTCTGCCAGCAAAATGATCAGAAATTAGTCTATAATAATTCCCTGGTTTCCAGATTCTTCATTAAGATTTTTAATACTTAAAGAAAAGCAATAATAACTCGGCTTGATGTTTCTGGGGGAAAAGTAGAAGAAAGTCCCTACTTTAGCTTTTCATAATAAATACTTTACTTGTTTCTAGTGTGATATTTTAGCACAGCAGTCATAAAAATGAGGATGAGTAGTGTTCTTTCTTGACTACGCCCTCTGTTTTATTAAAAATGCAAGACTAATTTTATACTTCAGTGGTATGCTTCTTCTTTCTTGCATATGAACTTCTTAAACATTGGGAAGATGCTCAAGAATTTCCATATCATATTCTATTTTTTAATACATTTGTGCAATATGTTGTAGAACTAAAAAAAAACCAACCCAAACAAAACCCACCAAAAAACCAAAAAATATCCATCCCCCAAAACCCGCAAACAATAAAAAAACCCAACCAAAAAACCCCAATCATTTTTAAAGGCTTTTCAGAACTGCTTTTCAGAGATAAAATTGAGGAAAAAGGGTGCAATGCAACAGAATATTCTGACTCTAATAATAGGTGCACTGAAGCCTCACTGTTATGTTTAGGATGCTGGGGATACTCTCAGACATTTCTTTAGACTCTCATTCTGCCTCTGACTATAAAGCCTTAGTGCTCACAGCAACAGCCACCTGGGTCTGCAGCAAAAAGAGAAGGGTGTCCCACCGCTAGACAATACCTTCACAACTGAGAAAGGCTGATTTTTGGGGCATGTTCAGGTGCTCAGTAAGGGTGCATTATTTCGATCTGGTAGGAGGAACAGATTCCTCCGTCAAAGAATGTCTCTTACTAGTTTCCTTTCTAATGCTCTCTATTACTCTGTGTGTATGCATGTGCTCTAATTAGCTGCCAAGACCAAAATGCCTTGGAACACCTGGGTCTGCTCTAAAAGACGTAACTTATAAATGGGCTTACTTTGGAGAGAGGTCTGAGAGGGTACCAGAGGTAAAGATAGATTTGCTGGCTGCTAAGTGTGTACCAGTTTTGAGTCTAACTTGTGGGTGTGTTGTTCTTGAGTGATTTGGATTTCCTTAAATCAAACATATTGCTGCTCCAAATGAACAAGCAACACACCTCTCCCCACAGATACTCAGTCATGGAACTTGATCACCCAGGCTTATTGTTCTCTTTGCTTGAGAAACCATATTTTAAACATGGTTCTCCAAGGACTATTATTTGTAAGAATGTACATATAATTGTTAGTTCTATATTTATTGGCATGTGCCTTAGTGCTGTGTTTCTCTACTGAGAAATGACTGTGTTTTAGTATCAAAAACTTAGCATAAAGGCCTGTTTTCAATAGTGGGTTTTTTTTTTGGAGTAATTCTTCATCCTTTATATCATACATAAAAGGTGAGGAGTTATTAAAGAACCTATTTCAAATGTGTATTTTTAATTTAAATGCAGCCTGGAATGGCTTTTATTTTCAAAGACAAGGAAATAATCATCAGTATCTTAGCTAGGATGTAAGTTAACGTTTGCACCAGGCATAGACTTTTTTTTTTTCAATTAGCACTCCCTTAGAAAACCCAGTCCCCCAGCTTTTGTCAGTGTGCTGTAGGAGAAGAAGAGCAAATAGATTGGAAATGCTCTGCAGCTCAGGCTGCTGGGAAAATGTAACAGGTGTTACAGCTCAGCTGGGTATGAGCTTTATGAAAAAGACCCTCTCAGACTTTACCCATAGAATTCCCTTTCCTAGCCAGAGCTTCAAGTAGGAAGAAACTAATGACTTCATTACCATCTCAATTCTGGGAAATGCTTGGTCCAGACCTGAATCATTAAAGGAAAGGTATAGCACTCTGCATGACCTTACAAGATCAAAATGTTATTTAGAGCAATTCCATTAGTCAAGGCTATAAACCTGAAAGAACACACCCTTTTGCATTGGCTCTTAGGCCATAAAATGTGTGTGTATGTCATGACGAGCAGGGCAGGAGGTGGAGGCTGGGGGAGGAAGAGAAAAAAACATATTCTGCACTCACTGTGCAGCACAATTTCCTATGCTTACTTTGAAAAGCCTCCACTTCCAGCACTTCTTCACCCCGTGTTGTGACACGTTTAATAGCTCTTGTCGTTCTCACCCTTCCAGGGGTTTCTAATTGGGTATGATACTGAAGCCAAGAATGATAACAAAATTTCAAGCCATACAAAGTGAAATGTATTTCTTTAATGCTGTAGTAATTATAAGCAACTCCTTTTTAAAATGGTTGAATTTATCGAATCTTTTGCTAGCTTTGGAAAAAAAAAAAGAGAGAGAATAGCATGACATACAGACGACTGACTTTGGGGTGATTTTAATTTTCTCCGTTATTGCTTTTGCAGCCATGAGTAAAAGAAATCCTGCTTGGTTAAGCTATGTTTTTGCTATCTGTCTGGAGTTTTTTTTCATAATGATGACACTGCATTTGAAATCCTGGTGCAACGATCTTTCAGTAGTAGCATAGAATATTTGCCTTTGTGATAATTTTAATGGACTTGTTTAATAAGGAAAAGCTAAATGTGTTTTTCCACACAAGCTGCCATGAAGTCTTTTCTCTCTCTGCACAAACATACCTCCACAGGTAAGAGTGGGAGTAAGCTAACACAAAGAAATGTAGTACGCCTACTTTAGGAAAATAATTGCCAAGAGGAAATAGAGGTATGTTGCAATGTTTTGGAGGGTTGAAGCCGCGGTGATGCCTACATGCTTGCAATGCCTGAATCTTGTGCCCAGAGGGAAACTGTCTTGTACACCAACCCAGTGATGTGAGTAGTCAATCTGGTACTAATGTGCATGCAAAGAATGCTTGTTTTAGTGACCATGTGTCTGTGTTGGTATTTCTTGAAAGTGAAGCCTTTAAAAGGCAAAGCTTGTCCACACAGGGCAGGTCAGTTTACTGGTGGTCTCATAGCTGGAATTCATCTGGATATGTATATTCAATGTTGTTGCAGTGGTTACCAATGCATTCTGGCCTCTTCTCCAAAGTATTCTTACCCTCTAGCAGTCCATTTCTACACTGGAATTTGCACATTACCAGCGGTGTTTTAATGATTCTTTCTTGAATGGGTGAACTTGGAGATTGGTGTTTGAGAGAGATCTCACTGATTATTTTTTTGCATTAAAACCCAATAGGATTTAATTTCTTCCTTGTTGCCCTATGACACTGGTTGCTCATTTTCATCCAGCGATCACCTGGTTTTCCCAGGTTCTCTTGTCCCTTGCTAATGATAAACTTGTAGTCTTAAGAATGGCATTAGCCCTGAACTGTATAGCCTTGAAATTCATAGTATTGAGGTTCACAGCTACTTGGTCCTTTTAATCCTCAGTGGATCCGTTAGTCCACCCCAATAAGCAAGTGCAAGAGACACCTCTTACTTCCCATGGGAGTACTGCTTGCGGTGTTTTTGTAACCTCATGCTTATGCCTTTGTTAGGCTACAGTTCCTAAGCAGTTAACGCTGTTTACTTACTAATGATAGTTTTGATTTAAGGAAGTGGGTCTTTGGACCTGAGCCTCCTACAGCAAACCTGAAAAGTACTATTCTACGTAGGTTAGGTCAAGCTGGCTGTAGGAGCAGGATAGTTGTGTTACCAGGATGTCGTTTTCAGCATTATTACCTGCTATGATGTTGCACTTCGATGCTCAACTCTAGTTTTATTGTGTGTCTTTTTAATTTGGCTTTGCTTCCAAAGCCCTCTCATTCTGCAAGTGCTGTTCTGTGTTTTATCTCTTAGGTTACTGTGGTGGGTGGCAGGCTGTTGTGTTGAGTTCTCAGAGAAGGATGAGAAGGCGTATGAGCTAACATCTATCGTCTCCCCAAAATATGCTGATGTGACAGTTTCTTGGACTGAAAATGCATGCTTCTGGTAGAATTCTTCTGACAGGAAAAGCAAGCAGTTCTGTCACTTAAAACCAGCACAAAACAAAACTCCCTCTGAATATTGATTTGTGATGTTGATTTGTTTTATGAAGAAAGTAGGTGGGTTATTGTGCAAAAATGCTGACTGGACTGTTTGCTGCTGTTTGCGATCAAGAACAAAAAAAATTTCTTGCATAGTTTAACCTCTAAAAGCCAGAACAACCCTTAGAAAATCCACACTGCAAATATTTGCTGTTTGGAGCACTGCTGAAACAAAATATTCAAGAAGATAACTAGAAAATTGCTAAGTACCCATTAAGAAGTAATACTGCTGGAGCCTTGATAATGGAACACCACTGTCCTAGTTTGTACCTCACAGTGCCTTTTATCCGGGCACCCGGAAGGACTATTGTAACAAGAATTACTTAACTCTTTTTGGTGCCTTTCTGTGGCAGAACACTTCTTCAGGTAGTTCAAGTCCAGATGCTGTCACCCAGGCATTTTTCAGTGAATTGGTTTTGTGCACCTAAATGAAAGTAACTTGCTCTTCTGGAGCTTCAGCATGGTTCTATGTTTTGAACGTAACCATTTTTGCAGGCTTGTTATGACGAGTCTGTTTTGAGGATGATGTGCCTTATAGGGGTAGGTGAAATTTTAGGTTTTGAGGCTGTGTCCTTACCTGTCCTTGCAAGGCATGGTGAACTGGAACTACTGGGTAACTGCTCAGTGACCAGTTTGCACAGAGTAATCAATAAGACAGGCTGTTCCTTAACTGCCATCCTGGATTTGATTGAAAGAACTTTTTGCCCGCTATCAATAAACACATTGCTGATTGTCTTGCTCTTCTTGTTTGCAGCACGCACATTCTTGATGCCGTTTCTCACAAATTATGTAAAAGCACCATTCGCTTGATCTAGGTGTTGCTTGTTAAAAATATTGGTACAGATTGTCTAAGATCATATCACTGCTTGAAAGGTCTAGGACATCTGCATAAAATGCTAACATCAGAGTGCTTTAAAGGATTTGTTCTTCATTCCAACGTTGGTCTAAAGTCAGGACTTACGTAATAACTTCTTTTTCCACTTGTGAAAAGGTGACAACAGTCTTTTCTTTAGCAGTTTATTGTGATGTGTATTTAAAAAAAAAATTACAAACCAACAACCCGGTTTAGGTAAGTCTAAGTATTGACTGTTTTTTTTGTTTTTTTTTCTAATCAGGATAAATTTATGTATCTTTGTGCAGGATCGTTAAAGGAGCCATTTTCCCTTCACCTGATGATGCTTGCAGTTTGTATTTCCTGACACCAGAAGTTCATTGTATTTAATAAGCAACTTCCTATTGCATTAGCAAATTTCCATCTGGTTGGAAAGGTACCTGATTCTATTACTATATTTGTCTTCACGGCTATGATGCAAAACGTAATTTGCTTATAGCTTAGTAAATATGGCTAATGCAATGATATGTACATCACATTACCCACAAAAGGATTTTGTGTTGTGCAGAGTACTTCTGAATTTATGAATGAACAGAGAACAGGAGCAGGGAGGGGAAAGAGCAGCTGCTTCTACAAGTCTGGTGATGTTCCAAAACTTTACAAAGGCTTTAGCAGGAAAATAAAATGGCAAAAAGAGGAAATAATATTACTGTCTGAAAATGTCAGTGCTGTCTGTGTGTGAGAGGGAGAGGGACAGTACCTACAACTTACATGTGAGCAGGATTTTTGAGAGGTATCTGCCCTCTGGAAAATCAGAGAATGCATGGGATGGTAGGATGTTTCCCTGAAATCTTACTCTGTTACAGCTTGGCAATACAGTCTATAAAGGAAAAAATCTGTAAGTTAGTAGCATCATAAAAATCTGTTTTAAAGCTGTAGGAAGGGCCGGGGAGGAACTACTGAGTGAAGTGTTAATAAGAATGGGTTTTTAGTGCCTGAGTTTTATCAGTCTCCCAGAAACCTCAGCAAACAAGTAATCTTTGTGAATTGTTTAACCGATGTGACAGTATGCACCACGTTTCCCTCTGTCCCTTTTAGATGTAGAGTCCAAATGAGGTGTGGATGGCTTTACTGACCTGCCTGTTGTCACATGTGAAGTCTGTAGCAGACAGGAAAGGAAATTGTGTGCGAAGTTCAGAGCTGACTCCCTGAGACATTTACAACAAAATCCCTTTTGAGAAGGGCCATGCAGAAACATTCCTGCTCCAAAGAACATACAAACTAGATGTGAGGAGAAGTGGATGAAAAGTGTTACCCTAGGAAAAAGGAAAGTCAGCAGAAGAGTTTGGGTCTTTATGTTTTAAAGAAGCAAACAAAAAACCCCAGGCTATATGAAATCATATTGGCCCTTGCTATAGATACATAATGTGGTAATAGCTGGCTCATGGCTTCCCCAGTGTATGGAGAGACCACAGAAAAGCTGATAAATGATTTGCTATGTGTTTTGCCACCACAAATTAGTGTATTGATGAAGCATCCTGCAAAAAGCAGTGTTTGTCTTCCTGAAGATGTGCAAGTATATTTACCAGAGTACTAATGAAGGGTGCTTGTGACGGAAATGAAGCCTCAAGTGTGTATAATTATGTCCCTTTCCTTCTATGATAGCTGCCAAGTGCTAAACAACAAGAGTCCATCACCTATAATAGCAATGGGGATTTTGATTGTTGTCTGCCATTTGTTCTGTATATTGAAAACCCTGTAGGAACCTTTTTCTGTAAAAGATGATGGGTGTCAAGCCTAAATTCAAAAATACACCCATGTTGTTTTCAGAAATGCACGAGTTTAAAGGTATAAGTCCTACAGTGTGTGTTGCACTACACTGAGAATTTGGCATCAAGCATGTCTAAAAAATTCATGTGAGAACTCTAAATACGTTCCAAAGTCTGTTGTTAAATTAATTCTTAATTAGGATCTATGCAAAACTAGCATACTCTGGTTGCTTAAAGCTGGGACTGCAAAAGAAGTGTATGGTAGGGTCACTCTCCGGGAAGGGAATGCCTGCTTCAGTTGTCAAGATAAAGAGCTTGGAGCCTATCTTGGAACAGCAATGTTTGACAGCTTTGACTGGAGTTTCCTTCTTTCATCATATGTTTCATAGAACAACCTAACTCTATACAAACTCTATACACTAATGAAATCCTGTAGGATGTCAGGTGGCAACTGTACAACATACTGAGAAAGGAAATAGTTACATGGGAAAATTTGTCCAAACAGATGCGTGTGTTGGCTGCATCACTGAAGCTTTGAAAATAAATCAGTCCCAGAAAAGAAGTAATGATCTTTGACTCTTTGTTAGCAACTAGGTACTATATGAAGGGTGTAGTCATGCAGTAAATATCAACCTTCTCTATGAAAGAACTATACTGACAATCTTTCTTTCCTGATGAGGACAGTATTTTCTTTTTGTTTGGGGGAGATGATCCTTCTCTTGCTATGGGAGAAAGAGGGTGAAACAGTTTGGGAATAAAGACAACTTTAAGCCTGTTGCAAATTCTGGTTTCATCCAAACATAGCCCTTTGTGATCAACATCAGTGTTTATCTAAGTGTAATTATGTTCAACTATCTTGTTAAAATTTTTATTCTTTGGTCTTTATGTTAAACTGCCACTAATTATATCTTTTGGGTTAAAACCAGTCAAACTGAGCATCTGTTATGTTTGTGAGCAGCTGGCTAATGCATCTGGGAAAAACTATCCCTGGATGTGAAGAGAGGTGGAGGATGGAATAGTTAATTGCCTGAGGATCAGCTCACTGCCATTGGGGAGGCTGGTCTGTGCCTAAAGCTGTTCCGTGGTGGGTCTGGTAAGAAGCCTGGTGGGTGACAGAGAACAGTGTGAAGTGATGCTGCCTACCAAAGTTATTGCAGAAACACGTTTTAGGAGGCAACAGCCTGCTTTTGGGCCAGTGACCATGGTTTCTGTACATGTGTAGCCATGGGTTCATTACAGTACATCCAGTGGAAGAGTACTGCTGTACTGGTGCAAGAAATAAAGAATTTCCATTTTGCCTGGAACTGCACATTAACAAATACAGCAAAGGGTTTATTAATGACCAAGTGGGCAGCAAAATGTCAGCACCTTGATCCAGAACTAGCAAGAACCATCAGAAACAGAGGTGGGAAGAAATGGGAACTAAGAAGAAATTAATTATTAGCTGCCTCCTTCTTGGGCTTGTGATGGTTTAACAATTTGGGAATCAAAACCTCAGTTACTCAGCTGATAAGTATTGAATTAATTTCAACTGGTTTCTAAACCATTCTGAAAAATGAGCAATACTTGTTAACTTATTTTAGAATGTTTACCTTTTTGGAGGCATTGATAGAACTTGTGTCAGTCTGAGAGAAAAGGGGCCCTTTGCATGGAAAGGGAAACTCGCATCACCCCTATAAACTCTGAAGCTCAGGTGTGTCATAATTAGGTACTTGCACATGGTACATCCCAACAGTTATGATATGCATTTATTGCCTCCCTCCCTTGCTTCTTCTGAAAATAAGTTGGTGAAACATGAATGAGACAGAGCTGACTTTACACCCCTGCCATATCCAAGAAAATGGAATATCTGCAGCTGACAGCACAACTGAAAAAATGGTAGCTTGAGCGCATTTATACTGCTTAGTACAGGCAACAAACAATCTACATAGATGCAAACTATGTTTTTTCATTCTGCTATTAATGTCAGAATAAAATAGGCACAAGAATCAGGGTTTAGATGTTTTGGGGTTTTTTCTCCTAAATTGTGAAATTTTCTGATGGAGTCTAATGTGTTCAGTAAAAAGTGTTATACTCCAACCCACAGTGAAGAAGAGTCTGGAGCTTGTAAGACACTCTTCAGTGTGTTGGTAGGGAAAACATACATGGCAATTAAATCTAATCCAATATCACTTTTTTTTCCATTTTGTTGTTCTTTTCATTGGGAGTGAGGCGAGGCAAGGCATAGTTTACTTTTTGGTTAACAAGGCGAACTTGTCCCAAGGCCTGGTGACAATTATGTCTGCCTTTTGATTAGGATATGTGATACTTGGTTTTCCTCACATCTGTCCACTCTCTTGCTGAGCGAAATTTTGGGAGTCTTGAAGAACACAAGCAGTGCCTGTGCAGAAGAAGGCAGGGCTTGATCTTGCCTGCTTTTTGTCTCTTGTTTGACCTCTTTAGTTAGAACTGTAGTGGGTTTAAATCCCTCTATATACCTTGGCCATTATGGGATGAATTCCCCATACACTTTGTGTGCACAAATACGAGATGATGCTTATGACTGCAAGGCTACCATTTTGATGACTCTTGACTTCCTCCTGGGCTTAACCCATGTTCATAAGCACCTTTACAAGGATTCCTGGTAGTTTCAGGAAATTGCTGTGGAATCCTCCTGGTAGATACATCTCTTGCTTGGCACTGTACAGCTCTGGAATGAAACACAGCAATTATTTCATCTGAGGAGTAAAATGTGTAAGTAGTATTTAATGATTGTCCTCCCTTTTAGAAACTGGAACCTTTGCTGCAATTCAGTCCTGAATGTCAGTGTAATGGAAAACATCAAAGGAATTCTATTTCTCATGTTATATATGACCAAGATACAACAACTCTCACTTGCTGGTTCAACCATTAGTTTGCTTCTGGTGCTAACAGAAAATTCAAAGAGAATGTGGATCCATTGCTCTGCAAGGAAATGGATGGAAAATAGACAGAAACCAGTAAGAGAGCTTGCAGAAACTTGGTTATTCTGGTGTGTGATAATCTACTAATCCTTGTTCAATTTCCTTTCACTACAATTAATTATTTTTGGTTTTGTCATTTTGGTTTTTGAGAAAATGTGTTGTGATAACTTCCTTTAGCAGCTCAAAATGTAACACCAAACTCCCCGCTGGCATGACTTCAAGAGCGGAGTTGTGCCAGCAGATAATTTGGCCTAGATTATTTTTAAGAAGGTTGTCAGTCTTGTTTTTCGCTATTACATGCTTACTGTGGTAATATCAAATATTTATTCTACTGATTACAGCTTTAACTCTAAACAGTTCGTAGAGCAATCTCTTGACCTGTGCAGTGACAGAGACGACCCCTCACACAGAGCTATTTGAAAAGGAGAATGAATCCTCTTGTGAAAATTTCTTTATTTAAACTGTATTACTAGAAATCTCAGAACTGTGGGATTTTCATTCAAGTGTTATCCCTTTTGCCCTTGCTGAAATACTTAATGAAATTCCCATATCACAAAACTGGGACTGAACCCCGTGGCTGCTCTCCCCGCCCCCCCCCCCCCCCCCCTTTATTCTCCCACCTGAATACATATGCACGTATGAGTAAGCATGCACATGCAGTCAAAGACTCCTCTTAGCTTCAGACGGGTGAAAGAGGAAACATTAACATCCCATTAGCTGCAGGGTTCACAGGCCGGGTCTATAAAGAAATCAGGCTCTGGGTTCCAGAACATGTTGAGAGAAAACCATAATAAAACATAGGTGCTTCTTACATCACTCACTAGCTCAGTGATGTATTTGTGTCCCTGCTCCCTCCCCCCTGCCTACAACCTCTCACATCTCTTTGGAACACAGACTCCCCTCCCCTATAGGAAGTCTCATTCATTCATGTTTTGAAGGAATTTCTTAATTCTCTTTCAGCAAGATTACCACCATCCGTGCCCCTTTTCCTTCTCTCTGCCTTTGCCAGAGAGAGAGAGAGAGGAGCAGGGCCTGCCCAGATGGTTGAGGACCAAAAAGAAGGAACATTTTCTCATGCTTTTAAAAAGACCACTTTCTTCCCTGCCTAATATTTAGCTCCTTCAAATGCAAATGGAGAGGTTTCGCTCCAAGGTTAGCATAACAATTATGGGAAAGCTTTAAATCTGAAGCATTTGTTTACACGATGAAAGGAGTCCACAGTCCAAAAGCTCTGAGGCCAGGGCTTTTCAGTAGCTATTTTCTGACTAAGTAGTGAACTGCAAGTCAATTTTAGACCACAAAGAAAACCAATTTATATCAGTGTGTAAGCTAATTTTGGAGGGAGTTCTACATTATAAACGATGGTGAGGTTTTTTGGTTGGTTTTTTTTTTTTTTAAGTGACTGTTACTGAAATAAACTACTGATTTGCCCCTCCCCCAGTCTTTTGCATCTTGCTGTTTAATGAGCCCCCAGATGTCTTGGATGTTAATGACTGTTCCCCTTGCCCTCAGAAGAAGGGACATGTAGGATCTGAGGAATCAGTTTCAGAAATACCCAGGTGTGTGTTGTCCAAAAACTTACTGATGCTCAGGAGTGAATTTCAGGGGGTCAGAATGTCTTTTAAATATCTATTTTCCGGTCCTGGCTCCTGTTTGATTTGCTTTGCTGGTCACTCACTATCTGAGAGCAAGTTCTTCTTAGCAAACTCTTTATTAGTAAAATGCTCTGAAGTGACAACTCCTGGGATAGAGTGATTCCATGGATGCTGCGCAACACTTCTATTGGGAGCAGATTTATATTTCTCCGTTGCTATGGTTTTAGTACGCCACAACTCTGAAAAAATATTAATGCTATATAACACTACTTGACAACTGGTGTTTCCATTTCTTTCATTGATTAGAACCTTCCTCTTACTGAGTCTCTTCTTTATAAGGCTGGTGTAACCGCAATGTGAGGCCCCTTACCATCCTTGTGGCCCTCCTTTGGATGCTGTCTGGTAGCATTATATTTTTCTTATATTGTGGCACTCAAAACGACTCCCAGCACTCGAGGTGAGGCCGCCCCAGTGCAGAGCAGAGCGGGACAATCCCCTCCCTTGCCCGGCTGGCCAGGCTGTGCCTGATGCTCCCCAGGACATGCCTGGCCCTCCTGGCTGCTAGGGCTCTGCTGACTCATCTTCAGCTTGCCATCAACCCAGACGCCCAGGGTCCCTTTCTACAGCACTGCTCTCCATTCTCTTATTCCCTGGTCTATACACACAACCAGGGTTTCCCCATCCCAGATGCAGAATCTGGCACTTGCCCTTGTTAAACTTCATCTGGTTGGTGATTGTTCAGTCCTCTGATTTGTTGAGGTCTCTCTGCTAGGCCTCGCTGCTCTCGAGGGAGTTGACAACTTGTAATTTGATGTTGTTGGTAAACAAACCTAGTATTCCTTTGAGGCCTGTGTCTAAGTCATTTATGAAGATGTTGAAGAGAAGTGGGCTGAGGATGGAGCCACTAGTGACCAGTTGCCAGCCTGATATTACCCCATCCTTTATCATCTTCTGTGCCCAATCTATGGGCCAGTTGCTCACCCATCCCCTAAGCTAGTTGCTCAGCTGTGTGCTGGACATTTTGTCCAGAAGGAAGCTGTGAGAGGCAGTATCAAAAACTTTGCTGATTACAAAAGCTTTGCTCTGTCAGTTAGGTGGGTTGAATGCAGTCGTTTACTGAACAAGACAGCTGCTTTCTCTCACGAGAACTTTTGCACAAATGCCACAAAATCCTGCAGTGCTGTTCTTATTGCCATGAGCTATATATTGAGAAGCAAACACTTGTTGGTTTATTTCCCTTAAGTTTTGAAGAGGATAGAAAACAGAGAACCTTAGAAAGCATAGTTGGAGGGGCCCTCAGTATCTCTCTAGTCCACCTCCGTATTCTCTGGCAAGATCACCTGTAGCAATGGCTTTCCTGACAAATGCTTGTCTAGCCCATTGTCTGAAGCCATGGAATATTTTACAGCTGTCAAATCTGGCTCCTAAATGATCACCCAGCTTGTCTGCTTCTGTGGAAATAGAAATGCCATATTAATACGTGTCAAGCAGTACCTTGACTCTACAGGAGTAAAGATCTAGCTCTACAGGTAATCCAGTTATATCCCTGTTGTTTCAGCAGCAGAAGTGGTGTGTGATATTCATTTGATCACTCACAACAAGGCGCATGTCATTCAATACTGAGTAGGACACTGTGGGTGCTGTTTCCTTTCTTAGTGAGTAAATTATTTTGGTTGATCCTGTAGAGCAAAGAATGAAGCCAGCTCAGCTGCTGGCTCCAAAGCTTATAGCTCTGACTGTCTTTACTTGTTTCTTGCACCTGGAAGCCCCTGAAGTTCACTCTGCCCACTGTGTGAACTGGCCGTATGCACATGAACCAGAATTTGAAAATAATAAATCTTTGTTAATGCAGTGCCATGCTGAAGCTTTTTTCCAAAGGATTTGCTGTGAAGTGATTAAAGTTCACTGAAAAAGGAATAGATAAACTATTTTTAGAAAAGATATGTGACTCAAGTTATTTTATATGAATGCTATGTAATACACTGCGTATAACTTGCTCTCAAAGGATGATTGGATTAACTCAACAATCTGTCATGCAACTAACAACAGCTAATAATATACATGACACTGACTCATTTGTAAAAGAGTCGCTGTCTTTTCCCTTGCTTTTCATTTCTTTTATTGCATTTATTGGAAATCCTAGCTCGTAACACAGGTGAGTTAATGCATAAATTCACTATGGAAATATTCACTACTTAGGTTCCTGGTTGAGGTGCTTGGGGTACATTTATGTTGTAAATGGCAAGAGAAGTTCTGCAAGAAGTGTGTTAAGGTCTTAAGCTTTCTTAAGACTGCTTATCCCACTGGTTGCTGTAGGCAAGATCCTCTTTCCTTTTAAAATGTGTCCAGTGGATCTTCTCCAAGGTTTCTAGACTGTAATGACCTTATACAAGTCATTGTAGCTTGTCATTTTGGCAATTTCTAGTGTGAAGAGTTAGGACATAGGCTAGCCTGCTGTAGATTTGGAGGTTATATAAAGTTTTGTAAGTTTTATTTTGAGCTCGGCAGTGACAGCTTAAAAAAAACAACAAACCAAAAAACCCCTCCCCCCCCTCAAAGCCAGGGGTTGCTAGCCCACTGAGTGTGATTTAAAGACATGCTTACAAAAACAGATAGCCTTCCTGTCATTGTGATGCTGAAAGCCTGGATCTTTTAGACCTTTCTTTGCAGCAATGGATAGCTTATACAGCTAATTTTTAATCTCTTAACCTTCTGAGTTGGAATGTAAAACTGCTGTGAAATCCTCATCTATGAAAGTGGCCATAAGTAAGCCCATTTCTGCTGCTTTAGTACAGGTTCTATATGTTAATTCTCTGGTAATGTAATCAAGAAAGTGCTAGCATTCAGAACCAGCAAGTCTCTAGTTCTCACTTCACCCCCTGACCATAATGAATGTAAAATGCTGGTAGTAATAGATTGAAATGAAAAACTCCTTCATCTTGGCATGCAAGAAATTTGCAATCACATTTTGATTTTCAGAGTGCTGCTTGATTGGAGGTTAATGCGTGGGTAGATTGACCTCTCTTGCAGGAGCCGTTGTTATTGTACTAACTGTGTGAAAAACAAATTTTAAATAGATGGCCTGTTGCATGTTTCTTGCAGTTCATGTTATCTATCATCCCTTTGGTGTGTCAGTAGTAATACCTGCTCTGAACTCTTCAGGCTTTTTCCTTCTTTTCACGTCTTGTAGGGAGGAGGGTGAATTTTATTATCAACTGAAAGATCATCTTCCTTTTGTTTCCTTTATTGTCTTCAAATATGATATCCCCAATTGACTTGGTTAATTTAAAACTTAATATTTTGTGCTTTTCAAAGCAAAATGAAGCTGTTGTCGTATTTCCAAGCTACCTGAGAAATAAGTGATGCTGTATGCACTGTATGCAAATCCACTTCTGTTCAGGTTAGGTTTATATCCATTTCCCTGATTTTAACATATCTAACTACCTTCAGTTCCTGGTGTTGGTTCTGTAGTGAGAATATTGCTTGGGCTGTATTTTTTAGCACCATCTAAACAATCGCAATGTGAGCTTGTATACTTTAACACTTGCCTGAGATCAGATTATGAGCCAAATTCTAAGTTCATCCTGGTTTATTAAGTAAAATTAAACAAAGGTAAATGTGCTTGGCCTGCTCAGATCCTGTTCTTCTTTTCTCTTCATGCTCACTACTAAGTGACCAAACAAAAGGGGAAAAAAAGAACAGCAAGCTCAGGTGGCCCATGTTTTGGCTCCACCTAGAAATTTCATGTCAGATTTTTGAATTTGCCAAAGAGGTGAACTTGTTAGACTTTGAAAGCCAGGTAATGTATGTTTAAGGTTATAAGTGGTGATTCTAGTTTTAGAGCAAGTTTGTGTAATGCAAAATGATTTTAATGAGCTTAAGATAAAACGTAAACTGGGAGGGGAAAGAGAAGCTTTCAGTGTTCTACTTGACTTGTAATAGGTGGGTTTTATCAAACTGACCTTTCAGATGTTCTTCTAAAGCAGGGAAACATTTCACAAAATAACTGCCATTGGAGACAAATCCTATCTGGAATCATGGAAAGTGGGAGTTTGATTTGTGATGATAGAAATTAAAGTCAGTTTTTTGTTTTATGTCTTTTCTAACGTCAAAATAGTGGGAAATGACTGTGTACTCCCTAATTAATGGATGGAAACCATCTAGACCTCTCTCACACACTGCACTCTTTGGATCACATTTCCTGTGATACCAGCAATTACTGTTGGGATATAGTGATAGGCAGTGCCTGTCTTGGTAGCAGATTTGCACTGTTGAGGAGCATTTAGCTGTCTGTATTGAAGGCTCTCTGAAACTCTATTTGTTCTGCTTGTTTTGTGAAGTATGAAGTCACATCTAGTAATGTTTGATCTTTCTTGGACTTTAATGTATTTCTTTAATTATCTGGGAGTCTTTAATTATCGGCACCTGATATTTATTTTAATTTAGCACATCTAGTGCTAAAATGCCTTGAACTAGTGGTCTACAAGTCTCTTCTGTAGCAGCTCTGATGCAGTCATTGGAAGCCATGTTCTGCAGTATTCCACATCCCTCGGGACAAAGGGATCAGAAGTTGCTGGATCTGAGCCCCTGAGTGGCACAACAGGTTTGTCTTAGTAGAGACAGCTCAACAAACTGTGTCTGGAATACTGTGGTTGTACCAGTCCTCCTGTCTGCTCTACTGCCTCATGGCAGAGGCTGTTCCAAGACTGTAAATAGGGGAATAAAGGCGCTGACTTTTGAGGCTTGTGTGGAGTGCAGCTAGAAGTGAAATGAGATCTCCAAATCCTATGCCAAGAGCAGCTACGGACAGATCAGAAAACTGACTCCCATAAATTTGTCTGTTTCCTATTACAGGAAGCCCTGAGAGCAAATTGTGAATTTATGGTGCCTAACCTATTGATATCAGCATTAGGTAGAACAGTCACTTTTGCTCAGTAGTCTTGAAGGCTTTGAGAGATGTCTGTCGCAATTTTGATAGGTAAATATCAGTGCTGTTCTATGGTAAACTTTTGGTTTTTTGTGTGTTTCCAAACTAATGTGTTTTCAGAGAGCTGTGAATAGTCACTACACAAAAAACCCTTATATTCTGCCAGTTAGTTAGTGCTACAGAAAATATGAATCCCTCATCAGCTTCCCACACACAGAGCAGTTGCCCATTTCCCTCAAATCTTAGTGCTGTTATATTCCAAAATATATTCTGTGATTAGCAAAGAGAATTGCAATTAGGAAATATTTGGGTGACAAATTCTATGTTAAAAGTTTTCAAAGAATATGGGAAATATTAGCTCACAGACCAGCAGTTGATGTTAGTGTGTTAGAAGAAGAAAAAAAACCCAAAACATGGAATGTGTCAAAGGGGAAACATCTACCACTGAAGAGGATTTCACTAATAGTAAGATTTTATTGCTGATCTGGTCAAACCTGTGGTAAAGGGAAACTTGCTATATTTGAGATGTCCACTAAAAAAATATGGAAATGAGATAACAAACATTAATATTGGTGCAACAAATACACCCCTTGATGTTTTATAGTAGATTAAAAAAAAAAAAACAAAACAAAAAACCAAAAAAAAACCAAACCAAAAATGCATAAGCCTCTTAAAGGAAATTGCCAACTTGCTGACCAGAACTTAAAATTGTAAATCTGTAGTGTGAGTGCTTCTGCACTGGGTCCCTTGTTGTTCGACCTGTAGGTATGAGGTGGGTGACTACTGTCATTGCTATCATCTGTAACTCTGTTTTTTCAGTTAGAGGTGCACCACTGTCATTCATAGTGTATCTTATTTTGGCCAATTAATGATGAAAAGTTGCTTCTCATCCCGGATGATGTGTAGATTGGCCAAAGAAAAGCACTGTGTAGAGAAGTTCAAGTATTTCTTTCTCTATATGCAGTGTAGATCTCTTATTACTAAAATCCAGGGAGGAAGTTTTGGGGGGAGCACTGGGGGCGCTGGTGGATGAGAGGCTGGACAGGAGCCAGCAATGTGCACTCACAGCCCAGAAAGCCAGTTTTGCCTGGGCTGCATCAAAAGCAACATGGGCATCAGGGCCAGGGAGGGGATTCTGCCCCTCTGCTCTGCTCTGGTGAGACCCCACCTGCAGTGCTGCATCCAGCTCTGGGGTCTCCAGCACAGCAAGGACACTGACCTTTTGGAGTGAGTCCGGAGGAGGCCACCAAGATGATCAGAGGGATGAAGCACCTCTTCTATGAGGAAAGGCTGAGAGAATTTGTTTTTTTCAGCCTGGAAAAGAGAAGGCTTTGAGGTGACCTAATTGTGGCCTGCCAGTACCTGGAGGGATGCTACAAGAAAGATGAGAGGGATTTTATACAAGAGCATGTAGTGACAGGATAAGGGGAAATGGATTCAAAGTGGAAGAGAGCAGATCTAAATGAGATATTAGGAAGAAATTCTGTACTGTGAGGGTGGTGAGGGACTGGAACATGTTGCCCAGGGAAATTATGGATGCTCCATCCCTGAAAGTGTTCAAGACCAGGCTGGATGGAGCTTTGAACAACCTGATGTAGTGGAAGGTGTCCATGTCCACAGCAGGGAGGCTGTAACTACATTATCTTTAGGGTCCTTTCCAAATCAAGCCATTCTATGTTTCTGAGAAGATAATCCACTGTGGCGTGGCTTTGCACAGGTTTAAATCCTTGCTTTAAACGTAGTAAACTCGACAATATACCTGTGGAGACCCAGAGCAGTATGCTGCTTTGACTCAAGTTATGTGAGCCTCAGGACTGGCTTCGTGTACTTGCTTGAAGTCAGGCAGTGCAAGAATTCAGCCTTCATACTGAAGTCCCCTAACAAATGGTCTCCCATCAAAGCTGCTGAATGCTTATGCTCCAGAGTAATCAACAGAGCTAGTTCATGAGTGATAGCCAAATGAAAAGTTTACGTGCTCCCAAATATATTTCATAACTCAGGAAGATGGATAATAATCTAGTTTAAGGACTTCTGTACACAAAATACAGGTGATAACATCATGGGACTGGACGCTGCAACTGGTAGACTGTCCATGTGTTGAACTCTGCTCTGAGAGAATTTCAGCTTTTAATACTGAAATCTAAGTTTACCTGTGAGATTTATCTTCCAAAAAATGAGTTCTGTGTGAGTGAATCTTTTTAAGAGGTTTTTAATATTTTATTACCACACACCATCATTTATTGTGACTGACTTGAAGTTTGTCGAGTGTGGTGCTAGAGCTAAATTGGCATCTCCTCTGAGTGACTGTATGATAGATCAGGGAAGAGTAAGTGAAGTAGAGCTAACTTTAGATGGTAACTTTGCATACCAAGCAAGCTATCCAGGATCACTGTCTTTGCATGACTTCTTCATTTTCTCAGATAATAATTTGTCAAACACTGGGCTGTATTGTTAATCATCTTCTCTAATATGAAGGCTTTTTTAATTTTAAGTATGATTGTTGCTACTTGTATTACAATTTTTAAATTTTCGGTGCATTGCAACCTCATTTCCCCTTTGCAGCACCTTAGAGTCTAAGGAATTTCAATATTGTTGTCTCTTATTTTATGTCTGGAGGTGAAAGTTAAGAACTTGAGGGACTTGGGATGACTGAGTTGCCATCAGAGGAGGAATTCAGCTTCAAGGCTAAGATTTCAAACAGGATAGTGGGATGACATTTATCTTGGTGCTCTGTGTGTAATTTAGCAGTATACTGAGCAGTATCTACTCTGGTGGGAGAAGTGAATTTCAGTATCTTGGAATATGATATTATTTCTGTATTTTAATATTATGTGAAGGTTCTCAAACATGTATGTAGAAAGAAACCTTTTTGATAAAGTTACACATTTTTGTGCTGTACTAAGGGACAAGGAAAGAAAGTAAAGCAATTCCAGCATTTGTGTAATGTGGATTCCCATGGAGGTATTCAAAGCAGTGTAAGGATCTTCCTCTGCTCTCATTTGGTACTGTTATTGTTTTTTAAAGGTGAATCTGCCAGGTTGTCTGCATTCCGAGAGAGAGAGAGAGAGAGCCCCTGGACACAAGTAGCTTGTTTTGAGTGTGGAATTCCATGAAAGAACTAGTTCCTTTCATAGCACTACATCTTGCCTACAACTTCCTTCTCTAAATAGCTACTTGTGTATTAAAAATAAAACACAAATTAAAAAACCACACCAAAACAAAACCAGAGAAACCCAAAAATTCTGCTACAGCAGAAGGGAAGGTGGGAAGTTTATTCCTTGGTTCCACTGTGCAGAGATATTTTGATGTCTACCTCCTGGCTTTGCCCGCTTCCCCCCCGCCACTGTTTTTGAAAGCAAACTTTTACTTTTGGTTTGCCTAGCAACATCTGATTCTTGGCCTTTCCCACTGAATTGGGACTTTGGTTTTACCCTGTCAGCAGGTAAATGGCCTGAAACCCTTCATGGTTTTGTCAGGGTAAAGTGGAGCTGAAAAGCATTACATATGTTCCAAGTTGAGAGGCAGCTCTTTTGCCATGTTCAAGTGGGTCTTTACCATCCCCCGCTTCTCCTTCTATTAAAGGCTCAGGGCTCAGTCACAATGAAGCTTTAATCAGCTTCATTGATTTAAAGCTAATTTGCACTTGGCTTCAAGGCTAAGGTCTGCAGCACAAGCTGAAGACCTTTAAATCAGAAGTCGGAATGAAAAGCCTTAGGTATATCATATTGTCTGCTGTGCAAAAGAATAGCAGCTTCTGAAAACTGCAAATTAACTACAAGAAAAAAGCACAAAGCAGTGTTTTCTTGTGCGTTAATGTAACCTCAGCTTGCTGAGTTACACAAGCTTTGCTATCAACATTTCTGCTTCATCATGTAAATTAATAGAGTCGGCTGAATGTTTCAGCTCTGTGATGTTTTCAGCACTCAAATTCTGGTTGGTTTCAGTTGGATTTAACCTAATAGCCAAACTGATTCCCATCAGTAATAACTTAACGTTTATTTGTCCCAAAGGGGGAAAAAAAAGTCTTGTCTGTATTCTGCAATTAAGAAGGTGATGAAATATTCAGTGTATGCCTCTACTCCGACTTAAATTCTTTTGTTAACTTTATCAGATAAACCATAAAATATTAACCAGCCTACTGTCTGAGCATGTGTGAGCTGTTTACTGTTTATCAGACATTTTAAGGTACTTATGATTTTTAACATTGACTGCACGGAAGAGACTGTTATCCTCCATTTTCAGAATCAATGCTGTTGATGAGGTTTGGCATACCAGAATGCGTGCTTCCAATTTCTTTAAAGCGTGATCACAACACAAGGAAAGTGTCATTACTACAAGCCTTTATTAACATTTAAACAGGTAGAGCAGAAATAATGTCTTTCCTTAATTTATCCTTTCACATTGTTTTCTGATCATGCTGAGCTATAGTTTACAGTGTTGCTTGCTGGAATTTTGTAGGTAGTTGCAAGTCTGGGACAGTCTAGGTTATATATGGATGTTGCGTGCACGTAGTTTATGTAGATGGAGATAGGTGCAAACTCCTCAACTAGATTAAACCATGATGTGTAAAGTCTTGTTTGGGAATAACCTTATATTTGCATCTCTATGTCAACTTTTTGCAAGCCTGATATATAAGCAAAATTGTGAGGCACGTATACTTGGCTTTGTGGCTGCTTGAAGTTGCTGCATTTTGTTATGTCTATTAGGAAGGAGATCATGATTTTCTGAAAGGTTATGTCCCCTTCTGTGTGCATGGTTTTGAAACAATTTATGAGCTCGCTGCAGTGGTAGAATTTCAATGCATTCATTAAAAAAGTGACTCTGCTTTCTTGTCAGGTCTGTGAAGTGGTCTGAACCATGACAGTAAAGTCAAAGCATAGCTTCTCCATAGAAATTCATACCTTTTTTTAAAATCTATTTCAGAAAACCCCAAACCTGTAAGTTTTGCAGTCAGAATCTGTGTATTGTTTTTGAGAAAATGGCAAATAAGCAGCATTTAAAAGCTGGTGGGCACAGATACACTAAGAAGAGGAAAAATGGAACGTGTGGAACGCTGCGGGAGTGTTTCACACTGGCTGCTCAGGTATCTGCAGCAGGGAGGTGTAGCATTCCTCACCTACCCTGCACATTTATGTGTGGCTAATGGAGCCATACAGAGGCCTCTCGGGTTTTTCCTGGCCTGGCACATAAAGCTCTGTATGCCAGCTCACATGACTATGAGTGGTCTTGCCCTGTCCCATCCTTTTTTCCCGTTCTCCCGCACCAGATTTTGTGACACAAACGGGCTGCAGGCAGGAAGAGTCTGCTTTTTGTCAGGGCCCTCTGCGTGTGCAGAGTGCTGTAGGGAGGCTGGTGTTCTCTGGTACACAGGGTCTGGCTCTCCCAGGAAGCCCTGTGCCAGACACCGCTGCATCCACCTGATTCCAGAGCACGGAATTGTGCCAGCCCCGGAACTGGGGGAGATAAAGCTGTGAGGTGTGTGATGGACACAATAGGAGTCTCATCTGTAAGGAGTGAAACTGGATAGGTCTGTGTCTAGAATATGTGATGCTGTGGGTATTTAAAAAGCTTTACATTGCCAGAAATTCGAGACAAATGTTGCATGGGGAATAACAGGGGTCTGAGTGAGAAGCCTTTCTTTCCAGCATTTGGTAATAGACACTCCATCCCAGATTACATTTGTTTAAGATATTGATATCTGCTAGATTTGGCAAGGTATTATGGAGCTGTCTTCCTCTGTAAGTGAAGGGCATTTTATATGCCCTTGTGTTTGACAGTCTGGCACATATGACCTTTTGGCCTCACATTGATTAAGAAAATTAATTTTTATCATACAGAAATGGCTGTTCTCACAAACTATGCATTGCTGTGTGAACAGGCTTATTGGATAGCCTTTTCAAAATGAAAATTTTTCAGTGTATGTGAGGGAAGGATTTGAACTGTCAAAACATCTCACAATGACATTTTCATACCATAAAGCTCCAACTTTACTTATAGAAACATTATCTCAGCAGAGGTTGAAAGAGAGTCAAAATGGGAAAAACAAAAATAAAATTTTTGGTTATTAGTTGGGATTATTTTTCAGGATTTTGACTTTTTTTTTTTTATTTTGACTTTTATCTGTACTGAAGTCGGGACCATTTGGTAATTGTCAAATTTTCTTGGGACATGGTTTTTTTTGTGACTCACTTGCTAGATGTATAATAGAGGTAAAAGTTAGAATTATGAAAATATATTTATGCAAAACAACAAAAAATAATAAGGGATAAATTACAATGAGACAAGACTGCCTCAGAAGAGTAAAACAAACACCAAAATGGTCAAATACCTTGAATGGGATTTGTGTAAGTATCCCAAGTATCCTTCTCTGAAGTCCTGATACAGATATCCTTGTTAAGATAATTGTGGGTGTTTTTTGTTTGGTTTTTTTGTCCCATCTCTTCATGGTCTAGCTGCTATTTGATGGGATGCTCTAAGCTCATTAAAAAAAAAAAAAAGAAAAGCTTCAGGGCCAGTTGTTCTCTCTGCAATATAACTAATATGATATAGACTTATCAAACTCTGTATTGATTATTATAAGGCACCTACAGCACAAAGGTATTGGAACAGCAGTTTAAAATCCATTCAGTTCTCTAACATGGTCCACTGCCAATGTTACCAGAAAACTCTTTCTGCTTTTGAACTTAAAGGACAAAATGCTGCAAACAAATGAATATTTAATTAGCCTCAATGCCTCCTCTAGTGTATCCTCTGGGAGCAGGGTAACTCACATATCATAAGTGGCTGATGTTAAACTTAACATTTTCTAGGCTTCTGTGGAAATCTGCTGTAAAATAACATTTGGTACAAATTCAGTGATTTGTCTCTTTCATAAAATGCCCCAAACACTTCTCAAAACATCTAATGCACTTTCTGATATAATTTAAAAAAAATAAGGAGTAGGAATAAGGAGTCTAGAGACTTGGTTTTAGTTAGCTGATTGGTAGGCTGGGGGTACTGTTGATTTGGTTTGGTTCAAGAATGTGTATATATATCCCTTCATGTGTGAGAATTTTGCCTCAGCAAATGTATGTAAGGACATCACAACATAAAAGCTGAGAGAGGGGGGCGGACTGACTGACTTCTAAATTTGATACTAAAGCTCTTCAGGAATGTGATGTCACCTTTTGGTTATGTTTGGCTACCACTGCCTATGAAATTGTAAGGAAGACTACAGAATGTGACTCACTCTTTGGAAGAAGGAAGCTAACCTCATTTAGAAAGGTCTCTTACAACTTGGGAATGTTTACAGTTTGTGATTGCAATGACCAGTGCTCACATTTAGGACCAGGAGAATATATAGACCTGTGTCATGTAGTAACTGTGGTATATATTTCCAGTAGGACGGAGGAGCTGCAACCAACAAAGGACTCATTTTATGACACACATATCCTCCTTTCACTATATTCTTGGACTAAGTAATTATTTCCTTTATTTTAACATATGCCAAAGCCTAATGAGTAAATAAAATATTTTAAGTCTATTGTCAGTGCTTAACCTTAGCCTAGAGAAGCTTTTCTTCTTCTGCAGTGAATGAACAAACTTACAGGTTACATCAGGACACCTGAGTTAATCATTGAATCATAGGATATATTGAGTTGGAAGGGGCCCATAAGGATCATTGAGATCAACACCCTGCTCCTTACAGGACTAATCCTATGGTTAAGAGTATAATCCAGATGTTCTTCGAACTCTGGTAGGTTTGATGCCATGGCCCATTTGCCGAGGGTCCTGTTCTAGTGACCAACTGCCTCTAAGTAAGGAACCTTCTCCTCCTTCTTCTAATGCCTAATCCAAACTTTCCCTGGTGCTGCTTCCTTCCAGTTCCTCATATCCTGCTGGTGGTCTCTAGAGAAAAAACACTATGCTTCTTCTTAGCCTTTTCCCCTAGAGCCTGCAGGACAGTGCCTGTCCCATCTTTCCTCACTGTAGCTGAACTGCAAGGCAAACCCCACACAAGCTGTGGGTGGTGTTTCTGTCTTGGTGTGACCTTCCAGGCTGTGGAAAACCTGTAAATGGAAGCACTGCAAGGATTAATCCCTTACTGCAATACCGTGTGCAAGCCTAGAGCTAAGGGAAAGTTAGGACACTGTACATAGTTGTACAAAAATCGAAATGGGTGCTGGGCTAGACTTACCTTGTTTTAGGCATTATTAGGGTGTGTGACTGAAGGACAAATAAATTACTGAATGTCACTGTCACTGCTCCTTTAGGACCACTCCTAAGGTCAAATCACACGTGCATGCCAGTTCTGGAGAATATTTTGTGGTGGCTTTATGGATAAGTAAAAATGTTTCTTGTTGCCAGTGTGAAAAGAGTGGGTGAGCTACTACATTACTAACACATTATTGGTCTTACCATTTAGCCAGATCATGATGACTAAAGTGACGTGTATCTTAACTGAGGATAGAATAAGTCCTCTCATCATTAAGGACTTGAAACAAAGCCACTGAAATTAATGAGATAAATTCCCACTTGCTACAGTGTTTGTTGGCAAAGGCGTGGAATCCTTAGCTCTGCTCTGAAAACTCCCCCCTCTAACACAGGAATTTGCCTGTTAACAAACTGGTTTTGAATAAGTCATCCATTTTGCAAGGAGTGAATATTTTTGGCACTGATGTAAGACATTGAGTTGAAGACCTGCGCAACGGCATGGCATTCCTTGGCTCCGAGTGCAAGAGAACTTGTTCTGTATTAGTCAGACATCGGCAGCCCTGTGTACTTCATGCTTATTGATTCACCTTGTTGATAATTGCAGCATGCTGCTTATAAATGAACCTGTGGAAAACTAATCCTCCTATATGGTATCTTCATAGTTACACTCATTTAAGTTCAATTAAGTTCAAAGGGCACAGGAAGGCAGTTTGTATTTCCTTGAAAGTTTATGTTCTTTAGTATGTGCAAAAGGATGATAAACTTCCAGAAACTTCACCTATTTTGTAAGATTAACCATTTTTCATTTTCAGTATATCCTACCTTCTTGGTTTTTTACTTTATGTGAGAGAATTATACAGAAATAAGAGGGAGAGAGGGAAAAGAACACAAGACTTAATTTTATTAATTTCCCTTTTACTAGACTCACATGATTTATGCAGAATGCTGTTAATCACAGTGTTCCTTTTCATTGGAAATACCATGTTAATGCATTCATACTATTTGCTGCAATCACGCTCTGAAAAGTTTTCTTTGGTTTCATAATTCGCTATTTCACTTGGAAAAAATCTGCACATTTTTTAAAAGAACCAGGAGCCAGACTTTTTCAGGTATGCTCAAAGCTTATGTACCTTGAAGAGGAGATTCAAACTTGAGGCATACCAGCTGCAGTTGCTCAGTCCCACCCCCAAACCACAGCCTCCTGCCCTGTCAGTTGTGCTGATACAACTATTTGTCAGGCCATGGACTGTTAATCTGTTCAGTGAGCTGGTTTAAGTTGTCCTCTGAAAGGGAGTGTTTATTTTTAACCCTGATCTGACTTGCAGCACGACTACAAATCATTTGTCAGCACAATGGGTGATCAATAACCACAACTTCAAGGGGGCCTGAGACTTCCAGAGCATGGAACATAGAGTGGTTGGATGTCTAAATACTTTCAAAAGAGCTGTACCTTAATGTCTGCCTTTGTGTTTTGAAAGATTGAGAATAGGTACAAAAGTTCTTGTTTACCGAGCCATGGTCTACTGAAAATAAGACCTGGAGGAAACAGTGCCACTAATGTTTACCTGGTTCATTTCTCCCTCAAAGGACTTAACAAGTAAGGTTTCAATAATGATTTACAATATAGTGTTAATTAAATGCTATTTCACTTGCATCCCAAATAGGGAAAACAAGTAAAATAAGTTATTAGCACACTACTAGAAAGGATTCTGTAGGGTCTCTCTCATATTTTTCTAATGTACCTGAATGGCAATATTCCAGCAGTCTCTATTGCCTAACCATGAATGGTGATGCCCAAGGGTATCTGAGCCACCTGTGTGGGTCTGTGAAATACAACACTGGATGCATGGGATGGGCATGCTATCGGGGAGAGGTAGGTGAAAGCAGTGTAAGATACTGTGTGACACCTACAAACACCACTTCCTTTGACATCTGAAACAGCCCATGACACCTGCACGTAGGCAGTTGAGCATCTTGTGTAACTCGTGCTGAGAATGAGGCCCATTAGGTGGTCTCAAGGCAAAGTGATTTCTGTCAGCTTTGTGCTTCATTCATACTATTGATTCGGATCAGAAGGCAGCTCAGTAAATGCTGAGATGAGCCACAGCTCCTTGTCCTGCATGCCAGGAACCCAGACAAATGGGAGGTTCCTGCTTCATGAAGCTCACAGTGGAAAAAAAAGGCCAGATGAGGAGTGAGTGGAAAAGACATGAAAGTGGCTAGACAGTGGCCAGACAGGCCAGAACAATTAAACTAGGGCAGAACTTAAGTATCTGCATTTTGAATCTGCTGCTCTACATATAAGATTGAAAATTCTGAAGCTGTCGTGCTGAACACTTATAAAATTACGCTGCCCGGTGTGCCAGTGAGGCGTCTGGATCTGAAGTTGCACTAGACACACAAAGTGCACATTATATGCCCTGAATGTGTCAGATTTTTTGGCATGTGAAGCACATGAACTGTTGGTCCACTGGTGAGATTTTTTGTACAGGTACTGTGCGGTTGAAAAGTGAATGCATGGTGGTACTGTCAGAGTCATCTGGTCAGCTAGGTGTGAAAGATGTGTCTAGGGGTAATAGGGTGGTTCAGTAAACTCAGTAAATGAGAGTCTGTCTATTGACCTTCTGTGTAAAGTATTTGTTCTTTTATGCCTAAAACGCTGACAGACCCTTTCAGGCCTCATTTTTCCCTCTTTGTATAATGGTGACCTATTTCTCAGTCTTATTGCAATGAAGAAATGCTTCGTTAGCCAATGTTTGTGGAGAGGATTGTGTTCTCAGAGGAAAGGACTCCAGTATTCATGATACTACAACACTGTGAAAGACAGACTGTCATGAAGTTCTACAGACCAAACTCAGTTCTAGGGTGAATGTCTTGATTCTTACCAAACTACTGCAAGTTATGAATTATGACAGAGCTGGTCTGTACATTTTCTACCCCATTAAGTGAATATTTTTTACACAACACACATTGTGTTTGTCAGTAAGAGTCACAAAACAGTTTAAAGCTTCAAAAGTAGCAACTGCTCTTGTGAGATCAAAACATATCTACCTGTGAAAGCAAATATGCCTGCTGAGTAAACACACAAAGGCTGTAAAGGATGTGTGTACACTGTCGAGTGCTTGTGCTTTACCAAATTATTTATGAATCCTCGCAGTACCTGGATATAAAGAGGGTTTTCTTCTGACCAAACTCAGTTACCCAATTCAGGTAACTGATTCACCTACCAAGCAGCTTTGGTAACTCCCACTGTGAGTCACCACTGGATTGTTCCATGCTGCTTCCAACTTTTTCCCTGTCTCATTCTTTTATAGTACGTTATGGCTTTAATAACAGGAATATCTTTGAATTCTGTATGCTTTATACTGAGAAGTATGGAAAGAGGGGTTTCTTTTGCATATTTATTATTGTTGATGCTAACTAGTGAGATTACTGTCTCATGGTGTGGCTGCTGTCCCACCGAGGCCCTGCAGAAAAGAAATGGGAGGAAAACATGGAATTTGATGAGGAGCTCTAGTTTCTGCACTTTGATGGGGGCTGATCTGGCTGATTATTGGGAACTGCACTGCTGATTACTTGCTTGCACGCTCTCTTTTTCTCAGCAGACACTGCTGAATCATGTGCAATTTGTAATAGTAAATTAGAGGTGATAAATAGAAACCCTTTGCATCCAGTACTCTCAGAATTTGGGGAAATTAATTAAAATGTAATGAAACAGTGACTCAATCCTCGAAACCCTGACATCATATTTCTATTCCAGTTATTTGTTCAGTGGTTTATGTCTTTGGCCCATGGTTAATTTTCCTGAATGGTACTGTGCATATTTGCTGATGACAGGACAGGACCTTCACAAAATGCTACAAAAGTCTTTACTTTTGTATCAGATACAGGTAGTGATATAATTTCAAATTTGATATAGGTGACTTTACTATCAGAATAAAATGAATTAATAAATAACTGATCCTATTAATTTTATGGGCTCTCTACAAGGCTGTAGTCCAAAGAAGGATACAGACAGCTCAATAAAGGCAGTTTTCCTATGAGAGAGCATTTGGCTATTCTTAGTTGAGGAATTTTTGCCGATTTTGGTGTGTCAGCATCTGTTTTGGTAACAGTCATCTTGTGCAGCAGAAAGCATCGCTGTTTTGTTGGAACCTAAGGCATGCCAGACCCATAACTAGCTCAATGGGTATTGCAAACTGCTGGAAACCTGAAGGCTTCAAATTCAGTCGGAGGCAAATGGTCTAGTGATGGCAAACTGCTCACCCTTAATTTGCTTGAAGCATGTCAGCTGTAAAACTGAGAAGGAAAGACCACCACTCTAAAAAAATGTTTCTGTGTCTGAGAGTGGGAGTTATCTTGCATATACATTTTGTGTAGAACTACTTACTGGCTGGGGATTTCCTTGACCGTTGTTTTAAGCTTTTTAGAAGCATTTCCTGGGTGTAGCAGGAAGATGACAAAATGTGGCATCTGAAATAGTGAAAGTAGTGGAAGAATGAATAAAAATAAGGGCTAGTTCATGCTGGAAAAGCTGGTCAAATGACATAAGCCTTGGGTTTGGAGTAGAGGGGATGAAATGAAAGGACAAATCTATGCTGTGACATGAGTTCATGTGCTGCTTTCTGCCCACATACCCTATTCTGGCTCCAACAGCACTCTTTGCACTGGGAGATTGGTTACTTGCAAGCAAAATGCCTAAAAATCATTGCATGGGCAAGCATTAGAATAGCATTAAGAGCTGGCTGCTGTTGCATGTGATTTTGTTGAATCAGAGCTCTTAGACTGAAACATAGAGGCTCCATATGCCACCCAAGAAATTTCAAAACCCATATGTAAACCCACCTGGATTTCTGGCATGGAAAAATCTCTAGAAGAGGGCTCTTTTTTGCTGATGTCTTTGAAAAAGTTCTGGAGTTTGTTGCTGGTGGAGCCTGTGAGAGCTGGGAATTAAATAACTGCATCTGCTGTCCTTGTGCTAGACATTGGGTTGTCAGCCTTGTTTTGGACCGGTGCTTGCAAAGGGTGCAAATCAGGGTAATCCACATTTTTTTTCCCTATTCATTGCAATTGCAGACTTCACCATTAACTCAAAAAGGCTAAATGAGTTTTGGTATGAACATGTGAGAATTGATTCAGGAAAATGCCTGAAATGCTTCAAAACAAATGTTATTTTTTGGGGGAATGGGATAGAACAAAACCCAAAAAGTCTGTAGTATGTCAACCGACTTATAGACTCTATGAAGCATTTTGAAACATGCTACCAGTTGTTTTGATAATATCATTGACACCTAACATTCCTAACAGCAGGTCATTAAATTATTTTGGTTTGGTTTACTGAACAAGTTTGGAATATTGGGCTTGTCTTAGCTGGGTGGTAGACTGTGGTCACCCACTCTTGAGTGTTATGGGCTGAAAATGACCAGAGAGGTTATGCTGTTGCCATCATATTACATATTAAATCTCTTCATTAAATATACCGTATACTTTTATGTCAGCAACACAAGTTAAATGAAGCCTGTAAGTGTGTCTTAGAATATTGCCAATATGGTAAAAAACTAGGATTGATTTCTTTGCTTTGGTACATACGGGGGACTTAAAATATTCATAGTCTTCAGCCTGCTATATGGTAACTTAATAACATACTATTTTGAAGAGGGAGAGATGCTGTGATTCTTGTGGTACTGCTAATGGATTTGAAGAGGATGCTAATGCACTGTACCAGGAAGTGAATTGAGCTCTTGTGTGTAAAGGGGGATTAGAAAATATAATTATGAAAAAGCAACAGTCACAGGCTTGAAGAAATTTCATTGATGTGTGGCTGCTACAAACAACATTTTGTTGATGAGAAAGATGGCTTTGATGGGTGTATGCTGCAATAGTAATCTTCTCTATGAAGTAACATGGAATGAATGATAGAAATAGACATTCTGTGAACTATGAAGGGAGAATTAAATATAAAGTCTTATATTGTCAACAACTCATGCAGCTTTTAATTTGAAATAGCAGTTGTCTACAGAAAGCTAAGCTTTCACATCAAAAGCTGCATGAAGGCTTTGGGAGAGAAAAATACAACATGATATAACTGTCAAGCCAAAAGAAAACTAGGTCCCCCTGCTACACACACAAAGGCAACCAAGAAATTAAATAATTCATGGTCTCCAACTGAGTATGGGAGAAGAATCTGAGCTTTTTTGAATATCATTCTCTAGTTCAGAAGAATGAATGGTGTGTTGTTATGAGTTGTGAATATATTGATTTGGATGTCGTAAGTCAGCTGCTTTGTGTGTGAATGCTGCTGCTGAGTGCTGATGACCCAAAATATCTGCTATTACCACACTTGCTGGGTCAGATATCCCCTTTGTTATTTGCATTTGGTGTGCTTATCCCTGTGTGTGGCAGTTGTAGTTCTGGCCTTCCACAAACAATCATCCAGGCATCCTCCTCTGAACAGATTTCTCTTGTGAAAAGTATTTTGGTATGGGAAGTTTATAAATGACTGAACCTTGAGGCTCCCTGGGAGCCCCCAGAACATCTGGGTTCTCTCAGTTTTTGATGTGGCTTTGACTGCATTATTCCCATATGCTTGACATCAGAAGCCATTAGGATATTGGACATGCCCACAGCACTTTTGAGGGGCTCAGAGCAGAAAATGAGGACTCGTAGCATGGTAGCTCCTTTTTACCTGGTGAGAGTATTTAATGCCTATACCTGTGTACGGTCCTGTGCATGAAGAGGGAATCTGACTTGCACTGGCTACATTTAACACTGTAGCAAGAAACCCTGTGGGTCACAATCCATGGCATATTCCTAGTTCTGTAACCTCTTTTTTACTGCTGAGAGTAGCTGTGCCATCATGTAGTCCCTTTCTGTGGCATGGACATTTAACTTCTAAAAACAGTACTCAAGGTGATGTATGGCCCCAAATACTTTCTTAGGCACAGCAGTATTTTGCCATCTAAATGCTAAACTTCTTAAGTGATAGGACATAAGAAAAAGAACCCGCCTGTTGAGAAGAAATATGCTTATACAGTGGTTGAATTGAACAAGAAAAAAGTTAGCTTACCATTTTTACCCTCTCTTTTTCAATATATACCAGTAGATGTGAATCTCAACAAAATTTTTATCAAAATATAATCTTAGCTCTTTTTCCATTGGTATAAAACAGTTTGTCTCTTGTAGAGTGTCCAGGGTGAGTAGTGTAAAGGACAATAGGATCTCATAATTTATTTATTTTAGAAAGACCATTGAAACCATTCAGACCAGAGAAAGAGTCAGCAGCATTACTGACTGTTGTTTGTTACACCATTTTTAATCTGATACAAGTATATGGAGATAATCAGATTCAGAAACAAAGGAAAAATACTGTAAATGGGATGATCTCTGCAAAGTTGGTGAAGGCTGTTGTTCATTCAGAATGTTTTGGACTTACACAGATATTTGAATAACTTTGTTTGTTTGCTGTTACCAGTTTTGGAGAGGAAATTTAGACTGGATTGAACAGGTTTTATGTTTGTCAGCTGAACTTTAAAATGGTTGAAGCTATCATGTTTTGAATGTAGTTATTTGACAGGAAATTAAACGTTCCATTTAATTTTCAGGAAATTTTAAGTGTTTGTAAAAGACTAAAAACTGATGAAAAATAATTTACTTGATTGTTTTTAGCTTTTATTGCATTTTTTTTTTTTAGATTTAAAATGCTAAGCATCCTGCTGAACTTTGAACAAGCTTGTAAAAATTCTTGTTGTTGCCTAATTTGGAGTGTTTTTAATGAAAATACTGGTACTCACTTGTGTGTAATCCCACTTGTAAAGTATAAAAGCATGAAAATTGTTCCAATTTGCACCAAAATGTGCTGGACAAACTTTCCTGTTACGGCAGTTCTACCTTGACCACAGATTATTCAGTCTAACTTATCTATACTTTCGTCCCACATGTTCCTTCCTTTAGATGCCAAAACTGTGTCTACAGGCAGCAGTGTAGTGTGAGGGCACAAGAGTAGCCATGGAGCAGTTCAATTATCTAAAATATGCAAAGCCTGTTATGTTGTGCAGTGTCTATTTTCTAAAAGCTCATATGCATTTATTTCTGCTTTTTGATTTCAAATGGCTTAACCAACCTCAGATTACATTTTTAGGGGAAGAGAGCCACCATTACTGCAAGGTATAATATGACTAATTTGTTTCAGAAGGTTGAATTGTTAATATCAGAGTTCAGATTTGGTTGCTTGACCAAGCTATTGACTGAAACTTTTGAAGTTCCATATATTGTACCACGAAAAGCATGAATGAAGGACCTTATTCATGACAGAAACTGGAGCTACTTCTGCTCATTCCTCCTGTTGCTTAAACAAAGAAAAATTCAGGCATAGATTTTCAAGAGGAGTTCTTAAAGTACATTTTTTCCTGTGGAGATGGGAACACTTTTGCTATAATATGCAAATAGGTGAAGATTTTGGGGAAATACTGGAAACAGAAACACCTTTTCTCCTTCAGCTCCAATTTCTCTGTCAATCATGGAAAATGATCAGCATAGAAAATCACACATTTACAAAAACTAGGTTGTAGAATTTTTCACAATAAAGGGAGCATAAACACATGCAACTATGTGCTTTCTTTTTTTCAGTGTACTTGTTGAAATAAAACTTTGATTCGGTAATTATAAGATAATAAATAATTTAGCACATATATAATAAAATGTAATATGCAAGAAGACAATCTAAAAAATAACACACTTAAGTTCATACACTATGTTGATTAAAAATCACTTTGTTACCCTGTATTTTTGTCCACGTTATTCCTTTCTCTGCATCTTCCATCTGTTTCTCCTTTTCCTATTGTTCTTAAGTTTAGTCTTCATTCCCAAGGTGTTTTGGGCTTCTGCCAGTTTTTTTACCCATCTCTATTTGCTACTAAAATAACAATTTTGCATTTCTATGGCCCACAGTGTGAGCTTCTGCATCCTTCACACTAAAGATTGAAAAAATGTCCATGTTTCTTTCCATACTGTGCCATTTGGGAAGAGTTCTTCATATCTATATCCATTGCTTCATACTTTTCTTTTTCATTATGCCTGTTAAAACCAACTAAAGAAACAAAAACCTTAAAATTGAGCTAATCACCTTGTCAGCTGCTAGTTCGTCGATGTCCTGAAGTCTCCTCTCATACTTCCAGGTTCCTCTTCTGCTGTGTCACTTGTGTTTTGTTTCTTTTGCTTCTTTAAAATGGAACTTCTGTGGGACAAACTCCGTTCCCTCTTCCCCTGTACGTTTGTATGGTATTCCAGCTGAACAAAGCACTTCAGAGAAATAAGACTCCCAAAGACTTAGAAGTCCATGCAGTTGCTTCTACGTGGTTATTACCTTTGCAGTTTGATAGCTAAAATAATGCCTGAGCTTTGTCCTGGTGTTCATTCAGCTCTAAGAGATGACCATTGGTGATTGCAGCTGCCTGGTAGTGAAAGAGCTTGTGTACGTGCCGCAAGCAGGCAATGGCGTGACTGGGCGCTGCAAGGAGAACTAAAGGAGAAGGCAGGATCATCTGCTGAGGTGCGTTCTGGTATGAACGCTACTATTCCTGTGGCTGTCTCTAGTCAGGATTCAGTTTTGTTCTTGCTTCCAATTCAGCTCTGTGCTTGAGGATTCTGTGTCCTGTTAGAGTAAAACAGATCTGTTACTCTGTGGCTGTTTCTTCTCTGAAGACTGGGCTGGAGCACCTCTCCTGTGAGGACATACTGAGGGAGTTGGGATTGTTCAGCATGGAGAAGAGAAATTTCCAGGGAGACCTTAGAGTAGCTTTACAGTATTGGTGCCTACAAGTGCCTAGAAGGGGACTGGAGAAGGATTCTTAACCAAGGTCCAGTGACAGAACAAGAAGCTGGTTTTAAACTGAAAGAGGGTATTTCAGATTGGATATTGGCAAGGAACTCTTCACTATGAGGGTGGTGGTGCACTGGAACAGGTTGCCCAGAGAAGCTGTGGATGCCCCATCTCTGAAAGTGTTCAAGGCCAGGTTGGATGGGGCTTTGAGCAACCTGGTCTAGTAAAAGGTGTCCCCTTCCCATGGCAGGTGAGGGGAGGGGTTTGGAATGGGATGATTTTCAAGGTCCCTTTAATACCAAACCATTCTATGATGTTTTCATAAATTTCATTGAGACCTGTGTCTGGTAGGCCATTCTTCAAATGCACTGTTTGATTCAACATGTCAAAAGCGGTTTACCTTGAAGCCTGTGCATTCTTCATGGAATGAATCAATGTATGGGATCTTCTGTCACGTGTCACTGAGTAAGTGTAATATATGAATGTAAAGGTACTTGCTATCTCTTTAATTTAGAGCTATTTGTATCCATGTAGTTTTACTTGTGTGAAGAAAAATGTCATGCTTGATTCTATAGGATTTTCTTTCTTTGGGATTCAATACTTTTTGTTCAGGGTTTGGAGGTCATAGAGTCTTTAGGCAGAATAAGGAGAATGGAACCAAACTTTGTGCAACTTGGCATCTTTTTTGCTGGACTGCAAAGTGTTGGGCAAGGAAATAAACAAAAGAACCTCTTTTTTTGCGTTTTTTTGGTGAGTTTTTTTAAAATAATTCCCTGCAGTTTCTCAAGATTGTCAAAATAAATGTTTATTCCTAGTTTATTCAAGGGCTTTGTCCAAATTTCCGTTGGAATTAATGTATGAACTTCCCTTTGTTTTCAGTGGAAACTGGATATTTGCTGTAAGAAATCAGATACTTAACAAACACAAGCAAAATCTCCCTTTGCTGAGTAGTACTTGGTGTTCACATCTATGGCTAGCTTCAGAAGATTTTCAGTTTAAAAAGGTTTTTAATTTACAAATGGAAAATAAGGTTATTCATTCTTTCTTCTGACATGATTTCTTCTACCTAAACCTTTTTCTTTCCATTTTCATCCCCCTTTTTTTCTGTCCCTTCCTCACAGAACATTGTAAACTAAACTAGGACATGAACATAGTCATTCAGGGCTTGTTACAGTGATAGAAATGGAAGTATTGTTCTGTCTGTGCCATGTTTTCCCCTTGCCTTATGGTATAAAGCATTTGGTTCAGTTTAGGTTTTGATGTTCTAGTGTTAATGAACTCATTACAGTGGTATCTGAGCAAAAGCATTACAGGTAATGAGGTTTTGCTTCAGTTCCTCGGAGAGATTATTCCACAATGAATAGACCAGAGCGTCAGGACATTAGTTTATTAGGCCCGATTCTAGTCTTCTCCCTCTCAATTTCACACCTTTCCTTCCAGCCTTACACTTTGCAAAACGGTTCATTTTTCTTACACTTACTTTTTTTCTCCTTTCTTTTGCACTTTCCTGACTTTCCTATGGTTTTTCCGTTGTTGCTGAGGAGGTAAATATCTGTGTTTTGAGTAGTCTCAGAATAGTATCCAGCCATTCCAATCCAAACTTTTGTCTCGGGCTGGTTTGGCAACTTTTGCTTGTCTTTAGCACTAGTAACATGTATCATATATAGTTTGTTCCTTTGGAATTTTATAATGACTGTTTCTGGAATAAAAGTTTCCGTGGTGTACATAATGAGTCTGTAAGTTGTTCTAATCTCTCTCTTCTAGGAGGAGATTTTTTCTGAGTACAGTCTGCAGAGGGTTAGGTCTGGTTGGGACCCCTGGGGTGGCGTTTCAGAGATGTTCCTATGATACTGTGACATGCAGGCTCTCAGGAGCTTAAGACAGGAGTCAGTGCCTTGAATGAACCATCAGTACAGAGATTCCCTGGAAGCGCTCAACTTCAATCCTGTTGTGAAAGGGGAATCACCTCAAAGAAGGGAAAATGTCTGAGGAATTAAGATCCTTTTCTGCATTTACCTTGTCTTGGGATTCCTGACTGAGGAAAACCCTTAAATTATGTAGGATCATCCTTCAGCAAAGGACAAGTTAAAGTACAGTATTTAATTCCTTTCTGCCTCTAGATTTTGGGATTGATTTTCATGTTCTGCTTCTTAGTAGAAAAGATTGTTTTACTTTAGAGTTTCTCGTATTAAAGAGGGGTTTCCAAGGGGCTGGCAGATGCCAGATATTCCTTTCTTTTTGTGGTGGGGCTCTTGAAACTCTGGCAAGGGTTTGTTCTTGCAGTGTCCCTTCCTGAGGTGTTTATGAACAGGTGCTTGTGCAGCCTGAGCTGCAAGACCAAATTGGGAAGCTTACAAAGTGGAAGTGAGGGAAAGGCATCTGTAGATAAAGTGCTAGCCAGAGAACCTGTGTCTCAAGCAGGATGACAAGGGGAACATCTCTAAAATACAGGAATCCTCTCAGCCCACTCCTACCCCAGTGCACACCAAATCTCTGTCAGTGGTGGACCTGATACACTTTCCTGAACATGCTAAGTCAACCTCTTTGTCTTGGTGAGGCTTTCCTATGGTTTTTCTATTGTGTGGGAACTCATCTGCAACTTCAGAAATCATTCTGGAAGCATCATTTTTCTGCCAAATTTGCTCGACACTTTCCCTCTTCAATTCCATTTCGAAATTTGCTTGAAATTTTCCCTCTTTGATTCCTTTTCCTCCCATCTTGAGTTTCAACAACATGAGGAAAGAAGAGTCCCCTGAATCTCAGAGCCTCGAGGTGTGGCTGAGGCTGTAAGACTTTCCTTGGCTACCTGAACAGAGAGGTCTCATGCTGGTGAGGGCTCATGGGAGCTTGCTTATATATATATGTGTCATTTATTACTGTGATGGTACTGGCAGGCTGAGAGGGAATCTAGAAGACAGCTAGAAAAATTGGCTGTCTGAATTGGATCTGCGAGAGACATTGTACATAAAGTTCTCTGTAGATTCGCTTGTAGAGAAAAGGTAGTGGGTTGCTTCCGATGTTTGTGTTGCCAGATATATGAATTGGGGTTGTTTTGGATCACTACTGTAGGCTCAAACTGGACAATTCTTGATTTTTGTGATTTGTCTTTTAGGAAAACGTATTTGGTCAGCCTTTATTGACGACTCTTTGCTTTCGTTAGTGAGGAAGGGTAGAGGGGATGAAGGAGGGAGAGATAATGGCTGAGGATTAAAACTATGTTTTTAAAAAGTATTTTGTTAAAAATGTGTTATGGCACAGAACTGCTGTCCAAGCTCATTTACAAAGTGTTTCAAAATGAGACAGCAGTGTGCATAAAACTCTTTGCACCCCAAATTGTTTCACATAAGATGAATGATCAGTGAAATATGTTAATGGACATGTGGAAAAGGAATGGGAAAGGAAGCCACATCATTTTATTCATATTTTACAATGAATTCTTCCAGTGACTGAAAGCGTTAGTCATGATTCTCCTTCATTTATAACCCTGAGCTGTCTGTCCATGCCTATGTGCTGAAAAGCATTGATGCACTATTGAAAGAGCACACCACTGCTCATTTAATCAGTGTTGGCTGTGTATTTTACATACAGCAGATCAAGTCTGACTGATTTATCACAGAATTTGAGACAAATTTTCCCGTCTGTGCAGGCATATTGCCCACTAATGAGAAAGGGAGTTAGACATGTAAGGCAAGAGCCTTCTGTTATCTGCTTACTGTAATGCTTCTCTAGACATGGTCCCATCTATAGAGTCAGTCTATAGGCAGGGGATCTTGGTTTGAAGGATCAAACTGGTGTAAAGTTCTACAGAAGTAAGAGCTGCAAATGAATCTCTATACACAGGTCAGAAGGAAAGGCTTCTGCATGCATTTCCATGTGAATATATGAATAACTGATGTAAGTTTGTTCTCTCTGTGCCATTTCTTCTTGAAATTTACAGATTTTTTTTTTAAAGGCTTGGGGAAAGAATATCAAAGTTATTTTTCTCCATTTATTTTCCATAAAATAGGACAAGCTTGTTTGTGCTGCAATACCGCTAAGTGCTCTGTCATTTATCATCACTTTGCTACTATGTGAAACATGGTTTCTCTACGATGCCTAAAATGTAGGATATACACATGATCAAAATCTGGAAAATGCTGGATACCCGGCCTGTAATTTACTTAAAATATTCGAAGTGAACAGTAGCAGTGTGCTTATGTATTCATCGATGGTGGAGTCCATTTTGTCCTCTTGTGAATATTTGCTATTTAATACTTAAAAACCTATAAGGGATGTTTTGTATTGGATGTTCAGCTGGGTTCATCACAGAATGAGACTTGCTTAGAGCAAATGTCTTTTATCCTGTGTCTACAACAAAGTAGGTAGAAGCTGGTTTTTGATGCACTAAGTCCCATAATTCTGACTGTGAACATTTGGGAAATTACATGGTTATTAAATAATGACAACAAAAGAGATTTCTTCTGAATTTTGCCTGTACTTGATGACAAAGAGTCGTTGGCATCACTAAAAAATTTCAGTGTATTTTCATGGCTTGTGTTACGTGGAGTGCAGAGTAAGACTTATGTTTAGTATGTGTCTGAATACCCTAAGCCAAGGATGAAGAAGAGTCTGTGTCTGGCTTTGCTTGAACACAGGTAGGAATAGGATTTTAAAAATATACACTAAATTCAAAAACATCCCATACTTTATAATCACTGCTATCTGCAGTGTATCTGATTGTTTAAAGCGCTTGTGTGGAAACCTGTGTTCTGTTTTCGGCTTTGTCACTGGCCTGCCAGCAACTCTTACGTCCGTACTTTCACTGGGTTATGCTTCAGTGTTTCTGTCTAGAAAACTAAGATAATGTCTGTGACTAGCTTCATAAAAGATGCTCTGTTCGACTCATACTTCACCCCCTGCCAAAAAAAACCAAAAAACCAACAACCAAAAACCCAACCCAAAACCAAACAAAAGAAATTCAAACCGCAAAAATGCCACCAGCATATGAAAATGTGTTGGGTAGTAAAGTTGTGAATAAATTTTGTCCAGCTTTATTGTAGTGTAGATTATGTCTCAAGTTAGGTTTGACTTCATTTTAAACAATGTTCACATGAATCCCTTATTGCTTCCAGAAATCCCCATAAACTAAGTATCAGACTTTGGATAGGTGACTTGGAGGAGAAATGTCAGAGCTGTAATTACTGTGGAGTCATTGAAATACCACTCTTAATCCAGGTCAGTGCTGAATTCATGCTTTAAAAAGCTAATGGTTAGTCCTCAGAAGGAAAGACTCTAATGAAAACCAAAGCATCATTAACAGTCATGCAACAGTAAAAGCAGAGCCGTTAGTCTTGGTGTATTGTCTTGCGTTCTCTCCTGGGAGACTAAATCACACCACTGTACATTTTTTATATAAACAAATTGAATAAAGCATAGATCCTCACTTTCTACTTTGAATGCCAGTGAAATTAGATCTCTGCTTAGTTCATAAAATATTTTAGAACCACACTGGGTGAAAGGTGTTGGGAAAGTGTAAGATGTTTTGTGTATGTAACATTTCCATTACTTAACACATACATAGCGTAGTTTTGACTGCCATTGGTATGCAAATTCAGTGTTACATATATTGAGAATTACCAGAATTATTTACTATCACTAGCCTGCAAAGCAATCAGAATTAGGGAACTGTGTCTAACAGCTTTTAGCCAAGGTACATCTCTGCCTCTTGAAGAGGCTTGTGCCTGTTTCCTGTAGCATCCTCTGCTTAGGCACCATTACTTTTAGTGCTGAGCGAGAGTGTACCAGGGGGATGAGTTGTGACAACATCCCAGGGTTCCTACCACCTGTGTTCACCCCAGGGAAAGCAGAGCCAGCACACTGTGCAACACTCTGGTACTCAGGTGCAATTCAGGAACCCCGCAGTGAGCATCACAACTCCAGTACACTGATGTTAAGGTACTCCACGATTCCAGTGGAGATGCATTTTCTCTGATTCCATTTACCAGAAAAAAGGAAATAAGTCTTTTTCTGCATACTCAAAGGAAACAGAACCCTGTAGGCTCTGGGCTGCCTTTGGAGAGCATTTCTGCGGTCAGTACTGCACTTGCATTGCATAATGACTAAACGGAAAAGAAAGAGTATATCTAGGTTTATAGGTTCAGGAAGAGACTTGCGCTATTTGCCAAATTGTTTTGAAGGCTTTTAGCATCAAAAGCCTTAGAAAGTTCACTTGTGAAATACCTCTGTTTATAGGAAGCCCAGGTGAACAACACACAGAGCAAGTGTTATACTTTTGTTAGGTTTGGGGGTTTTTTGGCTTAGGAAAAGACAAGATGTAGTTCCCTTAGAAAAATCTGTGGATGTTCTAAAGTATGTTTGCTATTTTTCTTACAATTTTCTGTTAAAGTGCTTTTGGACTTGCTTGTCAGTGACATTCGCTGAGCTGCACTAATTTTGAAAAATTCAGAATAGAGTTTTGCCACTTTAGAGATAATCCATGAAAGCTCTCTTCCTGCAGACTGCAATAAATCATCCCCTCCACTAAAAGCCTGGATGTCATTTGAAATTTATTGCATGGAGCTGGTAGTGGACTTAAAAGCCATTTCACATGTCTTATTACTCCAGTCATCTAATTTATGGGTTTCAGCCACAATTGTAGTTGGAAAAGTATTTTCCTTCAACTGATTAATATGATTTCTGCTTTTGCATTCATTTCCCTTTTTATAGTTTTGTATAATCATTGCTAGAGACTTTGGCATCCAGTGTTTAGATATGAAACTGAAAAGAAAGGTGCCAAGACAGACTGATGCAGATTGACTAAGCTTTGCTGGCTCTTAGCTGCACTTGTCAAAAGGTATCTTAGTTATTGTTAGTTGAGCAATCTTGCCCTAGGAAAGAGAGAGCTGTCAGGAGCTTCCATGTTTAACATGAGAATTTGTAACTCCGTGAAGGGAGGATGAAGGCAACCTATTAAAGGCGGATGAGGTAAGCATGAGTAACATACCTTGTACAAATAATAACAAGGTATTGGAACTTTTTTTTTTCTATTTGCTTTTTAATATGAAAATTAGTTTGCATTTGCTAGGTAAGAAAGCCCTTTGATTTTCCTGAAGCTGATGACCAGAAGGAAAAATGGCATGGAGGACACGAGTAAACCAAATAAAAGTTAGTACAGATATTAACCTCTGGATGGGACCATGTTATCCCTTTTATGAATTCAGTCTTTTTCTCAGTTCTGTTGATACAAGTGCTATAATTAGCAATTACACAACACACAGTGCTGGTGTGTGTTCTGCATGTATGCTTGCACAAATAATTTTTAAAGCATACTATGAAATGACCGAAATTTCTACCAGCTTTCTTCTTCTGGAGGAAGAAGAAATACTGAATTATTCTTGTCCTGACTAGCTTGCACTGTTCTTAAATGTGGTCCAGGCTACACTTGTACTAGTGTGTGCACGTGTAATGGTGGTGAGGAACCTCATCAGTAATGCCACAGTTCCTTCCCTAGCATGAGAACATGGCGTGAGGAATTAAATTCTGTCACTGCAATTATTTCATACGTAAGTCAGTGAAACAGTGATGGGTTGGGCACAGACCAATCCAGAATTTCTTAAAGACAGTCCATGAGGCACTGGATGGAGTTTGTCTGCAGCATAGGTGTGGCTAGATAGGGCAGTCTTTCCCATCTGGTGCCTGTGGCCTGAGTGCCCAAAGACAGGTGGCAGAAGGCAGAGCCAAGCTGTGCAGGATGCTACCTGGTCAGCTGGGCAAAACTGTGTTTACTGGCCAGAGTGGTGACTTTGCTACGGCAGATAAAGTTGACACACTACATACAGCTTTCTAAGACCAGGGTATGCTTTACTGCATGATTATAAAAATACAGTCTAATGGGGGGGAGGGGGGGAAGAAGAGAAAGCCAGAGAGCTCTGACTCCCTAATACCCATTGGCTCTGTTTCCTGAGAATTCATAAAGATTTAAAACAAGGATGGTATAAAGAGAATCCTACTGTGGTTTCTACAATGCATGTTTTCTGCTAATAACACCTGGGAGGCAGTGTGAAGTAACAGCTGAGGTGCTTAAGGGCACCTCTAGTGCCATCTACCTCCTGTGCACATCTGTGGATTTGGGCATACATCCAAAAGGAGGCTGGGAAGAAAATCAGCCAACTATGAGACCATTGCAACAGGAGGAGGAGATAGTCCTCTGCTGCTGAATCCGTAAGTTTCTGGGTGTAACCTGGGCACTCCAAGAATTTTTGCCAAGTGGTTAAGTCAGAGCAGAACTCAGAACATCAGTTTGAAGTAAGGGAGCTGAAATTGCTCCTTGTCCTACCAGAAGGATATATTGCACTGGGAGACTTCCTGTTCCCCTTGAAACGAGCAGCTGCCAGCAAACAGATTCTGCAAGCCTTGGTAAGGTAGAAATACCATCTACCTCATGCCCCAGCCTCTGCTGGGTGATGGTGTGTGTGGGCCCTCAGCGTCCAGGTTCAGTACAAGTGGACCTGGCAAGTGAAAATAGCAGTTTTGTGGGGAATTTGCTCTCAGATGCCACTGCTGAACAGAAAGCTGATGCTGTAATACAAAATACAATGCTGGAAGTCCCAAGATGATGAAAGATTAATGAGTAAGGGTTAGGCTTGCAACAGCTGTTTCTTTCTTTCCTGCACATAGACAGTAATGTTATGCAAAGATAAACATATTAGCTAAATATTAACTCTTTTTTTAAAGGCAACAAAAAGCAGCATGTGACAGGTTCCTGTATCTAAACCAGAATAATACAGGTTGCCAGTTCCAAGCTGAACTCAACTGAGCTGCTGCTGGAATTTCAAGAGAATATTGTTTTGCATAGCACCATCAGTTCGCATTAGGATTTAATAATGAAACAAAGACTTTGTTTTCCATGCAGAGAAGTTTATCTAGGAATCGGATCTTTAGCAATTAATGCAGCTATTACAACCATGAGACCTAAGGTGATTTACCCGATTTGAGGTTTGCAAAGTAGGCACTGCATATTTTCTGTCATTAATTTTTCACAGTTCATACTTCAGCATAATGATCTGTCTGTAGCTGGACAATGTTTTTGGGAATGTTCAATCTGAAAATTAATTTGCTTCATCTGTAGAGATGTCTTCTTTGTGTTTGCTTCCTGCAAATATTCCTGCTGTCAAGTTTTGCCAGCACAAATATGTAAAGACACCAATTTTTAAAACTATATGCACAATTATTTGTGCTGAAAGTGCATGTGTGTTCTTTCATTCAGGAAACAAAAAAGAGTGTAAGTAGTTTCAGTTAATTCTGATGGAGCTGAAAAAAGAAAATATTGAACTGTCTTTGCTTGCCTTTCTGGAGTGTTGAAATAGATTTGCTCTCAACTCAATTGAATACTTTCAAGTGAATTTTAGAACAGGGGATTGGAGAGCTGAATTAAGCTAATAAATTCTTATAGTGAATTATTTGTTCAACTGTTTTAATAGGCAATTCAACCGATTACATTTTAGTTATTTGCTTCTTCCATTTGGCTTTTGTTTTTTAAAGCAACATGGTTTTTTAAACGAAATCAATATCTGTTCCCTTTCTCTTCTTACTGTGAGATGGTGGATACATAAGGCAAACATGCAATCATTGTGCTATTTCTTCACCTTGCCACACTGAAGGTGTCTTCTCTACATTGCTCTCTGAGACAGAGGCAAAAAAGCCGCGCTGGGAAGCGAGGCCCCAGAGCAGTGCAGCTCAGCAGACAGCAGATTGCTAATGGCACCTGTATTTCAGTTTACAGTACTGACTGCTAACAACACACAGTGTGCTCTGCTTGATTTTTTCTTTAGTCGCCCCCCCCCGCCCGCTTTTTCCCCCACTCCCACATGCTTAATTAGAAAATCTGATGCAGCCAGAGACGTTATCTGCCATACCGTGTGTGTTAGTAAGGAATGCATTCTTTGATGTTGCTGATAAGCTTTCCTGTGTTGTGGGTAGTTAATTGGTAGTGGAAAGGAAATGTCTGGACTAGTGTAAAAGGAAGCTTCCTAACTGTCTCTCCTGCAGCTGGTCTCACTGGTTGATGAGCCAAGGTGTGGTATTGATGTAGCAGTGGTGAGGACGTTCTGCCAATATTGCCCACCCCCCAGCAGAACTGTGCAGAGCACCTGCACCTTTGGAACAGGTTCTGAATTCTTCTGCTCTTTCATCTTTGTAAGGGAACAAAAATAGGAATAAAACACAGTTCTTCCCAAAACCCGGAGGGCCAAATTTCCTGCCAGTATAAATCAGCATGTGCACTGTAATCTCTCCCTGGGTCATGCTAGTCCATGAGAGCAGGGGATGTGAATGGTGAAGCATTTGTTAAACAGTGAACTAGCCAGTGGGTTAGATACTTGCAAAATTCAAAGTAAGACTCTCAGGTTTATTTGAGGTTTATTTTCTGCATCTTTCAAGCTTTATTTGTCTTTCAATCATATTTTGCCTTTGTTCAATTTAGTTACTAAGTCTTCCATTTTAGCTCCCATTTACAATACTACAAGCTAAATCTTGCTTTATTCTTCTATTTTATCTAGACAGTGGAAGGACCATGATCTCTCTCTGGCATGCAGGGCGTATTTGGGAATTTTTGTTTTGGTTTGTTTAGCAGTGTTAGATAATCTGGCTTCTTTTTAGGATTTCTGTCTTTTTCACCATTATTGCTCATAAGACAACTTTCTTCATCCAGTAATAGATTACTGTCATTGTGAAAGGTCCTTCTGTTCCTAATGAACTTCAAAATATTTGTTCTGGTCCTTTGTCTCTGTTGGATATCGATATTGTCTTTTTGTTTCCCTTCTCCATTTTCTACAATGCCTAACTTCTGTTTTCTACTTACCATTTTCACCTTTCTCTGTCTTCCATTTGTTACAGGCATTTGAAAGGTTGCAGATGCTTTCATTTCCATTGAAAGCCTCACTGCATTTCAGTAACCAGTGTGATTCTATTTTGAATCATTACATAGTGGCTTTTGAGGTGTCTAATATAAGATATTCTTAAATTCTTGCCAGTTCATTGTCATCTTTCCCTCATATTTTGGTTTTTCCTGCAGGGTGAATTCAGGCCTAATTGTATTCACTTTTTTTTAGGCTGACCCTAGAAGAGCACCAAGTGGAAAGGTAAGTGGTTTCATGTGCTGTGCAAATGTAGCAGATGTGACGGAGTCCTGCTCACTTGCATGTAAGGAACACTAGTTCCTAATTCTGTTTCTGTTCTTTCTCACCTACCGAAACGGTATGATGTATGGGAGGAAGGTACTCTGTGGGACACAGAGAACTTCCCCCCCTCCTTTCATTTACTGAATAATACTGACTTTGATGATTTTCCTTTCCGTTTCCCTAACGTAGAACTGACAGAATCAGTTAAAAATTGATGCTTATCTTGCTGGGACTTCCATGTTGGCTTGGCTTAGTGGAAGGGCTCTGACAGGCTCAGTTCTGCCCCGCCTCGCCTTCTACTGTGAGTTGGTAACAGACGTGGTGCACAGGCTGCTGCTTTCTCGGCTACCCTGGTGAGGTGGATGGAGGGCAAGTACTCTGAAGTTCAGCTACGTAAGCGATCCAGAGCAGCTCACAACAGATTTTCTATGTTAAACAATTAGGGCAGTACTGAGGCATTAGCCAGATGTGCTACCCATTGGGGCAGCTTTTGCAGACTGGTTCACAAATACGTGATAATAGAGGAGATTCAGCCTGTTTTCCCTCCTCGTACAACAGCAAGGGGAAACCAGTATCCTGCGGATGCCAGCGAGATGGTTAGCTATTCTTGGTCATGCACCTTTCACAGTGTTGTGCTGCCCTTCTTGCTTTGTTCCCATCTGTTTCTGCAGTGCTGCATTCCATGTTGAAGTGGTACTGAAGAACCTAGAAATCGTGGGAATGTAGCAGAGGAGAAAAACTTTTTTGTCCAAGTTACCAGACTCAGAATTAAGGCTGAAAGTGATTTAACCTTGGTGATACCTTGGAGGTGATAGTATCTGGGTGAGTTTGGGATTTCCATTACCAGTGACAGTAAGGTTCTCCTACAGAGGTCACCAAACTTCCGGGCTCTGTCTAAGGGTAATGGAATATGTAAAAAGCATTCATCTAAATGAATTTTTTGAGAAGAGAGGCTGACAAATGCTTTTCAAGTAAAGCCTTGGGAAGAACAGCTTAGGAAACAAAATCTCTCCACTTCATCTATCTGATTGTTACCATAAGTAACATAATAATACATGACAGGCCATGCCATTTGCAGGGTGTGTGGCATGTGAGTGGGACAATGATTTTTAGTAGTTTGTTCGATACATGTCTTTTCAATTGGAAATACAGATGTCTGTGTAATGCATAACTTACCTTATTAATAATTTGTATTTCAGACTGCAAAGTACGTACAGCAGCATGCATACACCCCAGATTGGTAGCTCCTGTTGGTGTTTGACAAAAACACAACTTTTTTACAGTTTTTGCAGTCACTTGAGAGGACATTTGAAGGCTGGAGTAGTGTGGCAATCCCTGCTAGGGCTGACAGTGTATGAAGAGGATTTTTGTATTTTATTTTTTTTCCTTCCAGTTGCTATTGACTCATCCACTCTTTTTGCTGTCTGTTTATGCTCATTTATATGCACTAATTCAGCTGACTGGTTAAGTTCCACCACCCACTTACAACTTCAATGAATAATGTTTCAGGCCCGGTGTCTCACAAGTGCAGGCCCCTCACACATCAATGTCATTACTGGAATTGCTTTTACTGATACCAGCCACGTGGCAGGTGTACAGAGAGCAGCCTGCAGAACGAGCAGCATGAAGAGCATCATTCATCAGGTTTGCTTATAAAAACTCATCTTGTCTCTTAGCATGAAAAAGTTGTGCTCCCCTTCCTCCTCCATTCTTTTCCTTCTGCTGCCTGTAATCACTACGTGTGCTTTTTCTCACTGTCTTGATTTTTCATGTTGTGGTTTCGAGTGAGGAGTGCAGAGAGGATTAGGTTGTGTCTTGCTGTTGCATAGAAACCTTTGAAGAAGATTCAAGGAATCTCTTGTGCTTTTGGAGGATGCAGGAAGGTTCATTGCTGCCACATACACAAGACCAGTTTGATTATCTCTGGTAAAATATGTACTTGTCTGCAATACTTCAAGCGAGTGGCTCAGCTTAAACCATTGCTAAAATTTAAACACATACATAAGTTTTTCCTGAGCTGGATCCACAAAAGGCACTCACAGGGACGGACTGCAACAGGTTTATAGCACCATCCCTGCAGAGCTACTTGTGGGAGGAACAGTCCTCACTTGGTTCTTCTGGCTATTGATGATTTATTTGGGCTTTTATTTCAACAAAGTGTTTCTGCTTGCTTGTTATAATCACCACAATGAATCCAGTAAGCTTTCATGACCTTAAGAAGGGTAACTTAATATTGGCATTAGATTTTAAAAGGGGAGTTGTCATGATTGTTCTTAATTGAATCTGAAAGACAAAAAAGACTTTAAAGATCTCAGCTGGCATTTGAAAGAATGCCCTCTTCTTGTTCTAGGTTGTATTTTCTCATTAAAATGCCCCCTTTCCTGTAATCGCTATTTCACAGTTCAGCCATCTCCAGATACTGTGAAACAGCTGTGCAAAGGTCAAGTACAAGAGGGCAATGGGAGAAGAAAATGACACCACAGCTCCCAGGGTTTCCAACCACCCTGTTAACAAATTTACTGACACAGGGCATAATTTTCACTGACGCTGCCCATTTTTTACTGACACCGACTCTTAAGACTCCATAGGGAGCAGATGCTGACATCTCTCTTGACTTTGAAAAGCTCATTGCTGAAACAAAAGGGTTTTATGCAAAGATTTACATAAAGTGTCTAAACATTAAGCGGGGGATCAATAGTTCTTCAAGTCTGAGTAATGATCCCACGTGTCAAAGCTACATTTTAATTAATAAGAATGCATCCATACTTTATCTTTGTATTTTCACATCCCTCGCCCCCCCGCCCATCTTGGGTTTTTTTTCAAGCACATACTGTTTCTTATCACATCCTAGTCTGAGCCTCTTTGGGCTCTGATTCTGCTTTGAGACTTGTGCAGACAGACCTAACACCTTTATGGCTTTTTAGTGAGGCCAGTAGAGCTTGGTGCACCTGTACATCCTTGCAGATATTACTGTAAGATCAAACCCTTGGTTAAGAGATAAGGGTGGCTGGTAGATCTCAAAGAACTTATTCCCTCCTGGGTAGATTTAATTTAAACTAGACCTTACTGTTCAGAAATAAGAGTTGTCTGGTTTAGTACCATGCTTAGATTTTGTTGTCTTAGTTTCTCCGGTTATTTGCTGTTGACTTTTCCATCTCACATAAACATGGTTTTGTCTAGTTCATCTCTTAAACCTGACAGCTAAGCTGTGCTCTGTATGGTGCACTTGTAATTCCTTCTCCTTTTGCTGCTTGTGTTCCCTCGGTTGTTGACTGTGACTGGAAAATAGGCGTACAAAGCATTTTGCATTCTCTGAATGTACCACACAGTAATTCTGCTGTCTGAAAACTCTGTAATGTCAATAATTGATGCACTTGAGAAGTGGTAATTAAATTAGTTAATTATGCTGGTAAAATTACATGCAATTATGTGACTGCAGGGTATGTTTAGTAAATTAGGCTTTCCCATACTCACTACATATTGTGGTGCCAATTTTGTTCCTTGATGATTAGGTAGCTTTTGATACTTCTTAATTGATTTAATACCTGGATCTTCATTAGCCCTCGATTGCTATGCAATGTATGTCTGACATTTTTCTCTCTGATATTTCACAGAATATCATTCATCAAAAAAATAAAAGAAAAAAAAAATCAATCCATACGTATACGCACATTCCTGTCAGATGTTAAAACATCAAGACTTCAGGGAAAATGCTGTCTTCTACAAGTGTCTTGCGGTGACTTGCCCACTAGTATGAGATGCCAATCAACTAACTGTCCCTGGGAACCCTCTAATATAGAATGACTGATTTCATTTATGTTTCTCTTGAAAGATCCAGATAAATAGGTGTCTCAGGGAAGATTGGCACGGTGACAGCTGTTTTAATGACACCTGTTATCTTTGCAGAGAGCAGTGAAAGGTTATTAAAAGGTAACATTAACTTAAATAAAAATTTCAAGAGGGTCAGATTTGATTGTGTCTGGTGCTCGGGTGGGGTTTGCTGTATTTCATTCATGCTTGCTCAATATTTTACGTGTCAGAATAGCCTCCCAGCAGGTGGTTACCTTCATGTGGCTGTGTTTAGTATTACACACCTTTCCCAGATCTGCCTGTCTCCATGCCCTGTATTTCCCCCCACCAGCACATACTCTATTGCTGTCACAAATGATGCTTCTGGGTATGACATCTGTCTAGGGCTGCTAGTGACAAACTGCACTAAAGGCGAAGAGCCACATCTTTTTTTTTTTTCGCTCATAGGGCAGAATCTCTGTGAGAGAAAGGAAAGGGTAGGTTGGAACTCGTTCTTTGGCTTTGGAGTCATGAAGCATGGTCTCTACCTGAGCCCAGTCCAGCAGTGTGCCAGTATCAAAAGCAGTGGTGTCTGAGTGACAGAGCAGCTAAATAACTGGGCTAAACTGACCTGAGAAGAAAAGTCTCCACTACTGTGATGACTTCGGAAAAGGACGAATGACTCCATCCTGCCCATGTAATGTTTCTAGGGACTTGATACAGACAGAGGCAGGCAGAACCCTTGGTCTGACAGTCAACTGTTTTGTGAGACACACCTCCCTCTGTTTCTGTCCCTTCACGGTGCCATTTGTGAGCAGGCTGGGAAACATGGACTCAGGGCTTGTGTAAGAGCATGAAGGGTGCCCACGCTGATTAAATCTTTACTCACCAGTAAACTCGGCATGTGCTGCTCAGAGAAATAACTCCTGAGGAAAGACCTTAGGAGATGTACAGGTAGCTTTGTCCGAGTTTTGCTTCTTAAAGGAAAACCAACTTTTCAGTAATTTTCTGTGGCTCCTGGAGCCTCTTTATGATGGCTTGAATACTAACCCAGGGGGTATCAGTTCATGTTGTTTCCGTGTGCTTTGTATAGGCCTTTGCTGCCTTTTCCATTTCCCTGCTTCTTTTCAACCATATCTATTACATTAATCCTTTTTCTGCCCCTCTACCCAACTCTAATTTTGGCCAACTCTTTTTATATGGCAAATACACAGCTCAGGCATAAAACTTTACAGGAGACAATTTCCAGTATTTCCAGAGTTCTCAGTAATGCCTGGAGCTGGCAAACTGTCTGGCTTCTTAAACCCTGTCTATCGTGGCTCTTCAGACTTGTTAGTCTTGGGGAACTGAGGCTGAGTGGTTCACGAGCACATGTGAACTTCCAAAGAAAGGGAGTCTTCATTTCTCCAGACCTCTAAATTAGCACTTATAGGGAAATTTCTACTTGTATGAATACAACAATATCACAGATTCTTGAGCTGTTTCTGTAATTTTCAAGCTCACATTAAAATTGAAGTTAAATAAGTACTACTGGATGTGAAGGCTTTCCTATATACTTATGAATAGCAAGAACTCTGGTTCTGTTAAAGAGGCTAATCAGTGTTTGAAAAATCATAGTTTTGTTCTATGAGAAGAGCCGCTCTTAAAATATGAAGGAGTAGAGTCAATTAGAAAGAAAACAGTGAAGAAATGTGCAGATTTAGATGGGAAAGCTCTTCCCTAAGGATTTTAGTGAGGTGAATAGATGGAGGGATAGGACCTCCTGCAGGCATGCAATGGTCTTACCAGTTAGTCTGTTAAAATACTGCCTGCTTTGCCTGGCAATCTCTGATATTTAACAACTTTGTTCAGACTTCCATGTTTAGGAAGGTGCTTGAATATTGAAAATAAAGGGGAGATCAAACCTAAAATAACTGTAGTAGTGCTGGGGATGTGTAGAAGCCTCTTGCTGGTTTCCTTTAGTGGGGACGTGGCTCTTGCTGTCTTCTGAAAGCAGTGAATTCAAAAGAACCTATCTTTATTTGGCACCTTTGCGCTAGTGAGGCTGGCGTGCTACCTTGTTAGCTGGCGTCATGCCATCCCAACAGATGGACAGGAGTATAGACAGCCAGGAGACCATGTACAAGCATCAGTATGTGTGTTGAGGGCAAGATCCCCTAGCCAGAAGTGTTGAAATGCTTGTCTGTTCTGTGTTTCTGCGCTTGTGGCTAAGTAAGATGATGTCCCAGCCCTGAGTGGAATCAGCTGCACTGGTATAAGCTAATCCTTCACCTCCCAGGCAGGGGCTGCTTATGCAGAATTTGGGTTAGTATTCCTGTGGGAAGTCTGGGGCTTCCTGAAAAACACTAGTGCTTTCTACATAGCATATAGTTCAAAGCGTGGTGAGGCCCACTTTTAAAGTCATATCATCAATAGGTCATACTCAGTCTCAGAGTACAAACAGAGCTCCATCAGTTGTGATGGAGCCTGAGGTGTAAATGACTGGGTTCAGTTCTGACCAATTTAGTGCACCAAGCTTTGTGCAAAGCTTTGTACAAGCTTTGCTTTGTGCAAAGCTTGGAGAGGGGAGAGAGCTTGTCTGTAGATTGCCACAGAAATTCATTGTTAGATTTCTCTGGACATCTTTCATGCTGTTTGTCTTTGCCTCAAGAGGCAGCATTTTCCTAGTGAGACACACAAAACTACATCTGTTAACATTAAGTGCTTTTGTAGATTCAAGTAGTAACTTGACTGAACTTATGGAATCGAAGATAAAGAAGAATGGATTCATCTAATGTGCAGTTTAAGGGGTGGAAGGAAAGCCATGCTTTCATAAGACTATGACATTAGTTGAACTCTAATCAGCTTTAACTTTGAGATTCAGATAGTGGACGTTTAGTTTGGGAATGGCCACTTTTGTATTAGTTCAAATTTGCTTCAAGGTGCTGTAGAGTACACTGAAAGAAATCCCTGTTCATAACTGAATTAGCACTTATTTGTAGATGTCTTGTAACTAAATTGGTTTAAATTTTCCAGGGTTAAGCTGTAATCAAACTCCAAACACAGACTCTTTTCAGGCTTCTCCTTGGTTTTACTTCATTTAAAGAACTGGAAAGAATTTCAGAAGAGTTGTGAGGTATTTTTAAAACCTTATAGAAGACACTGATAGAATAATATGAGGCAGCATACAAGGGGTTGAGATCTGCGGTTCAGAGGCCTGCACAATTGCGAGCAAAGGCAGGCAGCAATATTAGCAATGATTCATTGAACCAATATTTGGAAAATTATCTTTGCAACTTAAAGGCTGTATACTTATATTTTCTCTTCCACCAACAGAATGTTAGATTCAGCTATTAGCTGAAATGTTTTCAATTGGAAAACTCTGTCTTGCCATAGGTATCTAGATAGATATTTTGGTCACAGGGTCAAGATCTTTCTTATGTACTTTATCGTGCGATACCTCTTCCTTACCATGTACTAACACATATTTTAGGATAACTTTACATGAAAGACATGTATTTATATTCTTCTAATTTTAGCAAGTGGAGCTAGTTGAAATGGCAATATTCACATTTGCACATAGGCAATCTAACAAATTAATTAGTTCCCTTTAAGCATGTTTAAATGTAAAAACCAGTATCTACCCTGTCTGAATTGCAAAGGGTCTCACAGATAAGCTAGCAAAATCCCCAGTATGGGTCATGATCATGTTTGTTGGATGAAATATTAAATGAATTGGTCCCAGTTTACTTCCAAATAGGTATATGTGTGTAAGTAGCAGAAATGTGTGTTGGCTTACCCACAGCTTTAAGAAAGATTGTTGAGGTGTCTGTTAGATTGGAAAAGGGAAGGCTTGGGGATCACATCAAAGTATAAAAACACCTGAAGGGAGGGAGGGAAGGAAGAGGATAGATCCAGACTATTTTCAGTGGTGCCCAGTGACAGGGCCAGAGGCAGTGGGCACAAACTGAAACACAAGAGGTTACCTCTGAACACTGGGAAACACTCTTCTTACTGTGAGGGTGATTGAGTGGTCACACAGGTTGCCCGGGGGGTCTCTCTCCTTAGAGATATTTATAAGCCACCTGGATGTGGTCCTGAGCAGTTGGCTCTAGGTGACCCTGCTTGAGTGGGGTTTTGGACAAGATGATATCCAGAGGTCCCTTCCAACCTCTGCGTGGAAACTAATTGCTGTTGTGATTTAATTCAGATCATATGTGCCAGACTTCTCAGCCAAAGGGAGTTAAGTTCTCTTTTTTTACTTTTTAATTTTTTTTAATGCCACTTGGTTATGTGCAGAGGGTAGTGAGATGTATTCATCTTATCAGCATACTTCCTCCTTTTTTCTGCAGGAGGTGCTCAGCATCAAAGCACTGAAGAGCAGTTGAAATGTACTCAGCAGGTCCTTGATTCTCTATTAGTGCTGTTAGCGATTTTTTGTAAAGCAGGTCCTTATGTGAAGGCACAGGAGAAACTGTTCCTGTGATCTCTCTGATCACTCTTTCCAAGTGTTACAGCTCCCAGTATGGGGCTATTTGGGTGTATCCCAGTGAGAGGTTTGGATCTTCATGCGATAATGGCCTCTGTTCCAGCCTTTCACCATGGCATGCTGATGAACTAGGTAGGAATACTCTCTGCCTGCAGAATACTCTACATCATTACTTGCAGTGATAATATGATCACTTGTATATCCTTAAACCAAAAAGGGAGACCACTTAAGTATAATCTCCTCTACAAACCTGTTGGTAACCAATTTGATTTCACAGAGTCATTCCAGGACCAGTTAGATTCATAAAGTCCCACATACAGCGTGACCTAACGTGCGGTGTAGCGCATGTCAGTTTGCACGAATACGTCTGCACTAGGTATTAAATCTTCACAGTAGGCTTTCTACCAATATATCCTTGTCCTTTTCATTTTATATTTGAAATTATAATTAGTAACAACAGGTGCAGGCTAGATTCTCCCTGCAGAAAAGTAAAATTCAATTGGGTAGCTAGCAAGGAGAAGGAATGCAGATTTCAGAATGGTACATGGAGCAGCTACAGTGCAATTGTATGCTGGATTGGCTGTGGCTCTTCTGAGCCATCACAGCTTGTCCGCTATTTGTATCAAGTTCAAAGATGTCTCTATAAGAAACATTCCATTTCCATACGAACCAAAGATGCTTGTTTACTCTTGCAACTCTCCTTTCATCTTTGTTACTTAATGATTCTTGGCTTTTCTCTCTGTGCTGTCTTCACTGTCATGTTGATGCAGCTGATAGTGAATGCTGTCCTTACTTTAACCCCAATCATTTTATGTTTGGCTTTTCAAGCACCCAACCCACAGTGACTCTGGAATCAGACATTTAGCTATATTAATTGCAATGTGGGTGCATTGCAGTAGCTTTGATACACTGGCTGGCTGTTTCATCATTTATAGAACTTTCCTCTACTTGCCACTGCTCTAACGTGCATGTTTAGACTGTTGGGCACCAGTAAATATGCTTTACTACCCTTTTTAAAAATTGTTTCATTAAGTCTGAAATTTGCTACAACTAGTTTGCTGTCACATAGTTTCCTTACACGTCCTGTCTACTTTATTGGTTCCTGATGGGAAATATAGCAGGAAAGTCTAGGCAAAGGGTTTTGAGAGGATTGAGATTACAGAGTAATTCGGAGTAACTGTAGTGTCTCCCTTTACCACTACAGTTGAACAAATGGCAGAAGTGTTAGTATGTGCCTAGAGCCACTATATATTTGAAGCTTAATCTAGTCCTATCCCAGAGGCTCTGGAAACTCAAATTTGGATGCTACTGCAATACCTGTATAAACTGGTGGCTCAGCTTACAAAGACCTTGGGTTCTGTTGGCTTGGACAGGGGGAGAGGAGAGATGGAAATCACACAGTAAGGTCTTCAGGTAGAGTCATTTAATGTCTTGTCTGTGTTCTGGTGACACCAGTCCCAGGTGTTTAAAAGGTCTTAAGTTAATTCTCCAGAGGGTTTATGTTGTGAGATGCGGGACACCAAAATATTAAGTGCTAAAGCAGCTTCATATTTTCTTTTGAAATACTTACTCATTTTTGAGTTTCAAGGTGCTGTTTGGGTCATGATTTGAAGTGATGGTCTTTTTTAAAATTTTTTGAGTTTGTTTGTGTTCTGTTGGTTTTTGGGTTGTTTTTTGGTTCTGTTGGTTTTTTTTTACACCGCTGTTAGCTTTAAGGAGAAATTTTGGGTGTCACACAACTGCTAACTTTTGGGAGCTGTAACTTTACCCAGAACATCAAGGATTGTAACACTTTTGATTGAAATTGTTGAAGCTGGCAAAACAGGACTTTCTCATTGCCGGTTTATTTTATAGGCATGATCAATTGCAGTAGGTAAACTAAAATGCTGTAAAAAACCCAAAACTAAAATGATGAACATCAAAGATGTCCATCCAAAACCCAAATGTGTTATACATCTTAATCTGTACTTACAGGTCACAGTGCATATACACAGAATATTAAATTGTGAGCTCTCTATTTGTATTTGCAAAGATTTTTGTATCTTTGCATAAGGAATACTTTTATTTTACAGTGCATCAAAAGTAACCCTAACTAAGCCATATAAAGGCATATCACATCCTTCGACTTTGTGACTCACTTCATTATATGCCAAACACAAATTCCAGTTCCTTGTGTTTTACTTACAATAACATTAGTGTTTAATTCCACAAACTCAATCAAAGCTACACTTACTATAAAGAAAACAGAGTCCCTATTTTATAGCTGCATTAAATACTTTCCCCTAAAATGGTTTAGGGGTGGGGTTTTTTTTAAATTTATGGATTTTTTTCACAAAGCTAGAGACTTCGTTTTGGTTTTAGTACTTGTATTTATAGTTGTGGAATGATCATTTTCTGGTTGATTTCACATTGAGGTCTCTCAAAACTAGTTTTAATAGTTCCATGCCCTTTAAATCTTTTTCTTTCTATCACTGCTGTTACAATATATTATACTTTATATGCTTAAGCTATTAACTTGGCACTCAGTTAATGATTTGTTGGTGGTTTAAGGGAGTGTATCTGGGTTGTTTGTATTGGTACTAGCTTTTCTGTTTTTTAAGAATGGCAAATAATATAAATAATTCCAATAGCAGAAAAAAAATAAACCAGCAAGGAGTTTGTTTCATGAGGCTTAGACAAGATGAGCCAACGCATAATATATCAATCAACCTATTTTTGGCTAAAAGCTTGCATACTGTTTGGTAGTTAATGATGATGTCCTTTTCTTGGGGAGATGCAAAGGACAAAAGGGTCCTTTTCTTTTCTTGATACCTCATCTCCAGTGTTAAGGAAATTTGTAAGTTACTTCTGGACTGTTTTCAGTAGTCTAGAGTGCTAGTTGGGTTTGGTTTGTGGGATGATCTCTAAGCAGAAGATGGAGTAAAACAAAACAGGAAAGGGGAATATAGGGAACAGAAAAAGAACTGCTTCCCCATTCTCATATTGTGCCTGTTGATGAAGTTTCACTTTGTAAGGAACAATCTCTTCGCTGTTCCTAGACTTTTAAAATTACACGATTATGTGTGACAACAGCACCCCTGAAATGATGCAGGACACAATGTCCTCTAAGCATCCTCAGTTTTCACCGTGTCCTAGGTTGGGGCAGTACAGGGATGCTTCCTTGAGACTCACTGAAATTTGCAAGACTTGGCTATGGATAGTAGCCAAGCGCCCCATATGGAGTTCCTTTGCCAAGTACGGACCTGAACATACTCCTGTGCGCAGTGGCTCATTTCCCAGGTGCTATTTGTTTTCCTCTTAGCTCCACTTTCCCGGCAGGACAAAATGCCATCTCTCCGTTCTTGCTCTGTGACTGACTGCTGCTTTAATTCCTTAACTAAGTGCTGGTCTTCCTTGGTTTTTGATGGGGTCCTGCATCCTAATGTCTAGTTTCTTCTTTCTCTCTAGTAACTGTATATGCACAGAGTAGTGTCACAACTTTGGAATTACAAAAAGATATTTTGGTTAGACCAAACTCATGGCAGAGCTGTACCTAACCACAGCCTTATTTTTTCCTTCTTGAGAAGTTGGATAGGCATGGAAGATCCTTTTCAGGCTTATGATAATTGGTGCATGATCAATATGTGCTTTTATGCAACAAAATAACCCCTATAGTTATATTTCTTGAATATTTATATTTTATTCTGCTTACCCTGAAATGGTTTGTGTGAACATGTAAGTCATATAATAGCACAGATGATCAAATCAAAGGTTTTACCTCCTTGAGGCTGAGAATTTATTTTGATAAGTGTGGTCTGAAGGACAAGACCTCTGAGTAGTGGCACAAACCGGAGAAGGTTTTACAGTGAAAGGTCAGAAAAGCACACCATAAAAAGGTGAGGTCAGAGGGGAGAATGGGCCATTGAAAGGTCTGATTTTTCAGCTGTTGGATTTACAAGCAGGCAGAGAAAATGAGTAAAACGTAATGGAGCAAGAAAAAGAAATCAGTACCCTTTGCTGCAACCTGTGTTTTGGCCCTCCTCTTTCTCTTCATTACCATAAGAATAATTCCATGGAATGCAGTTTTTCTGCTGAATTCCTTTAGGATCTGGATCTAGGTACATATGGGTAGGATTCTTAACACTGCCTAATATGTCCTGCATGTTTTGAAGAGATGTTCTTCCTTTCCACCTGATGCAAATATCAGACATGCGATGAACATGCACCTGGAGTTACTGTCCATTGGCTTCCCACTGTAAGCGACCCAAGGAAAGGTTACAGCCTTTTACCTGTATGGTTGTTTTTCCATCCTCCAGGTGGCTACAGAGGTGATGTTGGTGCAGGTCTTCCTTTGAGTCAAAATCTGCCAACTCAAATATAAACATATTTAATTCCCCTAGTGCTGTCAAAAATGAACCTTTTAATGGAATGTTTTAAATTGGGAAATATGTGAGATACCTGGCCTTGTCTTCCAAAATCAATAAAATTTATAAGTTATTTGCAAGTTGTATACGTGTAGATATGCATCTGGTCCTTGTTGTGCTGTTCCAGGGCTATGTTGAACTGTGAAACATAAATGTGTTCAGGGAGGATTTAAAGTATAATGCTCTTTCTGAAGCAGAGTCACCAGGGGTTTACTGTTCCCAGACAGAAATGTTGCTGTAGGTGATGTTTTGTCAGTGAGAGAAGATATTGCCATGCTGTTTCTGGGAAGCATTAAAATCTATTCTTTTTTATAATTAATTTTTCCCATCTTAGCAGTCTCTAGTCTTAGCATCATGTTGTTTGGAGTTTTTTGTGGGTTTTGGTGTTTGGGTTTTGGTTTTTGTTTGTTTTTTTTGTTTTGGTTTTTTTTTTTTAACAATCCTATTATTAAACCTGGATGATACATGACATTTTTTTTGGTAAAGCTTCTCTCACGTAGTAGCCACCATCACTCCAGGGATAAATAGGATAGCATATGCAGTCTGGTATAGGTGTAGAGGTAACTATATTGAGTAGGATATGGAATGTGGAAGTGAGGTGCCTCAACTTTCCTTGTCTGAGAAGCTTTTTGCAGTCAGGACATCAGCAGAGGAACCAAAGAAAATGGTGAACAATAGCGGAAGGGGAGAGAAATCAAGGGGAAAATAAGGTGGCAAAAAGAGACTTTGTGGGAGCAGGAGTTTGCCTTTTGTTGCTGCTGCTAAGTTTTGTTTGTGTGGGTAGATTGGTGACTCACAAAGCAGATGCAGGGAGTTGTGGGAGAGAAAGGCAAGAATGAGTGAAAGGACAGAAAGAAAGCCAGTACTTGCTGAATACAGAGGGCACAGTTCACAGGTTTGCCAGATTAAGCCTGTGAAGGATTTTTGCAACAAGGAGATTGATTTTGATCTGAATCCCATAATGATGTGAAAGCCAGTGGACTTGCCCATGGTGGCCAAATCCAAGTATTCAAATCTCATGAGTTTTCTCTCCCTGTTCTTTCAAGATATATTGAAACTGGTCTAAATGTCACAAGACTTTCAAAATGATCCAAAGTGGTTTTTATTTCCTTTTTTAAAAACTTCATTCTTTTCATCCACATTTGTCAATTTTCAGCTTTCTCTGAGACCTTGCAGAGCACAAAAACCACCAGAAATACTTACGTTGGTATAGTCTAAGGTGCCTTAATTCTGTCTGGCGGATTCACCTCAGATATTACACTGATGACTTTTATGTCATATCACAAATTATTTGCCAAAAGTATTACTTTTGTTTCTCTCTTCCATTTATACAAGAATATCTCCTTGATAAAGGCAATTTTTTTTTTTTTAATATATCGAGACAATCGTCTACAACATGAATTTGTTCATAGACTACTTTTAATAGTCAGCCTCTGCAGATTCCAAGTGAGACTCTGGCAGTACGCAGAGGCCTGACAGTTCCTATGCTATCATAAATAATGTTGATCTATGCTTGGTTTATTTTGTTTTATAATGTTAGTGCAGCCAGCATACTGACAGAATATAGAACCTCTCGCAAGCTGCCCAGGTAGTGAGTCTTTTCATAAATGGTACTGGCATGTGGTTATAGATTTCTGTAGTAACCCACCTGGGGAGATTCAAATGCAAAGCAATTCTGAACTTCTTCCGCAGAGGTGTGTCAGTGCAGTGCACCAGGCTCTCTGCAGCAAGGTTTTATCTGGCACATCAAAGCCAACTTGCTGCTTTTAATTGTCTCTGAACAGTGGACAGTAGTGATAACAAATCATAATGAGGATAAAGTTTTGTGTGTGTCACGTTATGTCTGTGGTCCCTAGTTTCCCATTTTCACCTCCTCTTTTGATAAAAATCCTCCCAAAATCCGTGCACAAAATCCTGGCTGTAGTTGCGCTTCTTCAGGGCAAGCTGTGTGCACCTTTCACTGGTCCTGCAGTAACTACAGGAATGACTGCATGAGTTCCAAATGTATGTTTGGCACAGATGCAAAAGTTTTGATTTTGAAAAGAAGTTGAAACCTTGGCTCCATATAAAATAGAGGGAGAAAAAAAAAAAGAGATTAAGTTTTCTACACGAAGTCAAAAGTGAAGTACCTTTCTCTTGGTCTATTTTGATTTCACTTTGAAATAAAGCCTTAGAGCCCAAGCTGTAAGGTTACTGCTTCAGCAGTATCTCTATTTCTCAAGTATAGGTTGCTTGCCAACCATTGTAACTAAAGAGGATTTTGGAACCCAGAAGTCCTGGATCATCTGTGAGTGTTGAGAGATGTCATAGAGCTTTGGGTTCTACTCTAAGTGCCAGGAATGGGGACAGGACTATACTGACATAGACATCTGATGCAGACAGCAAAATTACTCTGAGTTAATTTGGGGGCCAGAAGCCAACCTTTGCCTTGGATTTTGCACCTTGCCTCCCAGCAGGGCTGGTGGAATGGCATTGCTCTTGGTATTCCATTGTGTCCTGTAGGCAGAGTCCCAGCTAGCACTGAGCCTCCTCAGGCCTGCAGAGCTGCTGTGTTAACCAGCTCCATGGCAGCAAGCCTGCAAGCTCTGAAGTCCCTGATCATGGATGTGATTTGACTGTGAAAATGGTTGCCATAAGGCGTTGCTGAGGCCAGAGGATTTAGCAGGATTAAGCAAGGGATTGAACGCTTTTGTATAAATAACCAGAATATCCAGAATTATAGCTGTTAATGCTGACAAACATGTCAGGTGGAAATACTACCTCAAGCTTTAGGGTTTAACATCTAGTGATCACCACAAAAAATCTCCAAAAAACCTTCTAAGGAGTGGCATATCTGAAACCTTACCTCTAACAGGTTTTCTTGTTTCTTTTTCTAGGACACTTGGTATGTGGCTCAGGGCAGAGGCAGGATGTTAGAATAGACGGGTCACAAGATTCCATGTGCCAGTGTTTATGTCTCCAGTGGCTTCCTCTACTCTTACTCACCAGGAAGACTAAGTGATTTTGCTATATTTATTTATTTACAAAGCATTATCCAGCATTACGAAGGAGAAGTGCCTGTAAGTAAAGTGTATGCTGGCATGAGCTCCTCTCGATAGTTGGACAGCAATAGCAGAAGCTCCCTGGCTGTACTTGTTCCAGTAACTGGGCATCTTCACAGAAACATGTCAAAGGGTGGCAAGGAAAAGAAAAATCTCACCTTTCATTAGGTTTGCTTCTGTGGGCTCAAGTTATGACTCATCTTTCAGGCATGAAAAACACCCACAGTACCACACCTCCCTGGCAAAGCCAGGTGCATGAGTGCTCCAGAGGCTAATTCTTGAGGGAAACCCTGGAAAGGCACTTGTTCTCCATGCCTGAATAACATCTAGTGTTGTTACCTCGGGCATTTTTCTGTCCAGCCCTGTTAGTAAAAGAGCATCATACAGAGCAGTTGCTTTGCTTGGAAAAGCCTTGGAGTACACAAAATAAAGGTCAGTAGCTGTGACCCAAAGAGCTTAACAAGAGAATGCACAGATTTTGAAAGCAAATGGGCTTTAGTCAGTGGTGCCTGGTTCTTATATCTTTGGTCCAACTGAAAATTTTCCATCTTCCCTCTCCCAATTTATAGGTGAGAAACTGAACACACACAGGGAAAGGAAATGCTGGATATCAGCACTACATCCTGAATAGTCTAGAGGTGGAGCTGCTAGTAGGGCAGTGCCTGTTATGGCCTGCTGCCCTTAAAAAAACAAACCATGTTCTGCAGGATTTCATACATGCACATGAGCTCCCAGTTGTACTTCTTCATGTCTTGTTTGTTTCTGATGATCTTCTTCTGAGCTAGGGTTCATTGTGGAAGTACTAAAAATATCACAAAAAACATAGGCTTACCAGACAGATTTTGTGCTTTTAATCAGTTAAACATTTAGTCCTTTGGGAGGTGGTTCTTCTAGCTCCTGAACTGTGAACACCGGCCAAATGTTCTCAAACTAGGTAGAAAAAGACTCATAAAAGGCAGAATTAATAAGATTGTGTAGTTTGAGCAAGGCTCGTTGACTTGCCAGATCCTATATAACTAGTGATTTAAGCCACGTGAATTACACAGGTATTATCAGTGCAGGTTGCAACTTTATTCTGCCTGGTGTAAGTTGCTGCATCTCTCCACTTAATGAAGGATGCTTTGGGGTTAGAAAATTGCTCAGCAAGTGAAATGCTGTAATTCCTGCTAAGAAGCAGACTTTGGACAAAGCTTTTTCTGGAAAGACAGAAGACAGACATATTTTTTCTTCCTCTTCTGTCCCTGTGAATGAGCAAGTAAGGATGTTGCAGTGTTTAAACGCATATACAAGAGTTCTACCTGCCTGCAAGATCAGGGAGATCATTTAGGCTGCAGCTTGTTCTGCTACACCACAACTGCAAATGTCACGCTCCTTTCTTTGCCTTTTGTCCACTGAGGTGTGTGGCTAGGTGTCCATGACGGTCACATAGCGACACTCAGATAAAAAACTTCAAAGCAAAACCTTCTCTTTATTGTAATTCCTTAATCTATTCTGGCTCACAGCAAAGGCTTGGGGAACTTGAGCAAGGTTTTTATTTTTAAATTTTTTTTTATTTTTCCACAGTGTGTGCTACTACACGTTAAAATGTATCTTCAGTGCCAAAAGGGACATCCATTGACATCTAAGCATATTTCCTTTAAAGTGGCTCTTTGTAAGCGTACCTACTTATGCAGAGGCAGCAGATAAAGATGACAGGAATGAGAAGGGAATCCAGACTTCCCTCCTTTTACAGGTCAGGAATTTTAAACCCTGTGGGACAGCACACAAATGCACCGTCTGGGATTGCTAATGACTTTGTTCTGTTCCTCACATGAAAAGCTATTTTGCCTTGATTTCAGCCTTTTTTTTCTAGAAGATGCTTATTCTAGTAAAAATGGCAAATAATGGAAACATTTTTCTTTTATGCACAAGCATTAATGGACCCAGGCCTCCCAGCTAACAGCATTGCTGGAAGTAGGGGGAGTATCCCACTTGCAAAATGATGCTGGAATTAGTGGTTGAAAGATTAGTCCCAAGTGGGCAGTTTCTTCAGTCCAGTTGAACTACATTTGAAGTAGGAAATCAAGAGTTGATTTTTTTTCATATGCAAACAAGGCTAGGAGAATTCTGGCTAGAGTACATTTTGTGTGCATTTTCTGGTTGTCTATGTAGGTTGTGGAGGAATGCTAGCCAATAAAAGGGTACAAATAGTTTTCTAATTGGACAGTTAGACTCTAATGCATGAGTCATCTTTTGTCCCTGTTGCTACTGTCCAGTGCCTTCCCCACTTTCACATTCATTTCAGATTTCACAGGCTGTAGCTTTCTGAAAACCTCTTTCATCCTCTTGTCCAGAAGTGTCTATGAGAACTCTGCCAAGGGCTTCATTTGCTGGATCCAGGTCACACTGATGTGACATGATGTCCAGGAGAACACCTCCAGTGAGGTGATGCAGTCAGCTAAGAGTCAGAGCAACAGCTCCTTAGGCCTTTCTCTTGCATGAATTGGCCTGTCTAGTGCAGGTGTGTTTCAGTGAGACCTGGCTGTCACTATTCCAATTTCAAAACTCATTTGTCCACAAGGATCTCTTTCCTGCTCTTTCCTGTGCAGTGTAGCTAAAAGGCCAGCATCTCTTTTTAAATAAAGTCCACTGGCTAGCTTTATGAATTTACAACCACTTTTCAGATATACAGTAAGTCATAAATGTTCCTGCTCAACTGAATACTTAAGCAGATATGTTCTCTTGTACTTTATGGGGCTAAAATTGGCAGCCAATTTCATGAGCCTTATGTATAGCATCAGAGTTCTCTGGGTAACCCTATAGTTCAGATAGAACACTGTAACTAGTAAATATGTTGTTTCAAGGTATAAGAACTGGGTACCAAGTGTTTTCTTTTCTCTGCTGAAATTCTGAAAATATATGTACAGCTATAACATATTTCACCAGTCTTGCTAAGTGAGGCAGAAGGAGACTTCCTCACATACTTGTGTGGGATACCATCAGCGATAGAACAAAAACTCTAAGAGCTGGACCCTTGGTTGTGGTGGTCTGTTCAATTCAAAGTATCTTGGTTAAATTATGTGGGACTAAGACACATAAAAACTGAATTAAGCCTTTGAAGGATTAGAAGTAGTAATTATAACCAGACTAATATTTAATTATTTGCAACAAAAACAATGCATGTGTACTTCTTTAGCTTGTGATATATCAAATCTTCTGGTATGTTAAGCCAGTTCAGAACAGATTTTTTTATTTAAGACTTCGAATGAAAAATTGAAGGCTTCCAAAAACCTTCTTTTCATGATCTGTCCTGTGAAGTTTATGAGGATAAATAGAAATTTGTAATTGATTCTTCTTACATTAGTATGCAGATTCATCTGTGCAGAACCAGGGAAATTGGGAACTTGCTGCTGTCAAGCTTCCTTGAGAACCTGCTTAGGGGCATAATGTACTTTCCAGCATCCCTATGTTACCATGATCTCTAATCTAGAGGGTGAGAAAGGAATAGGAGGGAGCATGAGTTTAGCCAGAAAGTCATCAGAACTCATTTCTTGAGGTGGTTAAGAAAGCTGACAACATAATTGCTGTGGGGACTTCTCTTCTGAGCTTCTTGGCCAAGGCAGAGTTGTTGGCTGGGCTGAGTTCTGTACACTGTGTCAAGTAGGTATGGAAAAAAAGGATAAAAAACCTGGAACCTGACTACCAGGCAAAACAGGCAGTGAAGAGTGAGGGCAAATTGAGCATGGTAGGAAGCAGAGACGAATCTCGGGAAGTGCACAGCCACAGCCACAGTAAGCTTGCCATCATGAGATCCAAGAGAACAGCAGTGTTCATCCACAATGACTGCTGCTTTGGCCCAACTCTCTTGCCTGTGCACCCAGTGTTAGAGGAAAGGAATGAATAGGAAGAGTGTAGCTGTCACCTTCCATTTGTTGTGTGCCTAAAGGTTGTAGAGGTGAGTGCCTGGAGGCTGGACAGCTGGGGATTCAAGAAGAGGCAATTTTGGTGTTGTTGCTGCCCTTGGGGCATGTCTCACTGTGCAGGTCTGTGCCTCAGACACGAGGCTTTATATTTTTGCTTTATCTGCCTTACAGAAATTTGCAACAGAGACATGCCACTTTACAGCATGTCTTAAGTGATAGCTTGGTGAGCCGAGACAGGATGGAGGCTCATAATTTGTTCTTTCTTTTGGGGCCCTGCTCTCCGAGGGATACCTTGTGTTTTGGCTCTAGCTCGCACTTGCCATAAATACTCCTTTTGAACATTCTTCTTCACTTCTTGGATCGTTTTCCAGATGTGGCCCTGAAACACTGCTCTCCAAGTATTTCTGCACATCACTGCCTTATTTATTACTTTTTAGTTCCTGAGGGACATATCTAAGTGGGGGATTTACCTCTGGTCCCTCCCATTGGTACCACCCATCCATTAGTCATGGTGCTGATAAATATGGGGAGCTTTGCAGGGATGATAGGCTTAAATACTAAGGGTTTTCCCTGGTAATTAAGTTTTCTTTGCTGTCTGAACCATATAGCCAGCAGATATCATCATTTAACTAAGGACTGAATATCTGGAGTTTGTCTAAAAGCCAGATATGTAAAAATATGGAAATGGATGAATGCTTCCAACAAAGAATTAGAGATCTGTTAAGACATAGAGATGTTAATGTAGGAGGTGAATGTGCATATTGGAACATTGTTTATATTGACTATGTTTCCCGTGCTCATATTTTTCAAGTATTTTAGCAAATTTTTTTAGTATTTTTAACATGTGTGTTTTCTTCAAAGGTAATTTAAAAAATAGTATATTTGATGCTTTGAAGCATAATTTTCCTGTGTTTAAATGATTTCTGAACAGTGTAGGGTTTTCATGACTTTATTCATCATTGAAATTGTCTTGATCTGTAGATTGTTCTCAAGCAGCTTGTTATGACTACATGGGGTAAAAAATTTGAGCTGTGTTTGTCACTTTGATTGCATTGAACCAATGCTTGGAATCAGGATTTGGGTGCAGATACTTAAAATTTCAAGTCCCAAATTTGATTTCCACAAACATTTCCTAACATTCAGACTGTTCCTGCTTAATGGCTTTGCTTGCTTAACTCCTCACAGAAGCAGCTGAAAGTATTGGCTAGTTGTTAACTGCTGTAGGTATTTTGGGTATATTACACTACTTCATTTAATCATAGTACTATTTTTCTATAATTAGAAAAAAGAAAACAGAAATTATACCTGATCTAGTGTCTGTGAAGCACATTGAGAATCTTCCAGAAGAAGGAAAATTAAACAGCAAGTGGAAGACAGAACTGCTGTAGCGACATTGCAGCAGACATTCATTCGTATGAGCAGGGATTTCTAGAAAAAATAATCTTATACATAAGGTGATTAAGACAAGTAAACCCAGCATTGCTTCTTTGTTGTTAAACAAAGATGTTATTCTTGCTCTTGTAAGATTTAGTAAGACATTAAGCATGTGTACATGATGTCAAGATATTGGCTCTAGCATGTGTTCTTACAGCCTTTATAGTTTGTGATGACATAATTAGGTACATTCTGTGAAAGTAACTTAAAATGTTACTGTCTCTTCCAGTGAATTGAATGTGCTTGGTCCGGGATATCTTGCTGGAACATTTGCAGAGCCTTTTGTCTGGAGGCTCGAGGAGTTCAGAAGTGAAACCATCTTTCTTTTGTTTAGTGCAGTCACGTGCCTGCAGGTTTCCATGTGTTTCCAGCGCCCAGAGAAGCTGTCATCACTCAATGCTTCATAAAACCCCAAGATCCCTGGCGAGAATCCTCCTTTGGATTTCTTGGCCTGATGAACAGCTGTACCTCATTGCAGTTTGCAGGCAAACTGGTGCTCAGCCTGGAACTGAAACTGCTGTCTTGGATGTTCAGTGGTCCAGATCACCAAGCAGCACTGAGCTTGCTAAATCCAAGCTCTCTTTTTGTATTTCCCGCTTGTCCTCTCTCAAAAAATCTGTGCAACCCTTGCAATTAGTTTGCCCTTCTGTTTCTGGTTCCCAGTTATTAAATAATTTAAACTTGGTACATTGCCATCCTTCGCAGGATCTCAAAGCACTTGGAGACCTTAATTCACAACATCCTCTGAAACAGGTACCTAGTGTATCTATTACAGAAGGAGCTCAGCTGAGAGGCAGTAGGGTACCTCAACCAAGATGAGACAAGCATGTCTGCACACAGCCAAGAATAGGCTGCAAGTGTCCAGGCTCCAACTTCTGCTATTGTACTCATTGTTGTTGTAATAATTTATGCAACAAAGGTATTGTACCCTAAACAAAAAATAATAAAAAATAGGAAGCATACACTCAACGGGCTGTTGCTAAATTTCTGGTGTTCATTGTCCAGTGCCACCAGGAAAAAAAAAGGTAACTTGTTGGGTTATGGTTTGAAAACCAAGCTCAGTTTGTTTATGTGTATTAAATCATGCTAAGAATATATATAAGAACAACAAATCCTGTTTTCCTTGCCCAAGCTCTCTCTACAAGAGTTACATTTTTGGAAACTAGCAGTTTTTAAGACAGAGTGGACAAAACAGTAGTAATTTGCAGCTGAGGTCCTTCATCAGTCTGGAATTATTCTAGCTGTATCAACTCCTTGGTTGCTATAAATCAGGTCTTACTCCTGCTCTGTGGTTGAGCTCAAAATGAGCAAGACTAGTTGTAAATGTTCTTTTTTTAAAATTTCATACTTGGGACTCAGCAGGATCTTGACACTGCACTATTTTATAAAAGAGTAATTGTGGTTAGATTTCATAATATAAGAGCTTGTGTTGGGAGGGGAACCAAAGCGAGGTATGTGTGTGTGGTGCTCCCTGGATCCCAGAACGTCTGGTTCAAGCTGCTTTTTCAAATATGTTGCCACTCTGCTGTGAATGGAAAAAAACCCAGAATGTGCTAAAGTCTGGACTTTGCCATGGTGCTTCTCTCCCTCAGGAACTCAGCTGGCCTTGCACGTGTCTTGAGGGTGGAGACTTACAGCTTTGGCTGGACTCTCCAAAAAGCTGCAGCAGGTTGTGTTTGTGGATTTTTAAAAGCTGTCGTTGTTGTACCAAAACAGCTGGGCTCTGCACAGAGAATTTTCCATCTTAAGTCCTGAGCTGGTCTGTTTAGAGCTCTGTGGGTGAATCACTTGCTTCTGGGTAGGGGAGGGACTTACAGTGTTGAACTTGAGTCATCCAAGGTGGGTGATCACACTTCGGGGGGTGGGTGGTGAGAAGCAGTAAATCAGGCTTTTACATCAAATCACCTGTTGGAGGAAATTCCCTCTCTCTCTCTCTCATGAACCGAAAGTATTTTATATTCTTTGAGAATACCTGACGTGGAGCTGCCTATGTGGCAGGGCTAGACAACACAGCCCTAAATGCAGACCTGTGTGTTAACAGCCTGGCTGTGCCCACTGTGGATGGTTTTGAGAATGGTTGTCCCGTCTACTCCATGTTTACTTGCATGTGGAATGATGTTTGCACACAAAGGAAAGCTGTGGATATTTCAAAATAGCATGGTGTCAAATTCCGGTTTTCTAAAAGGCAGGTAGAGAGAGGATGAGGGGTAGCTGTGGCATCTTGGAAGGAATAACATGCATGCAGGTGGCGTGTTTATATTTATGCAAGCAGCTATTCCCAGAGGTGCCTGCCTTGTCTGACTGTATGTCTAATATAATTCCCTTAAGGCTGACCTCCACTTCCAGCACAGAACATTGCAGGATTACTACTGTAGCTGAAATATTCCATGCATCTAAGTATCCTGCTTGCAGAGAAATTTGCTAAGTCTGTTCTCACTGTGGGAACGTTCCCAACTCTTTCAATTATTAAAAAGATATATTGCTTTCCTCATCCTTAGATCATCCTTTGGCCCATGTAGGACTGCTATTACTTGACTTTCTAAATTTAACAATATTAAGCACCTCAAAAAATTAGTTTAGTGCCCTACAAAACTGACATTCAAAAGGAGGAAAAATTTTTTTTCTCGTTTTCATAATAGTTTATGTTCAAAGTGCTTTCATTTGATGAAAAATGTTTTCTTTTAAACCATTAAAAGGAATGGAAAGTATGCCAGACAGCCTCACTAAAACAAGTTGGCACAGAAAACGACATGAAGAGAGAGGAGGGCGGAAAAAAACCCAAATACGTGGAGCATTACTACTACTGGACTGAGAAACAGCACCACTTCACACAGAGAAATTAACTGGACCTTGACAAAGGACACAGAAAATTGGCAGCATTTTAGGTCCTAATGCAGAGTTGGTGTTTTAATGATGGCAGACTGAAAACTGAGCATTAATGCAGAGGTGATATATGAGCAGGGCTTTTTTGGGTTTACTTTTAATTTTAAAATAACATAGCTTTAAATCTAAACACAAGTACGAAACTCAATGGGAATTGAATATATATATTTAAGCTGGCATCTTCTCCTTTCTAACTAGCAGGTGGTGTGATAAGTGTGACCCTTTTAATCTGTGTGTATGTAAACAAGCTGCATGTCTTTTTGGTTAATAAATATTGTACATGTGTGTTGCAATGATATTACTTCCTAGGCTCTCACCTCTGTTCTTGGGTTTATGCATTTACAGCACAATATCCCCACAGGATAAATATGGGGTTATCTCTTTTTCTGCTTTGGTACCCACCTGTGTTGTGTCTGCTCGGCTCTTGGAATGCCTTGGAAACCTTCTGCCATGCAAAATCTAGTAGGGTAAACATGAATCACTTCCTCTTTGCTGGTTTCCTGGTACTTTGCTGTGAGTCCCCAGGCATTAGTTTTGAGACCTTCCTGGAAGACATTGTTATTTCTGAATCACTTTTGGGCTGGCTGTACTCCGTGTCCTGGGAGACTGCCCCAGAATGTTTTCTTAATCTGCTGGTTAACCACACCGTGCATGAGCTGGTAGGTGCCAGGGCTCCCATTTGAAGCACGTGTGCTACCTCCACCTGAAATCCTGGGCACTGAGGGCAGGGGACCTGCATGTGCTGGCCACACTCTTCCCTGCATTTTGGGTGAATGATGCTTGCTGCAGGTCTGTCCTCTGTATAACATGAATGTAACTGGGTCATGCCCTCAGGCTTGGGAACTGATGTGTGTTGAGAGCACATCCCCATGCCAGAAAATTCTCTCCTGCAAAGGTAACCCCTTTTTCTGAACATGTACTTTTTTTTCCCCTGTAATTACCCTCAGCCCTTACAACAATACTGCTGGGAGTCTTTCCTTGCCTTTGGACCTGCACTTAGTAGGGAAGCAATTTAAACCATCCAAGCATGAGAGCATAATCAGCATCTGCTCTCCCCAGTTTGACACCTGCAATGTATCTGCAGTAGCCCAAGGGGCTGTGTTCAGACTGTCATGCTGTGCTGGGGGAGGGCCAGCTCTTCACTGAGTAGTTGTCCCCATGCATCTCATGTTCTTGTCCCAGTGGTGATGTTCCACTGCATTCTGAAGCTACCCTCTTCCCACCTAGTTCCTGGGAATTTATTTGGATTCTTTAACTAGTATCTCCAGTCATGGAATTGAATCTTCAAATCATGGCCTTTGAGTTTGCTGTGTGGCCTGGAATTTCCTCCTACTTTTCCAAAGAGTGCCTACTAGGGCTTTGTATTTAACATCAAAATAACATGGCTTCTACAGTGCTTTCCATCTTTTGGGGTTCAAGCATGTTAGGAAAGATGGTAAGGTTTGGGTAGCACACTGAGCATGTGAGGTGCTCAGAATAATTAATAAATAGGGCTATAATGCTTAGCTACAGTTAAATAACCAGCTTGCAGGTGATCCCTCAAAAGATTCCAGTGATGAATGCAGGAGTTTAGGAGGCGCCATGAGGTGGTGGAGTTACAAGTGGCTCTTTAACTTCTCTGTGGACAGGCAAATGGTTAATTCCTAAATGCCAGTAGATGGCTCCCAAGAGCATTGTCTATAGGCTATTTTTTCAACGCGCACACAAAGCAGGATTTTGGCGCACTGATAGCCAACCTCCTGTGCTCCATGACGTACCAGCTGAAAGTTGCACAGCATCAGGACATCTGTCGCCAGGCTGGTGGTGTCGTCCTGTGGCCACAAGGCAACACAGATGCCGGGTGCTGTATGGGAAGAAGTCCAGTTTCCTGGACATGGGGATGATGGTGAGGAAGAGTGGCCCATAAGTGAGGCAATAGGTCAAGACCCTGAAAAAACATTTGTGTTGTGGAATAACTCAGCTGGTTATACACCAATAATTCTGGCTGAGTGGAAGTGATCAGAGCAGGTGCAAACCCTTCAGAGTCTCTCTCTGCTGGCCAGCAGGACCTGACTGCTTGTTACATTTGTTGAATGCCTCCAAGAATGAAGGTCCTGATATCTCTTCCAAAAAGAGAGATGACAAATAGTTGTTATAACTCCCTCCTTTTTATACTCGCCTCCAAATGGATTTTTTTTTTTTTTTTCACAAAGCTTCTAATTAAGTTTTACATTAATTCTAAGTGTGCAGAATCTTTTTACCAGCAGAAGAGCCTTCTGGGAATTTCTGCTCTGTTGCAGCTTCGAAAGCCTGGTTCTAGTCCATTTTCTGAGACCTGTACTCCTTGGGGCTACTATTCTGTTTGACTCCCTCATTAAACATCACGAGAATTCTTTCATTCTCTGGGAGTTGAAATCCTTAATAAGATTTGTGGTTTTGAAGGCAAATGTGGAAAGCTGGGGAGATATTCTCTTTTGGCATTAGGGGAATTCTCCCTCAACTGAAGTCAATCAGGAATGTTGTCAGAAAGGGTTTTATTTGTGCATGGGAAATCTGAGGGCAGAGCTATGCTGAGATTTATGAACTGGACAGCAGTTTCCTCATGGGTGGCTCTCTTTCAGTCTGGCTCCTGTGTCCAAAACTGCCAAAGAGATGCCAGCTCAGAGCATAGGACTGCTTGCTCTGGACATAGGACAGAGGGAACAAGGGAAGGAGTTGAGACTGAAGCACAGGAAGTTTAAGGGAAGAGGGCTGTGACTGCCAGGTCTGTAGAAAAGGATTTTTCTATTTGTTCTGAAAATGATGGGAAGGTTAGTGTGGATAAACTGCTTGGGGCAGTTTTAGTTCTGAGGCTATGCAGTGCTTGAAACAGAAGGCTCTTTCTCTTGGCCTGCAGTTCCTAAACATTTATTTTTTTTTCTGCAACATCATCTTCATGGCTGATGACAGGATACCAGCAAGGAGCACCATGAAGCCGTGCCACACTGCACATACGTCTTTGGTATGGTGTCAAAAGACACACACCTCTCTCTGGCACTTAGGCAATGCTGCATGAGCTGAGCGAACATCTGGAATGGATTGGTGACACATGACTGTGGACAGCACTTTAAAGTTAGGAATATGACACACGTGGGTGAAGATCACCATTTTGTGTTGTGGAGGCTGCGAGGTTAGAAACACTCAGATGCCCCTCTGGCCTTCTAAGTGAGGAATTTCTCCAGTCTTGGTGTGTACTTGGAAGCCATGTTTACATCTTTTTGTTTTTATATATGCGTTTGTACATACATATATCTTGGGTGTTTAATACAGAGAGTGTACCCAGAATGAAGAGACATTATTTCCTGTTACAATGCAAGTAGTGCATTGAATAAAAGATATTATTTACCTTTGTTCAGTGGTAAGTAATGGCTGGAAATCTGACAAGTTTATGTGATGGTTTAATGTGGTTTTTTGTGTAATGTGGTAGCCTTCAGCAGAAGTTTGGCTGCTGCTGCCTTACAGAACTGCAGCTCAACGTATGGTTTAGGTACATTATTTCCGAAATAAACCAGCCACCTGAGGGCAATTATCTTGTGTGCAGTGTCTTTTTACATAAAGTTTTTTTTAACCACAATGTGGGGAGTGAAACTGAACATAGGCGTTAAAGAGAAATAATAGACGCTAGGTAAACCAGCACCTAATTAGTCTTCCTCATGTAGGTTTACTTGCTTTTCAGTATGTCTGAACAGCCTTCAGTGGCTGTAACACTTCCCTTTGGTAAGTATCTGGTCCCAAGGAGTGAAATAGTCCCAAGATTTTCTGCCATCTTCTATCACTGCCATGTGTTGTGGAGTGGAGGCCACGAACACTGCTGTTCTGGGATCCACAGGAAGGCTGAGAAATTCACTGTCTGGCAATTCAGCTCTCTCTTACTATCTAATGCATCTTCCTTTAGGATTTCCTAAATCAGGAATCAAGGGAATCTAGCTGGATTGCTCTGGGTGCTTTGCAGTCAACTTTATTATTTCATTCTCAAGTTCAGTGGTGGCATTGCCTGTCAAAACAGAGTCCTGTTCCTCAGACTGTGTTGAAGTGGTGGGAGCATGACTGAAGTTTTTGCCATAATCCTCAGATGCCTGCACCAGAGCAGGGTGCATGAAAACTCAGCCAGTTCTGTGCTGAAAACCCTGCCTGTTTGGAGGCAGTGCTACGCAGTAGCTGAGAACATTGCCAAAAGCGACCAAAGATTCTTGGAAGAAAACAAATAGAATAAATTGGCAGCGGGGGGACAGGGGCACTTGTTTGAGCTTTTTGTGCATGTTTGTTTTATGTACACATTTAAGTACATCGCTGATACCTCTGCAATGCAAATAAATAACCTCTCCCTGTGCTATACTCACTGGATATCAACTTGTTAATTGACCATCTCATCGCAAAAATCTGACCTGCAATGGCAGGGATTTACAGTAATAAAGAAGTTCAGTGGCCATCTTGGAGACATATATGTAAGTTGGTTGGGGTTGTTGTGGCTCATTGATTTAGTTCATCTGTGTTGTGTTCAGCTCTTTTGGCTTCAGTGTAAGCTGCTTTTAAAATTCTTCTTTACAGATATGGAGATGGCACACGAGAGATTAGTATTTCAATTATTTATCTGCCATGAAGACAGGCTGTAAATGTTGCTTATTTCGGCCTTACCACATCTGAAATCAACTCTAAACATAAAGAGAGCAAGTCTAGATCTCTGGGAAACTGTCTTGATGAATAGCTCAATACAATCATAAACCCATCAGACTTGATGTACTACTCTTGGTTGTATAAATCTTCTAGTTGCTATAGTGAAAAGGTTACAGATGACTGCTAGCTCTTGCAGATCACTGGATTAATAACTTACATCCAAGTCCACCTTACAAGTTGAGATCTAAGACTATAATAATACAGTTCAGTCCTGTATTTGTTACCGTGTAGGAATTTGATGCATTAATGACACATCAAGCCTACTGAGTAGAACTCAGTGCTAATGAAGCCAAGGTGAGAACTTTGAACCTAGTGATAGTGTTCTTGCTAAATTAAAGAATAAGTGCCTAATTTTTCAATCTTTGTATTTGATTGAACTGCTCTGATTAAACTATTTGATTGAACTCTTGCGTGGGAATAGATATGTACATATGAAACTCCTGACCTATTTTGTGTCTCAAAAGGATAATTCCTCATGTCTTGTGATTCTGCAAGTCTGGGATTTGTTGTTAGAGGAAATTTTTGCAGGGGAAGGCACCACCCAGCGTAAGGCTGGGCCAAAGACAAATCTGAAGAGCAGGCAATGAGCTGGAACAAGTTACCCTTCATTTGGGATGCATGGATTTCTGGGAATGACCCTGACTGGGGAAGAGTAACCTGCCAGTCTAAGCACATGTGCACAACTCCCAGAGGAGAGGGTAGCAGTGACAGGAGACCTTGTTAGAGGAAAATGAGCATAAGCCTTTTCCACACAGCACTGCTGCAAGTTATCAGTGGCATATTAATGAATAAGCACTCTGAACTCGGTTACAGTCATTATTTTTATAGAGCTGTTATTTTCCCTCAGTCGTGTTTGCTTGGGTATCCCCTTTAGGTGAAGAGACAAACTAAGGAGAAAATAGCTTATAAAACACACAGTTCTGATGCTATGGTTTTTGTAATTCGTTTAATTAAATAATCTCTGAAGATTACTAGAAGAAGGACGATCCATGGTTGTTAAGATTTTTTGAATTTTTAGGTCTGCATTGTTTTAGCAGAAATGATCTCCGTAATGCAGGAATAAAAAACTAAGTTATCATGATTACCCTGACTGACCTTAGGATGGAAAAGATCTTCCTAAATCTGATTCTTATTCATTAACACCAAGTCACTAAGCAGCACAAATACGATCTGGATCAAGTGTCAAATTAAGCAGAACACAGAGTGGAATTTATGTTGGGATTGTGCCAGCTGTGGGAGGAAAGACAATACCTAATCTGGCATAAAGTATGCTAGAAATGAGATGCCCCTTCAGTTTTTAATATTTTTTTTTTCTTTTAGAACATGCTTGCGTGGAATGAGTTTGCCATAGCTCAGCATTTTGCATATGGATTTGATCCAGCACAAATTGCTTTAAAATGAAATGCTTTGCTATACAGAAGGGTAGCAATGGTCAGAAGCTCTACTCAAGACTTTTTAGTCATAGGAATTAGCTTGTGGGCAGAGCTGTGCTTTCATCACTTTTCAGAGGGATTTTCAGCTTCTCTTGCCAGGTGTGGATGTGCAGGAAGTCAGGGGGTTTGTCAGCAGGGTTGTACCACTTGTATTCTTAAACTGGGTTTCTCCCAGTTAGTGATGAAAGGTTCCTCTCCCTGCCTAAGGCTGTTGGGCAGGCATTGCCTGTGGCTTATTTTGTTTACAGTGATAGTTCTGGCCCATGGTCTTGCAGGCATATCTAAGTGCTTGCAGGAGCCATGGATACAGCTTGGTTGTCCCTCCCTCAAATGTATGCTGCTAAACTTAATAAACTCAATTTAACATCAGCCTTCCAAACTTGGAACTAGAGATCAGGGAGTGCTGGGAAAGAGCTAAGTGATTTTACAAGTATTTGGCATCATCACATGCTCCGAGCTTCTGTGTGAACATAAAGCTGAAAGCCATTGCTCCATACTGCTGGCCTCGTCCTAACAAGTTGTGCCGCTGGAGTAGATCTGGGACTACTGTTGCTGATTGTACAGAAAACATGGAGTCATGTTGCTAAGCCTGACTCTTCCCCTGCAATGGCAAGCTTGCCACTTAGGGACAAAAGTCCTCTCAAACCAATAATCTCTTGAGAATGTGGATTGAGCACCCTTATGAATTTGTGCTCTGCTTGTCACATGCCCCGATTCCCAAAGCTTTCCCTGATGTTATAGAAAAATATTTTTGATACACCAGAGGCATGTATCAACTTTTCCAAGATACCAACACTATGAAAGCAAGCTGCATTTGTCTGTGCGGTGTATTTGCAAAGTAGGTATGAGAAGTTGAATTTGCTTTATTTTAGGGTGACCAAAAAAGCACTTTTTGACAAGTTTTTTTATATGGGGGATAGCTTCTGCATCCTAATGTCTACAAGGTTAAACCTAGTGTCTACAAGGTTAAAATTACTGCTCTTTTTAGCTGTGAAGGAAAACTGTACAACTAATGATACAAGGGCATTTTATGTTGGTTTTGTTTCTCAAAAAAACTTGTCCTTTTCCAAATAGCACAAATACATATATTGCAGAAGTTCAGTTTCCAAAATAGGCTCTTGTCTTAGATTTGGAGAGATGAGGTTTGGCTGGGAGCAAGGAGAAACAGCAACTATATGTTGTTTCTATGGAATGTATTTATAGCTGTTTATGAATGCAACTGCATTCCAACGGTTTAAAAAAGGCATGCTGAACAGGGTATACAGTGTATCTCCTTATTTGAACGAGCTTTGAAAAAACTACTGCTGTACTCCTTTTTTAGCTTGTTTTCCTCAGGACACATGGCTTAGGAGATCATGCTCTACGCTTGTCTGCACATCTGCACACATCTCCTTTTACTCTTCTCAGTGCTTTCACTGTTTTTAACCAAATTTGACAGAAGTTCTAAAGATAATTACTTTTTCTGAGCCTACAAAACTGCATGACTCATGGAAGTAAGTAGAGGAGATACATTGCTCATGTCCACACTGACATAAAGGCAGCAACATAAATGTGTTACTGGACAGCAGAGATCAGCAGAGGAGAGTGATGTTCTGAATGTCCTGAAAGTGGAGGGAAATCTGTGCCTCGAGCATGTACAGTATTAGACCGAGTGTCTGTGGAATCCTGATTGATGGGAAACCAACCAGTTTTCATTAGTTTTGCTTCTCAAGGAACTTTTGTACTGCTGAGAGTTAGTAATAACAATACGTCAACAGATCCCATAACCATCTATTCAGCAAATTAATGTTTTCATGTCTGCATAGCTCTGGAAAAATTAGCATTGTATTTAAAATATGCTTAAATCTTTAGCTTGTGTTTTCTGATGAAGTCTTTTATGTTTGTCCTCAAAAGAACTATGTAGCTCCCTATGTGAAGACACAATGTATATGACTTTCCAAACTAGTTGCACCCTAAAGAAAGTCAGTTTAGGTAAAAAAAACCCCAGATAATTTTAATGAAAAATATAATTTATTTTTCCTCTGGAAAAGGAGTATAATGAAAAAAACCTGGATTTGTTTTAATCATCACAGTGCAGTTACATATTGAGCAGGGAGAGATTCATACGGACCTTCACAGTAGGTTTCCATGACCCAGGGACTTGCTTCTTCCCTCCCCTGGGAAGAGTCAACTGCAACTCCCCAAATAAAACCAGGTGTCACATCCAAGAAATAGATCCAAAGAGCAGGTTTTTGAATAGGCAACAGATACCCCGAGACCAGGGATAAGATTGTAAGAACCAGAGAGGCTGTATGGCAGACAATCCAGTGTCTAGTTCCCTCCTGTGATTTGGCACAGCCAGCACAGAGCCATAAGAACATAGATTGTTCTCCCACTATTCTTTCCAGTGCTGTAACTGAAATTACACTGCTAGTTTGGGAAACAGGGAGTTTAATCACTTCTTGTTGCCTGACCAAAAAATCTAGAAAGATGCATTTTACTACCTTTAAGACTTACTGGGACACCAATGAGTTTCTCATAATTCCTCATTTTACAACCAAAAAGGTAAAAACTTGTTCCAGAAATAGAAATCTGACAGTGCACAAATCTACCTCCAGCTGAACTCCCCAGCCTTTTCTGTTTACATTTCCTGAAATTTCTTTAATATTAAAGAGTTTACCTTCTTTGCACTCAGAAAGGCATCCCATTTTCATCTTTCTGGGTGCTGACACTGCATTCCTGACTGTCTGCTGAGTTATTGTTTGGATTAATATTCATTAATTATGCTGCCTCAATGATGCTGTGCTTGGTAAACAGCTTCTTGAGGGCATTACATGTTTTCCTGTGAATGGTGTTTAGCGTCCAGAAGATTAAAATGTTAGACTATGGGTATAATCCAAATCCAACAAATGCTAACCTTTCTTAGGGTGTTTTAGAGGATGGATGAGAGGAAGGGAAGTGGGAGACACTATAGAATTGCTCTCACATCTGTAGCAGGGACTGCCCTGTTGCTGTGCTGAATGGCCAGTGCAGACCAGCCCACGGTATCTGGTACTGATCAGCCATGGATGAAGGGAAGCATACTAAACCAACTTTTTCCTCCTGCAACTCAGAACTCCAAGATATGTTTTTTAATGCTATCCATGTTCATTTGCATAATCAGTTTTTCTGAAAATGATTCAGGCATTAAGATGCATCTGAACAGGCCTCTTTCCTGCCTGCAAAGGTAAATCCCTCCGGTGAACTGAGCATTATAAATTTAAATCTAGGATGTGGGCTTGGTTGACGCATTGTACTTAGCAAGACAGGTACAAATAGATTGAGAAGAAAAACTTGCTCTGAATCTCTCTGTATTCCTATACCCAAAGGGCTTTACTTTAAAGAAGATTACGAATGTTTGAGATTATCTTAAGGTAATATGTAAGCAATTATGGAACCACGAGGAGAGGAAAGTTGGGGGTTTTTTTAGCACAAATGTTGTTTGACAGTAATCTTTAAAAAGAATAAAAGGTCTTGAGGATGAAGCTAGTTCAAGCCAAACTTTTCTTCTCAAGTGGAAGATAACTCAGTAGGCAGCACTTTTTGGTATGAGCATGACTTCTTGCATGACAGTAAAAGCTAACTTTGTAGCACCTAGAATCCAGGGATTTTAATGTCTACATATATTTCAATGACTGTTAGAGGTATGGTATTTACATTGTTTATGGAGAGAGAATGCTGCCTAGATCTTGCCTGGCTAAATTGACTTTGTCCATTCAGCAGACAGAGCTGCTGCTGGTTTTGGTTTTTTTTAACATGCAAATTATATTTCTCTGTTTGTTTGAAACAAAGCCCAGTTATTACCTTAGTTGTACTTTTAAAGTGTTTAAAAGCAGTAGAAGTAGTTAAAAGTAGCAGTACTTGTAAAAGTACTTTTATTTTCTTCTTTTTCAAAAGTATCTTTTAGAAGACAGCTACTGCTGAGAGGTTGCAACTAAACTCTTGGAAAAGTTAATACCTTACACCATATTTGAAACTGTTGGTGTATTGCTTGATCCTGTGCCAGCTAGTCTCCTTCCAAATAGCAGTAGTCGTAACTCTGTAAAATTCACTGGAAATTAAGCAAGCATTTTGAACTGTGCTCAAGGATTCTGTATTGTCATTATCTGTATTTTATTCTTCAAGTGTACTAAAAGCACTACTCGTGGGACAAACCTTTTGTCAGTAGTTGGCCTGGGGAAATGGGTTACTGTAAGGAAAAGGATCTTCTGAACAGGACACCTCCAATGCTTTCGTGCACAAGCTCTGAGTAAGAAAAGACAGATGTCAAGAAAACTCTCTGCTTGGCCTGAAGAAGAAAGGGCAAAAGCTAACTACAGGCAATCTTCATTTTCATACAGTATATACGTACAGTATTATTTCTATTCAACATGCATATGAAGCAGCATCATATTTGAGCTTTGTCCCATGGAGTGGTGTATGTTTTGTTGCGTAACCTTTCTTTGCGCTCTGATTTTAGGAAAAGATAGCAACTTCTTTCACTTAAACCATGAAAGAGATGCTCAGCAGAATGCTGGATAGCCTGGATTAACAGTTAATGTGTTCGTGTTAGTAAGGGTTTGAGAAAACAAGGTAAGACAGGTAGGGAGAGTGTTTCTGCTGGTCAAGAGGCCCTGTGCTGGAGAGACAGCTCCTGGGGAAGGCCAGCATTGATTCTGAGCAGCTGCAGCTGGGGAAAGCCTGCTCCGGTGAATTAACCTGTATATGTAAGAGATTAGGTTTTTCATTGGACTTGGTTTCACTGTAAATTTTTCTATGGTTGCTGAAATTGCTTCAATAGTTTGGCATCACTGATTTTTAAAAAGAAGTGACCTTGTTGTTCCGTAGCTTTAGACACCCATCATGCTGCTTAAATGAGAAAGTGGTATCTCATGTTGTTATTTATTCTCCTCTAAATAATTTTTTTTACTTCAGTTCAGAAACCCTTCCTTATTTGTAATGTCTCTTGTGAATCCTAATGGCTGAGGAAGAGTACATGGAAAAAATAACCAGAAAGTTTCACATTTGCATTTTTTAGACCCGGAAGTGAGCAGTGTTTCAGGTGTAACTTTGCAGGTGGAAGTTACTTGAAAAGGGACTTATTCAGTTCATCCACTTCAGAGACCACAGGACTTGGCCTGCAGAACTTTGGCATGATTATTGCTGTTGAGGTCAGGAGTATGATTCACAGGTATTACAAAGTCTAGCATAAAGGTCCAATCTAAGCTTTCCTTAAGGAAAGGGTAAACTTAATGTTCATTTTATGTTAACAGTTAAATCCCTTAGGTAATTGTGTCAATTGCTGATTTTTTTTTAATGTCCTTTTTTACATTGACTACTTTCAATTATTTCTTTATTAAACTGAAATGAATGGAAATACATAAACAGAGTAAAAATATATCAAGAGAGTTATGAAGGATTGCTGTTCTGAGAAGCCAGTTGGGAAATAGCAGCAGGAACCTAAGCTACAGTTAGTTCTGCTGAAACTAATGTTCTGATGCCCTTTTTAAAAAAACCAAAAAACCCCCAAAACAAAACAACAACAACAACAACAAAAAACCAAACAAAGCAACAAAAACCAAACTACAAAACAACAACAAAACCACAAAAGACCTCCAAAATAAAACCAAAGAACCCCAGCAAAAACAAAACCAAAACCTTACCCCACAGATGAGCTCATCAGGACAGGAACTTGTTATCCGTGTGTTAATCTTCTCTAAAGTAGTGTTTATGTAGCTAAGATGCTTCCTAGTTTAGGCCAACTATGCTAAGGACCTTTTGTGGCTACAGTTTAAGATATAACAACTCTTCTCAGTTTGTGTTTGAAGTGGCTAAAGCTATTTAGCTTTTGTGGGCAGATCCATTAACCCACACACTATTACTGCCCAAGTAACAATAATAGAAACTTAAAGTTTCCTCTGACAGTTAAATTCTTTTGTCTAATGCAAACAAAACAAACCCTTTTATAGATAAAACCAAACACTCTTTGGTTATAGAGTGTAACCAAAGTTGTGTGTATTCTCTACAGTAGTGCATACACTTGATCATAAACCCTACGGAAAATTTACAAATACTGTGCTACCAATGCCATTGCATAGTTGCAAATAATACTGTGCTTGTAACCCAGTTTGCTGATCTTCAGAAAGCTAGATCTCAGTTCAGTTAGACTATCAGGATGAGAGTCTATCTGCATGATCTCATCTTCTCAAAATAATATGGAGGAAAAACTTAAGTAATGGTGAGGGTGGGGATATGTATCCGCTGGGATCCTTTTTTTAGAATAAAACATCCGTCACTTTTTGCTTTGAACAGTTTCAGAAATGAACACTAATCTTCAGTAACAGTGTGAGTGCCTGCACAGAGTAAGCATCATAGATAACTGACCCTGTGGCTGGAGCAGATGGAACTTTTTATAGCACCAGCTGAGACAATGTGGGAGCTGAGGGTAACACTGCTTTTTCAGGCCTGGAAAGAAGGAAAGCACTCTGCTTTTGCTTCTGCAGAAGAGGGACTGTTGTGTTCTCTATCCTGTCCTTCTCAGGCTCCACTTGAACTCCCCAAAGGACTGTTTGGCAGTACAGAAGCTTTGGTTTATTTAATACAGAAGGATCTTTCTTCTTCTTCACCAATAATGTTTTGATCTTAGCTGGGATTGAGAAGTGCTTCATTCATTACAACTGCTTGGCAGTGACATAAAGGCATCCAGTGTTTAGCAGGTCTTCTGAATGTACATTGCTTGGAAAGAAAGCTGAGCTTCTTCATGTGTAAACATCTGTCTTAGTGCTGTGATGCCTGGACAGCTGTGAATGTGTTCAAGCTTCAACCCTTAATGTACCACTTCACAAAACTCAAGTTGTACCACTTATGAAGGGTGGAATTGCTTTTCTTTGACCATGCCACTTGGATCTTGTACTCAGTTTTGTTCCATTGTTTCTGTTTTTGATGATGTTGGGAGCTGTAAACAGCACCAAGAATGGCAAGGGACATGTCTAGTGTGGTTCCCAGTCTTATGGCTAAGCTCAACGGAGCAGGCGATTCTCGATGGGTCCATAAAACATTTAGTCTACTTGGGTCACTTTCCAAAGTGGATAAAAAATAAAAATCTGATAAAGTGTGTGTACACGTTTTGTTTTAATGTGTAGAGAGACAGATCTATACAGTGGCACTGTTTGCTTTTGCCAGTCCGGGCAGTAGGATGTTACTTCGTGCACTATGCTCTGGTCACTTAGCAGTCATCTCTAGAAACAGGCATTAAATAGCCCCAGTATCATGAGTGTGATTCCATTTCTGGAAACCTTTTTTCTATCCTTGTTCAAAGGTTGCTGGAGGTTAAAGTCATTGTCTCGGCAAGTGACATTAAGTAGGTGTGTCATCTTTTGAGAAGCTGCAGTTGTTCATTGCTGCCAAGTGGTGCATCCTATCAACGTGTCCCCCTTCTTCCTGTTCTACTTGTACTGGCAGCTCTCAATGTCCTAAACATCAGGACTTTATTTGAGCTTACTATCTTGATGGGATTACAAAAGAGGGAGTATGGGGAATGTCCTCTCTGCACTTAGGGGCACCTCTCTACATATCATAATAGCCATTTGTGGTTTATAAATGAGGGAAAATACATAATTTGTCACACTTTTTCCAAGGCTGTACTTAATTCTGAATTGAATTGCAGATCTATCTTGAGAGAGTGAATATGATGCAGTATCTTTTCCAAGAGAACTACATGGAATTACCTGGAGGCTGCCTACACAAGTACCTGCATGAAGCACTGCTGTCTGCTTCCTGGCAAGGGCATGCGCTTCTGAAGCATGGTGCTCCACTTGCAATGTGCCTGATCCACAATGGAGGCTTTAGCAAACTTGCTGGACTGGACTTCTCAAATGGCTTGGGGTTAATTTTGAGACCATGTGGGCAATTGTGAGCACCTTTGGCACAATTGAGGCAGAGCGTACTGAAAACCTGGGTGGTTTTTGACAGGTGAGATGTTTCATGGAGCAGTGATTGATTGTGGGTGCTAAAAAATGACATGGGTATCATGGGTGATGAGGGTCTGTTGACTTTGGGTTTTCGGCTGAATCTCTGCAATTTTGCAGTTTCTCAAGCCATACTAATGCCCGCTTTGAAGAATGCTCCAAAGTTTCTCTCTTCCTGCTTCTCACCCTTGGTGTGAGATTTTATTTCGGAACAATTTCAGATTAAGCAGCATTTCCTTGCAAGTTCTAAAATAGTAGGTATTTCCTTTGAAGGAATGATGTTAGGATGTTTGACAGAAATTGGTAAATCTAATGACCTTTGATTAAAGCCTGCAGCTGTATGATAATACAGGCAAAAACAACTTTGAAGATGGATTCAGAAGCCAGGAATTTAGAAACCGTTTGCAACATTTCAGCCTACACAGATTACTAAATAAAGGATTTCAACTAGTGAGACAATGTTTTTGTTTGTAAAAGTGGGCGCTTAGTACAGTGGGGTGATGAATTAAGGACAGCCGGAATACATCAGGGTATACTTTCCCACACATCCAGTACGGCTGAGCATTAATACATTTTCATCCCTTTGTAATTATTTTCTCTTTGCAGCTATTTCCAGATTGTTACCATCTGTAACTGTGACACTTTTACAAGAAAATTAATTTAGTCAATTCAGTTTTTGTGATTTTTATTATTGTTGTCATTGCTTCAAATCCAGAACCTTCTAACTTGGCTTGAAGAATTCAAACCTCTTATGTTGTGCAATCAATAACCAGCTTTGTTTTTTTTTTCCCCCAGAAACCTGAAATTTTTTGTTTGCTCTTATGACTTTAGATAGACTCCCTAACAGACAATGGTCAAGCCTCCTGGTGACATTCCAATAAAGAGATGAGCAGTTTTGCAAATTAAGGAGACTGGGGACTACAGAGGCAGACATTTAATAGCTGTTTTTGAAAGTTATTTGCTGGACAATGGGAGAAATAGCTGGATTGTAAACATGCATTGTATTACTGAGACAGGCTTTGGGGCTGACAAAATTGAGTTCTTTCAAGACAAAGGTAGTTTGAGAAACTGTCCTTTGAAAATCCAGTCATGTGGTGGCAGTTACCTCCTTGTGAGATGCTAAAGCGTGTTGCTTCCATTGAATTCAAGGGAATTGGAGTCCATTAACACATTCAGGGCTCTTGATAGAAATAACTGTAGGCTTATCTAGACAATCAGAAAGTACAGAATTTTTTTTCTTAAAAACAACATAATACACACCATTTGAAATGGATCTATCTCCAATGAACTTTTCTATGCTGTGTTACACTAAAAACTAGACCCCAAATAATTTTTTAATAATTTTCAAAACAACTTTTGAAAATGCCAATTTAAAGAAAACAGCAGGGGTTACATTATTTTTTAGTGAAGGCTAAGAAAAGACTGCTTCTCATGAAATAAAAATGTCAGTGATTTTGAAAATTGCTTCAAAATTATGTGAACATTTAAAATAAAATAATGGTGAAACATTTCTTGTGAAAGATGAAAATAATTAGTGACAATTTTCCAATAATGATGTTTCAGTGAAAAAAAATGGTGTGGGGACTATTTTAAAGACAAATGCATACTGGGTGTGTGGGAAGGGAAGACCTGTGTGATGGAGAGTTGAGTTGTGTGATTGCTTTACTTGCTGATGCATGTAGCATAATACATTTAGAGATGTGTTATTATATATCTGAGTTAAATGGATCTAGCTGCCTGTTGTACAGTGGTTTTCTAAGCCTGTCTAAGCCACCATACTGAATGAGTAGCTCATGTGCAAGCTCTGGTTTGCAAAGAATCCCAGATTCTTGTGAACTTCTGGGTTTGGTCTGGGTGAACATCCTTGCGGATTTGCGATCTTCCACGAGAGCTTCCCTGCATGTGCTGGTATCTGTTGGAGGAGGTAAAAAACGTTCATTCTAGAAGTAAGGTATGAGCACCAGAAGATTTTCAGCCTCTGACATCAGTAGCCTGATGGGTAAAGCAAAACAAGACATTCTCTTACATAAAGACATGACATAGCAGATGTCATCTGTTATAATAGGTGATGTACTTTATGTGTTGTGTGTGATGTACCATCCTCCCAGCAAGCAGCCTTCCTGGTAGGAGTGTGTGTTATTTTTACTCCGTGGTGACATGCAAAGCAGTGGTTTCAGTGGCAGGTAAGCATTAAATGCCGACGTTTAGGTCAGATGTTATATTTGTAGTGGCTGTACTTGTAAAAGTAAAACACAAGAGCAAACAGTGAAGTGATTTACAGAGAAAGCCTTGTGATGCTCTCAGCAGCTTCAGTGATGAAGCAATCGCTGTAGGTTAAAACAGTTGCTAAAATTATGAATGTATAGATGTCATCTTGAAAAAAAAGCAGGACAGAAGAAGAGGCCTAGGAGGTATTCTATTTGGAAATGGAGGAAACACAAGGAGGTAGCTCTTTGACTGCCATGAAGGAGCAAAATGCTTACCTGTAAAAGTTAGTGAAAGTTGTTGTCTTGTTGATTTCAGTGGGAAGGAAGATCATCTCCAAGATCAGGCAATTAACATTGACACCAAAAATGGATAGAATGATGAGCCTTCCTGTAAGTGATGAATGTAGAATGGCTGGCTAATGATTAATGCATATTTCATATTAATAAATCATATTAATTGTTCTAGTCTTCTCTTCCTTTGTGTTTTAATTCTCCCTGTGTATAAAAACCACTCTATATGGGTCTGAAACCAAAACAATGTCCAAGGAGAGATGACTAGGCTTAGGTCCAAAAAACATTAAAGGAGATTTAGACCAAAATTTCATATTCCTTGTAAAACTACCAATCTGAATTAGGGAGATATTTGAGAATATTGAGAGTGCTGGACTACAAGCTGGACGTTCACTGGTCTGGTTTTCTAATGTGTGGCTTTTGTGTTTCATATTGTTACACGGCATTGAGTTATTTACAGCCATTTATTGCTATGGATATGACTCATGTATTCCAAGGGGACATAAAATGGAGGTAAATATGAAAAACTGGATATTAAATAAATAAAATAAATAAATAAAATAAATTTAGAAGACGAGCACATTTTCCAGAACTTTTCCGAAACTGTAAACATGTTAACAGAAAAAGCTGCGACAAAAGTAGAAGAGGTATTTATGAACAGATAATGTAAAATGGAACAGAGTAATAAGCTACTTGAAAAAAAGTCTGAAGATTTGTCTATTCATCTGACCCCTTAATCAGGGAAATGTTTTAGCATGTCCTTGTCCCCTAAACTGTGAGGGTGGCATGTGAGCAAACCCTTCATATAATCCTTTGTTTTGGAAGTTCAGCATCTGCTGAGTACTCTTCTGAAACTCATAAAAGCACAAGAGACACCTCTTGGGAAAAAGGAGGGTAAGGTAATTGCAGTGTTAGCCTGCAGTGACCTCAGATTTGTTCCTGTGTTTCCTCAGCCTCCTGAGAGAGACTATGCAAAGTCATTACACCCTTTGCTGCTTGTACTAACAGTGGGTGAATAGCCCTGCCTTCTTCCTCAAGTATTTTGAAGATGATTGTTGGGCATCAGGCACTTGACATTTCTGTCCTTGAAAATGATTTCCTTACATCAGCTACCATGGTAACACCCAAAAGACAACTTGAAAACCTGGTTTTCATCAGGAAACATTCCAGAGTACTGCAAAATATGCACCAAGTCTTCAAGCTGTTCCTTGTGCCCAATTTTACACAAAGTTAAGATACTCACATTATTAAGACCCACTTACCTGAGTAGGATCTTGCAGGATTAAGACTTTAGTCCATTCCTAACATTTGCAGCTACTTTGTTCTTTGTTTTCTACAGCACCCTTTAGTGGTTATCCCCAACCACCTGTGAATTTCAGGCATGAAGTCTACAAAATTTGAAAATTGAGATATTAGTAAAACCAGAAAGAGGCATATTAGAGTATCTGATTTAGAATATATTTTCACCACATTTTTTTACTCATTTATTAAGGAAAAGTGTCAAAGTGGAACCTGAAGCCCAGGCCACATTATAGGTTTTAAAGTGGGGTTTTTTTGGGTTTGGTTTTTTTTTTTTTTTTTTGCCATTTCTGTGATGGCAAATCTGGAGATTCTATCTCCATCAGTTCTATAAATTTTAATTCTACAAAAAATTATGAAAGCTTTTTAAGGAGGTACTTAATGATAAAACAGATGAAAATAAGCAAACTGTGGCCATTTCCTAGACATCTGATTCATTAAAGGAATATCCAGATTTGGAAGTTCAAGAGGAAAATTTCAAAGGGTAATAAGAATTCCATGGAAAAAAAAAGTCTAATGTCTGAATAATTTTCCCTGTGTCCTTTAAGCTCTTACTGCTCACAAGGAGTGTCCCATTCAAGGCCAAATAACACTTCATTCTTATTAATCTTTGGCATTTGGGAAGGTTGCAACTGGAGGCAGCAAAATGATGTCCTTAAAACAGTAAAGAGCTATTTTATTCATAGTGGTGAAGCATTATTGGATAAGGTAATTTAGATTTTTCAATACTGATTTTCCCTGACACGGCAGTCTTGATAATACATTGACTACTGAAACTACCTTGCTGAAGGTGGTACTGAGGTGGTCTTGTGCATGTAGCCAAGTACCCAATCATGCCTCGAGGCTGATGGAGAGTAGTGGGCTACTTTTTTTGGCAATGGTGATGGTGGTCTCAGCAAATTTATGAGTTTACTGACACTGTCAGTCAATATCGCTTCTCTATCACCCAGAAGGAGGAGCAATATAGAACCTGTAAGTAGTTTGTTGCTGTTGTTGTTTATCTTACTCTTTTTCCTTGTTGGGTCTGAAGTCAACCTTCAAGTTCTTAGAATTAATTAATCTAATTAATTTGTGTTATTTAACTTTATATGATTTTACTGCTTTCAAAATAGACATTATTTTAAATGTGTTCTGGGAAAGAGATCAGCACCCTGAATTATTTGTTGCAAATAAATTATACAATAAACAACCTACTTTCTATTGTTTGCGGACCAAGCCTGTTATCTCTGTGTTGGTTGTAAGCAATAGGTGCATCTGTTTTGGTCTATGGATTATTCATGACAGGTTCACTTCAGCAAGACAATGCTCGTGATATATAATAGATTATCCAGTTCATGTTCACTCTTTCCCTGTTTCCTCATTGGGTGACTGAAATTTTTTTTTGAAGAAATGAATATTTGTAAAATAATCATGAGCCAGAAATATTTTGCAAATGACCTGGCAATTATCTGCACACAATGAATAATGCAACTTGGTGAATAATATCAGAGCTAACTTGTTTAATGACCTAGTTCTGAATTAGTTCACTGTTTGACCAGATCTACTTACTTTACCCAACTAGTATGGAATGCAGATTGGTTCTCTTTTCTTCCTCACTGACTCCACTGATGCTGACAGAGGTCTAAGTCCCTGATCTGAGATGTAAATGATGAGAGGCACGTTCTCTGAATGCAACTGCCAAACAAGTGTGACCACACTCCATACTGGATACTGTGTTTATGCTCTTCTAGTGCAGTAATGACAGGTGAGACTGGCTCAAATCTTGCCCTAATATCACAGTGTTATCCCAGAGCTCAGTTATTCAGACTAGTTTACATGCAATGTTAATTTAAAAGAACGCGAACAAATATCCCAAAGGGTTTTGGTCTGTTAGGTATTAGTTCTTATTGACTAAAGTGCTGACATGGCACACGGATGACCCACTAGGTTCTATTTGACCCACCAGTTAGCACTTGAGATTTGAAGAATTTGAAGTTGTCTACTTTCTTGGCAGTTACCCCGCAAGACTGAGATTTTAGAAAGCTTCTTGGTGAGAAAAACGTAAGCAATGGTTATATGAGAAGTGCCTGTCATGAAAAGTCTTCAAGATTTTGGCTCGGTGGTCAAAAAAACAAACCCGTTTCCTGTGAGTTTAGCAACTCTGTCATGAATTATCTCAGTTTGTTTAACACAGTTTTCAAAGGTGTGTTTTTTGTTAGTACTGTGTATGATAAGTGCTACAATGTTCCTGACAGCTTGGATAAGAAGTGATGAACACAGTGAATGAGCCCCATCAAATAAGGCCAGGAATTATATCTGTTCTAGTAATGTCAGCTTGTCTTAATACTGCATTACTTGGCACTATACCTATATCACATTTCATAGCTTTCTTTGCCTCTCCAATCCCTGCCCCCAGTCAGGTTGTCTTCTGACACCTACATTTCTGTCACATTTCTGTATTCCTCTTGGTAGAATCCAAAGGAATAGCAGAGCTGTTGAGGTATGAGATAGACGATCAAGTTACAGCATTTCTCAAGTTTGTTCCCTGTCAAAGCTTCATCTTTTGGAGATTTGCAATAGATCTGCTTCTCTTTATTCTTTCTTTTTTTTTTTTTTTTAATTCATCATTTCTTGGCAAGTCACTTGTTTTCCAGTGAAAGCTGTTGCCTTTACTGTAAATGACCATTCAGAACTTTGAGCACAGCAAGAATAATGTGTCTGTTTGGCTAGAAGACATGAGCTTGGGGATAATCTTCTACCTCTTCTCGTGCAAAGAGATCTGTTAATGAGCCAGCACATTACTCAAATGCTGGCAGCAGAAAGCCTGCATTTTAGAATGAGATCTAACTTTAAAAATATCCATCAACTCGACAATGTGTCAGGTAGCTGTACCTCATGGCAAATAAAAGTCCAATTTTCTAGGTTATGAAGAATTAATTATTCTAACACAGATTGTTCTGTAATTTCTATAGTGTTTTTTAAACACAAAGTAAAATCTCTTGCAGTTTTCCTGCATTACTCTTCAAAATACTATTGGTAGAAAGGAAAAATTCAGGTTTTTTCTATCTTTTGTGAACTGTAATAGAATTTTTTTAATCTCCCAAATGGACTAGGTCTGAATATTAGCAGAATCAAATATGGTCTCAGGCCTCACTGCTTATTTTTTCATGTGTGTATGGCAGGAGCACAGGCTGTGATATAAAACTGGAGAAACTTTCCACAATTTATATGATTCCCTGGCTGTGAACTAATTTCACTTTCTAGATCTTATCCACTGATAGTGAGCTGTTTTAAGGCCCTTGTCAGTGCAGGGAGCTATTTAAATAAATGCATCTCTTTGTTTAGGCAAATCATAAGACAGAAGTATTTTGTAGAGTTTGGTGTATATTTCAGAAGTAGGGTCTTCATTTGATTCATATCCACAGTTGCACATGAACATCTCCATATGACTGTCCCTGCTGACTGGGACAAGGACAGTAGAGAATCCACAGCAACTATAGTGGTTGTCTTCTGGAATTTGGGGAATATTTTTATTCATTTATGTAAACTTAATTTTGGTGGTTTTAATAATGGTATCGTATTTCGGATAAAATGCCTATCTCAGCTGCATGTGCATTCTACATCAAGAAGGCAAGGAGCATTTTCCTTTTGTCAAGAGCCATATGAGGGGCAGAAGAGTCACGGAAGGATCCTCATGGAATTACTCTAAATTTTCATTTTCAGATAAAGCACGGAATGAGACAGTGCTCTCATTCAGGTACCAAGTGAGATGGCGATCCAAGCAAGGCAGAGAGATGCAGTCCCCAAAAATCAGGAAGTCACTTTGCTGTTAATGGCATGTTATGCAGCTTTTCCTTCACAGTTTAGCCCATTTCCTTCTGTTATGAAGTAAAGCCAGAAGTGCTTCTGTAACTGCAGTGGAGTTCCTCTTCCCCTACCTCTGAGCTGTGTCATTCATACAGGGCCGTGTAGCAGAGGTTCTGCCACTCCAGAAAGAGATTCAATGTTTGTGTTAGCAGCCAGAAAAGGTCCAGGCTTCCACTGACAATTCAAATGGATCTTCTGGTTGGAGTACCTCCCAACACAGCTGAAAGAGTAATCTTTTATCTGAGCTGAAATCCTGTGCTCTTTGAATACAACTGTTCTGACTGTTGCAAAGTCCTTGCTGTTTTGGCATTTTTCCTGATGTTTTTATGATACTTATTTTAACATACTGCCCATTTTTCATTCTGGGGCAGTGCTCAAAAATTTGCCCATAAATGCCACTTCAACTGAGTGAATGCTGCTTTTTATCACTAAATTGCTAAAGGCATTTCTGGTGTTTTTCCAGACCACTGCTTTAGTTTGTTGATGTTGAAACCAGTTTGAGCACAGGCACAACAGGTTAACATTTTCCCGCTTGTTTGTGTAGTGATTGATTGTTTGTCCAGGTTGTGAGACCAACCTGTAGCAGGCAACAGAATACAGACATTTTATAAGAGAGACACATAAAGACCTGCACACATTTATAAGAGGAGCCTTCTAGGGACAGAGAGAAGAAAGAGAAAAAAAAAACCAAAAAAACTGTGGATGTTGTCTGATGAAGTACAATGGAACAGGATTAACATTCATGTTCCCGTTTTATGCCCTCCAGAATTTTTCACTGTGCAGCTTCTTGTTATATGGGAAAGGCCTCTGTTTCAAGCTGCCTTGATAAGGGGTGCACAACCTTCAATGCACTCATCTAGGATACAGATTCCAGGAGCCTTGAGGAGGGGCTGGCAGCAAAGGAGGCAGTGCACACCCATGTTGTACTGTGAATAGAGTAGCACTGAACCATTGCATGGCTCATTGCTAATTCTGCCTTTAGAAATGAGAACTAAATGGCAACAGTCTTTTATTGGTCCCTTTAATGTCATCTCCTTTCCAGATTAGCTGTACTGAGCAGTCATAGAATCACAGAATGGTTTGGGTTGGAAGGAACCTTAAAGGTCATCTAGTTCCAACTCCCCTGCCATAGGCAGTGATACCTTCTATTAGACCAGGTGGAGTAAAGGATGCAACGTTATCTCCTCTGACCCTCTATTAGAGGCACCTGGGTGTCACAGGAGACTCAATCCCCTTGCTTCACAGTGGGAGCCTGTCAATGAGATTAGTCCAGTGAGATTAGGAACAGCAAGTCTGGTCCCTGACAGCTGTAGTTCATGCCAAGGTTGTTTTCAACCCCAGGGGCTGCTGAGATTTTCTTTATGAGCTAGTGTATGTAAAGCCTCATCACAAAAATCCCTCTTTGTTTTTCAGCTAGATCAAGCAGATATTTTAATTAAAAACTACCAGTGGCAGTACATAGCAGGGCACTCGGAACCCTTTCTCTGTGGCAGTTTCTCAGCGCAAATGATTCTGTGTGGTTGTGGTCACATGTTTGATTGACTTGGTTCCCAAGCTGATGTTCACAGTGCCGTATTCATCTTGTTCAGATGGCTGTGACATGCTGCCTGAATGCACTGATGCTGACAGTGAATGTGAGGAGAACCAGACAGTTGACAGCATCTCCATTTTTCAGAGCTGATGCAGGATGATCTGTCACATGATGCTAGGCCACAGCCTGTCATTTATACAGCTACAGCTGTAATGTGGGTAAAATGAGCAGAAATTAGAGAGAAGTGACAAGAGGGGAGAAAAAAAAAAAGAGGGGAGGTGTTGACACTATTTTGCGCAAGCATATTTTATTTGAATGAAGACTATAGTCATCCTATGTCTCAGGTTTATCTGCTATTTCTCTGGGTTGGAACAGCATTGACAGCCCATCCTTGCCTGCTGTTTGGGGAAATGTGTCTGCCCAGGGCAGGCACTGGAGACCCTTTGGGCTGGTCCTGTGCCCCATCCATTATGGCTGTTGGAGAAGCATTTCTCACTGTTGCTTGGAATGCACAAGTATCAGCCAGAAATGCAGGGGATTAAAAAAAAAGTCTCTTGAGCTAAATAACTGTATGCTCAAGCTGGGACCTGTAACAACCTTGTGTATTTTATAAGAGGTGGAGATGAGGGAGAACTCTAAGGATGCATTCAATGTTGCTATTGAGCACCTAAGATGGATATGTGGACCTCTTCTGGAAGGAGATTAATAGGTGACTCAAGCCTCCCTTCGAGGTCAAGCATATCATCTCTGTGCAGTTACTGGGGAGACCAGCGAGGGGAACAAGTAACTCTGTGTTTACAGTACCTGAATTTTCTCTACTGAATCAGCTAATGCTGTTCCTTGTTTTGCTGGTCTTCCCTGTAATTTGGGAAGAATAGTTCCTGTAGCTCTGAACTCTCCAGAGCCTTCTGAGGAAAATGCTGCATTGTAAGGGCAGTATTCAGAAATGTCTTCCACTTGGTGACTGCCTGTTTGCCCACTTGTTCCCATGTGATCCCTGAAACAGGAGGCTGAACCCTGTTGTCAAGCAGTGTGGCATGAGCTGGACTGTCCCAGGCTTTGTGCTAGGAAATGTGAGGCTGAATGGTATCTTTTGAGCCCCAGCTGACCCCCTACTTCACTTTTTTTCTAGCCCGTGTTATAAATTGCTTGTGGCCTAAATGTGCAGGGAATGTGATGTGCACAGGCTGCCATGCTGGGGGCTGAGGAGAGAAACAGAACAAAGCTCCTGCCCATTCCTCTCATTCTCTGATCACCTTCTCATGAGTGAATAGAAAGTCAGTGGCACTCAGCTTACTTGTCTCTGGTTATGGGGGTCACACAGGAAGGGGGTATGTGTGTGTGTGTGAGGAAGGTCGTTCCTGTGCATTTTTAAAGTCTTGCTTGGCTCTGTCAATCATGTTCTTGAGCTTAACTTGAGTAAAAAGAAAGCCCCATGATGTCTTTTGTACTTCTGTGACAAATGTTACATTTTTCTTGGTAGCACATACTACTGTTGAGATGACTGGAGCACCACACTTGACAATGATGAATTATTTACAGCAGACCGACAGCCATTTATCCTGTGGTACCATCTGCCATAAAGATCACATTTTTGTCTTAGCAGATTTCTCCCTTTGTTACTCTTTGAAAGAATATTTGAAGATGTGGAAGCAGTGAGGAATGGATAACCACCTCTGGGCCGTGGTTTCAGTGGTGTGTTCAGATGCTTCTGGACAACAGTGTTAAAGGTTAAATGCTCTTGGCATTTGATTGGAAAAACTCTAGCAAAGGTGAAGTGAATGATGCAAGCTTAGCATGAGCTTTAACTGTTTAGGATGTTTCCCATGTGCATCCTTTGCTGGTCTCCTCGGTGTAAGGGTCATGTTGTGGGCAAGGAGGAGGTGTGACTGGAGCAGAACTGGCAGATGGTCCCTTGAAGGTCGTTTCTTGTTGCTATCTCCTGTAGTGCTGCCATATGCTGTGCAGGGGGATGTTTCCTTCCTCTTCATGGAGTGTAAACTCATCAAAACAGCAAGTGCAGCATGCCATCAACTCTTTGCTCTTGAAGTTTCAGAATAGGTCTGTGGCTTTAAGACATTTTTAGTATGTTGTCAAAGAGTATATAGAACAAGCATTTTTGGAAAGAAATTTTTAAGAATCTGTCCATTATGAAGGTGGTAGTTTTATTTTAATGATTTAACGTTTTTCTCCTGAAATTGTCTTTTTGTCTATAAGAATTTTAAATTTTATTTGTTTTCCCCTAAGACCTTTCTTGTAACCTGTGAACATCCAGAGCATGGACTGTGCTACGTAAGAAATCTGGGGGTATTGAATGCTACCACTGCTTCTGCAATCACAGCTGCTCCTCTCAGCTGCTGGTAACAGCAGTATTTCCAACAGAAAATACCTGAAGCAAACACCCACAGCAAGTGGGGGGTAAAAAGTGCATCAAACAGAAATTGTTGGTTATGTCTTGAATTAGGTTAGTATTTCTGAGCTGCTTGTGCAAATTTAAGTCCATTTCACAGTGGAGTCTTTATAAAACTGGGAGTTAAAGCACATGCAAACCACTGTTGCTCTACATAGTACATGATTTTTAGATAATCTGCCCCCCTCCCCCCGCTTTTTTTTGTTTGTTTGTTTGGATTAATAACATCAAGAGGAGTTGTTTATCCTGAAAGAATAAACAAAGGCATACATGAGTTTGGAGAGGTACAAATCCTGGAATAATTTTTCAAGCAAATTTGTTACCAAAGTAAAAGGCAACAAGTCTGAGTAAAGCAGAAGAATCAGGATGTCTTTGGCCATTCAAATGACTTGAAGCCTCCTAGAAAGGGCTTGACTATCTTAGTGTTATGCCACCTTGGGCCACTGGAATTAGGGTTTAATATTACTCAGTTATCAGTGCTGGCTATGATCTGGTTGGCCCGGACAATAACTATAATCCTGAACTTTACAGATCTTAAGAAGGAGGAAAAGTTTGGTGAAGTGACTCAATCCACTGACATAGAACTAAGGTAAAGATCCAAGAGTTTCTTGTAGCCAGGACACCAAGGCTCAGAGCGATGTAATTTTGCTTTACTTTTCTCTTCTCTTTAGCTCCTTAGGCTTCATTGACATATCTGTGTCAGTCTGTTTACAGCTTGCTGTTAAAGCTATTTTTGAACACAGTATTTACACAGAGGTGAATAGCAATAGGTAGGTTTAGGATTGCAAGGACTGCTCATGAAGTTAAAAAATCAGTTAGCAAACAGTGATATTTGATACTACTATTTAAAGCTGTAATATTTACCTGTGGGTTGTAATTAAATACTACAGAATTACAGAATCAATTAGGTTGGAAAATACCTCTGATATGATGGAGCCCAACCTATGACCGAACACCACTGTGTTAACTAGACCCTGGCACTGAGTGCCACACCCAGTCTTTCCCTAGACACCTCCAGGGATGGTGACTCCGCCACCTCCCTGGGCAGCCCATTCCAAAGTCTAATCAGCTTTTCTGCAAAGAAATTCTTCCTAATGTCCAACATAAACCTCCCCTGGCACAGCTTAAGACTACGTCCTCTTGTCCTTCCACTTGTTACCTGGGAGGAGAGACTGTCTACACCCCCCTCTCAGGCAGCTGTAGAGAGTGGTAAGGTCCCCTGAGCCCCCTGTTCTCCAGACAAAACACCCCCCAGCTCCCTCCAACACTCCTCATTCAACTTGTGCTCCAGCCCCTTCCCCCTCTGTGTTGCCCTTCTCTGGACATGCTCCAGCACCTCAATGTCCTTGAATTGAGGGGCCCAAAACTGGACATAGCACTGGAAGTGTGGCCTCACCAGTGCCAAGTACAGGGGAAGAATCACTTCCCTGGTCCTGCTGGCCACACTATTGCTGATCCAGGCCAGGATGCTATTGGCCTTTTGGCCACCTGGGCACTGCTGGCTCATGTTCAGCCACTGTTGACCTCTGATCCTCCCACTGTTGACCCTCTGGTCCTTTTCTGCTGGGAAGCTTTCCAGCCACTCTGTCTCCAACCTATAGTGCTGCATGGGGCTGCTGTGGTCAAAGTGTACAACCTGGTACTTAGTCTTGTTGAACCTCATACTTTTGGTCCCAGCGCATCAATCCAGCCTGTCCAGATCCCCCTGCAGAGCCCTCCTACCCTACAGCAGATCGACACTCCCACCTGTCTCAGTTTTGAGACAATTTTTGGAGGAAACGCTCTGGAAGAAACGTCTCCTCTAAGGAAGATGGGTTTCAGCACTCCCTGCCTTCACCCCCCTCTTCATACAAAAAGAGTTTCTTGGATGAAAGTGAAAAAAACCTGTTTATTTAACAAACAAACAGGACCCATTTCTGGGCATGAAGTAGATGATAGGGGAATACAGTATTATCATAAAATCACCCCAAGACACCACCCAGCTTGGTGATACATGCAAATTTGTTAATGGTACACTCAATCACCCCATCCAGATTACCACTAAAGATATTAAGCAGGATATATATAAAAACAGAAATACTGACAGTGTATGCAGTTATACAATTTTTCTTAATATCAGATATTTAGAATTAATTTGCTCTGTGTGTAAATATTGATCCAGTGGTGGGTATCATCCCATTTTACAGAATTACTAACCTTGTTTAATACCTAAGCTTTTTGGCGGATAGTGGTGGCGGTGTATTTAACAAGCTACATAATTTATGTTGCTGAACTGACTCCATCTCTATGAGCCTTTTCTTCCCTGTATTCCAAAAAGCATATCCAATGTTCATGCAGCTTCCTTGATCACTTCTGCCTCTGTAGCAAGGCAATACTTTTGTACCCTGGTAAGATCAGACATGTGGAAATTGCAAAGCTTAAAGGAAAATAATGAGCATACTAAATTTTGGTTTCTTTATCCTTTGACCTTTAAAAATGATTATCACACAGATTCAAAGGTATGAAAATTTAGAAATCAGGGTCTGACTTAGATTTATTTCATTCTCTTCTCTAAAATGGCCATTTGAAACACAAATGTATTGTCATTCCTGACCACTGAAAGTGCTACTTTAGCTTCTACTTCTGTCATGGCTTACTTTGTAATGTTTTTGTTGAGGGCAAAAGTGATCTCTTTCTTATGAAGAAAATATTGTATGGCCTGGTCTTCCTCTCTTTAGGGAAGAAGATTGTAGCCAATAGTTTAAGATGTGTTGCTGGACTTTCCTTAGGTCACAGAAATTTTGTTACTTGGTGGAAGTAACTCCCATGCTTAATTTGGCTGGGAGTGTTGTAAGTAGCATCATTGGCATAGTGATGGAGAAGGATGTTAGAAATATTCAGAACACCCAGGTACAAGGCATTGTGCAGGAATCTGAGGAGATACAACTCATCTTCAGAAGAAACACAGCTTCTCTGGCTGAGTGTGTTGGTGGAGCATCTCAGTGTGAAAAGGCCACCTGTAGCACCTGCTCCCTATGCCCATCTTCCACAGCAGCCAATTTCTTCCTGAAGTGAAAGCCTTTGTGTTAATGTATGACAATGTAATGTGACTTTTGGAAGTGTTACAACAAGTTCTGAATGATAGATGAAATGAAAATCCCTGTCTGGTGAAGAGAAAGCATGTACTGCTCTGGATGATACACTGCCAACAGTTCTAACAAGGGGCTCCTTCACAGATTTTCCACTTCAATCAGCAATGCAGTTGCTGTCCCCTGAGCAAAATCTCTCCTCTACTTTTTTTCTTTTTTTCCTGTAGAAGCAAAGACATATTCTTCAGCTTTATAGCTTACCCACTGCCTAAAATATTCAATAATCTTTCTCTGCTTCCAGTAGTGACAGTCTCTATAGGAAGCATCCTCTCCTGGTAAGTCATTCAGCTTGTTCAGGTACTTATGGTAGTTTTACTCCATACGCCGAGGGAGTGGGCAAACCTTAATCAGTGATAAAGTTGGTAATGGATAGCATCTGCTGATGTATACCATCAAGTTTGATGAAAAGGTTAGCAAGAAAATAAACAATAAGGCCAAGTAAAGTGTAATCACCTAGTTTAAAATTTCTGCTGCAACAGAAGAGTTTTTTAATACAGTCAAGCCTGAACTGGTATCTATTGGCATGGAGAATGCAGTAAATCACATTGTGGAAAATAGTGGCTTATGGATGGACTTATGTGGCATCACAGATAATTTCTTTAATTTTAATTTTTCCTGCTGTGTTGTGGCAAAAAGGGGATACTGTGATCCATGAAAAACAGAAATATTTAGTACCGCTTGTAGGCTTCTTCCTCAGGTGATGTGTCCTGTTCTGTCTAAGCTGGGCTGTAATGTGAGTTAAAGACTGGAAAACAAACTTCAGGATGAGAGGTGTCAAGAATTCAGAATATTCAGATAATTTGAGAACAGGGCGAGAGGTCAGTCTGAAGAAGACACCTGACAGCAGAGGCTTTTCCACCTGGCTGACAGAAGCTGAAGTTCGGCTAACTGTCTTGAAATAAGAAGCTGCTTTCTGGCTGCGAGGTCTGTTGATCATGAGAGCTCAAGCCTGGCCTGGACAGCTTGCCTTTCCCATCCCTTTCCTTCATGGGAAAGCATTCAACTCAAAAGCTTATAGCCAGCAACTTCACATTAAGACAATTAACAGACCTGAATTTCTCCAAAGATGACCAGGGCAGTTTTCTTTTCATCTCCTCCCTTGCACAAGGAACGAGGGTTTCTGTATGCAGCTTCTTTTCATTGTTATTAACTGCTTTCCCCTGCAGCACAAGAGATTGGCCAGAGCAGGAGGTGTCTTTGTAGGTGGCACAGAGAGTGATTACAGGTTGCCTTAGTTGGTTTGGGAGGGAATTTTCCCTGGGTCAGGTTGGCAGGCTCTGTGGATCTTTCACCTCATATAACATGAGGTGTGGTTCGTCTGCTAGGATCATTTGTGTACATCTCAGATGATTAATTCCTTGCCATTGCATGGCTTCCTCAGGTCTTGCCAACCCTGTGCCTGTAACAGAGAGTTTTCTAAGCAGAGAAATGCTTTTCCCTTACTAAAGCCTTTGAGCATCAACTAGATTTTTTGGTTAAAATTAATGGTCTGTGAATACACAGTAGGTGCATCTGGTATCCTTTTTGGCCTTAAATTTTAGGAAATGATATCTATATATGCTGTCTGATTGGTTAAGACTGGGGTGGTTATTTAGGAATGCGCTCTTTTCAGTTCTGAAAAATGGCCTGACTCCCTTAGAGGTCTTGTTCTGACAGCCTGAGAAAATCTTACTCTATATGGAGCAGATGACCAGCTTGCTTTAGTTTCGTTTCAAACAACAGTCAACATATACAGTTCAAATTGTGCATTTCCATGTGTAAAAACCATGCAATTCTATAGACTGGTCTCAATTGAGTGTCTGTACTGCCTGAATGAATATCCTCTTCAGTGAACTTCCTGGCTCTGTATGGAAACTACCAGCTCAAAAGTGAAGGTAACTCACCTTAAGTGGTGTACTCGCAGTTAAAGTAGCTCAATAGCCAATGGATTCCTGTCTTGCTGTGTGCTGGTACCAGAGGAGCATCCTTTCTACAGTAACTTTTTTCCATGCCAGTGAAGTCAACGAGGTATTCCTGAGTTTGAATTCTTTTTCAGAAAGCATACAATTAAGTCTGTCTACTTCAGCAAAGTAACAAATCCTGCCTTCAAAATATAGAGTTTGCAGCCTCAGGAGCCCTGTGATATACATGACACAGAACCTGACCTGCTCTATATGCAAGCATTTGTGAATGTTTATGTGCGTAAGATTATAGTATATGTATTTTAAGAAAGCTTTTGCTTCACTGGAGCCAGAATTTCACCATACAGGTATATACAGGTGTGCAAAGACAATGTGTGCATGAAATGTTAAGCTGAAGTTCTGAGATTTGTGAGATATGCAGCAGCACCACAGAAACAGACTTCATCTAAACAGGGTTTGATAGTTGTCTTTCACTTTCTGATCAAAATCAGAGATATTTCAGGGTTGGTTTTTTTTGCGAAGGGGTCTTTTCAGGAACACCGTAACTAATCAAGATTCACTCTGTGCATTTCAGGAGAAACTGTGCCACTTGCCCGTGTCTGGCTTCATCCTGTAAATTAGAAAACAGCAGCAATTGTGCGACTCCATTCAAGTGCTATCTGTTGTTCTGCATCTTTCTTCTTTGCACCCCAAACTAAAAACTTTCAAATAAAAACAACTGAAAAATGGAATACTGTATTTCTAAGCTGAGTTGTCCTTAAAAATTCGAATGAGTCATTTAGATAACATTCACAATACCAGCAGCTCCAGGGCACTTTAGAGACTATGTTTCAGCACAGAGAGATTTGAAACAAAAATTGTAATGTTCTAAATGGAATTAGATCAGCAAAACCGTGTCATACAGAGATGAAATATAAATAAGTGCTTTAGGCCCACTCCATGAAAAATGTAGGTGCTTTTTGAAAAGCACTTTTCTTCTGCAATGTTTTAATTTCTGTAGAAACCAGTGGTTGGTTGTGAGTTATTTTTGTTGTGTTTTCTTTTTTTCTTCCTAGCGCATTCTCCCAGAATATGCTTTTGCCACTCCAAAAAGCCTTCTTTCTACTAAATGTCTGTCTCTCTATTAAGCCCCCAAGGAACTGTACAAGCCAAAGGCAGATGGAAACAATAGGCATTCCATGTTCAAATGTACAACCTACAGAAAGTTCATTTGTCAAAAGTCTGAGGAACACTTCCATGGAGGCTGCTTCATAAACAACACCCACATGGGGCAGATCTGACTTGTGCTACCACTTTTCATGCACACATTCCATAAGAATTTAATAGGATGTTTGCTCTTCAATTAATAGTTAAAGCAACATTTACAGAATCCTGTTCCAAATCCCAGTCTCATTTCTTCTTTCCTTCCCCTCCCACCCTACATTTTCAATCTCTTCATCTTTTACACGCACTGGCTACTGTCCTTCTTTTTACTGAAGATTTATCCTAGCCCCTCTACTAAGAGCAAATCAGTCTCAGACTTCTTGACCTCTTTATTTTCTTAGACTTTTTGAACTCTATTTTTGTACCTGTTGGAGTTGAGCTCCTCCACTGGTGAGTATGCAAATCCCACCACGGTATCGGTCTTTGAGATATCAATAACCAATGCCAGTATTGTTGTGTTGAACTTCATCTAACCTTCTGACTCATGCCTGGAAGACAAAAGTTACTGTGGTTGGTGCTGTCTAGCAGAGAGCATACCTGCTTGTTAAAGCTCTAATTACTTATGATAAAGGTTTGCCTTCATTCCTTGGCATTGTATTAATTAGATATTTTTAATATGATTAAGATGCTGATTCTCTAAAGTTGTGAAATCACTTTGGTTCCCATGGACTTCAACAGCTTCCCTGATCAGAACCCAGATTGGGGGCAAGGAAAACAAGACTTTGTCGATACCTGGATATAGGAACCCTGCTTTTAGTACCCATCAATATCTGAACTTGTTCAGGAGTAATCCAGAGCTGAGACCAGCAGAGCTTAAAAGATATCAGCCAGCTATTCTACCTAAACACCTTCTGAATACATAGATTGTCAAAATAGCCAGATGATTCAGGGGGGTCTCATTATATAAATGGTAGTAACCAGCCTCTGTATTAGGCCAATTTGAATCTACCTGGGACACCCAAATTCTGTACCTGGTGCTTAAAATAGCAGGTAGTAGTTTCTGGTGCCAAAGAAAGATGATTAAATTGTGACATTAGAAAATTAGTCGGCCACCAAATGTAAGATTCAGTTTTGATTCTGTACTTAATCAATGGCCATTTATTGCTCTGCAAAATAATGAAATGTTGGAAGGTGACTTGAAACCAGAGGTATATTGCACGTATTTCTATACATAACCTAGCCCTAAAAAATGCATAACCAGTTCTTACCCTCTGGATTTCAGAAACATCATTTGCAAATAATAAACCTGAAAGAGTAAAAACCACCCTGAAGAGTGGAAGCTACTCAATGGCATCTTACCATGTGACAAAGAACATAATAATTTCTGTCCGAGAGATATCAAATTCAACTGAATGAGCCATTACTGAGAACTTTGATTTCTTCCGCTCCTGAGCTGCACAGAGGTGCAGGGGTGTGAATGACCATGAAGCCAATGGCATGTTGGCAGCTTTGGGTAGGGTTTCTCCAATGGAAATACTTGCCTCAGACACTAAGGTCACCAGTAAATTTTTGTCTGTTAGGGCTATGGAAGTTGTTGGCTTTCCAAGGTTTGACCAGTACAAGAAGAGAAGTTGCAGCCTGATCCTTATGTAATGTTGGGTAGAAGCACAGATGGGATGTAGTTTTTAAATGGATCCAGGTCTCTTCAGTGGCAGCTGCTGAGTGTGTTTATGGCTGTCACAGGAGCTTTCACCTGCCAGACTTGGGGCCAAAAAGCTCCATCTGTAAGATGCTGACGCAGTCTATGCGTTTCATTGCCCTCTGGTGGCGTGTCCACCAGAGCAGGAGGCTATTGCTGCTCCCAGTTGCAGGAGTCTGTGCTGCTTGTGTAAGAGAAGCAGGTGCTACAGGAAGCAAACTAAAATCCAGCAAGTATCATTCAGGACCTTATTTTTTAGGAATTGTTGTCTACTGTTGCTTTAGTTTATTGTGAGGGTTGTAAAATAAAATCAGTGGGCTAAAGTCTGCTACCAGTTATCCCTGTGCAAATCCAGATTTCTGCCGCAGCCAGACCCAGCAGTCTGGATTTATACCTGTATAAAAAGAGTTGGAAACTGTCTTGAAAAGACAGGGAAACCTTTAAACTGCTTGACTATTACTATAGCAATGTTGTGAGCTTGCCCTTGCAGCACACAGGTAGCCTCCTAGATCACAAGGAAGAAAAGGAAATTCTCAGTGATAATCCAAGTGCATTCAGTATGCTATGGTCACTGGAGCCAATATTCAAGTGGGCTGAATCTAGAACCTCTTCTGTAATAGTCACCATCTGGACTCTGAGGCTGGGCACCTCACCTCCAAGGTGGTGCAGCCTTAAATCACTTAAAGCCCTTGACACCTTACATGAGATTTTAGCAGAAGAGGTCATCTGCCTCTTTCAGTTGTGCTGGTACTAGTATAGTCAACCTATATTTACACCTATGGATCTGCTGTCTGAGATGTGGGAGAATAATGACATTATGCTGTAAAACATTACTTTTTCATTCTTGCTAGAAATGGTTCTGAGGAGAAAAATACTCTGAAAGGGAGTGACAGTCATGGAATCAGATACTGTAGTTTTTGTTTATGTTGGTTCGCTGACTTCAGTGGCTGTCTACCTATATATTATGGATCATTTGCATGTCTGTGGTATTTTAATAGGTGAGGAAGAAGTCAAATCTATTTAAGTGTGCTTCCAGGAATGGGTCTTTACAACCCATGGCAAAAGCATGGTAGGAAGTAATCCAGAGAAACAATGCTTTTTCCATTTATGCTGGGAGTTTTTTGTCTCCCCAAGGTTATCTGTTATCAGAGAGGAGTCCAGATCAGGAGAGGCAGTGGAGAATTTTCTTTGTGGATTGTTTGTATCTCAGCTACTTTTACTTGCATTTGTCATGGAATGTATTAAAGTAGTCACATTGCAGAGTCCACACAGCATGTCAGCTTTGAGACAAGCACTCTGAAATGTGCTCACAGATGATAAATTGCACACTATGTCAACTACATCTTTGTCATGAGATTCTGTTTTCTATTTATAGTTGAAATGAAACACTTGAGAAAATTCTAAACCAAAGCAATTTCACAGAAATCTCGTAAATTTTTCCTTATGTGTATATCAGTGAAAAGACCCTCCTGTGCTATCTCTTTGCTCTGTGGGATTCCAACAATCAACTTCTGAGATCAAAGTAGGATGCTCTCAAGATTGTGAAACTTATAATGTGTCCATGTAATCTAGCTGGTGTGCCTTTGGAGTATGTTCTCTTTCAAACATTAAGGAGAAAGAGCATGTAACCATAGCAGAGTGCAAATACATACAAAATTTGATACAGTTTTTGGATCAAAACCCATTATCTCCATAAGAGACGAGATTATGTAGTTACTTCTTCAGCTTGTTGTGCTAGTTTTGTTTGAAGCTGCCTGTAAAGTACTTTGCTTTTGTTTCACCCTCTTTCGAGGATGATTCTTTTTCATTTATGCATCTTAAACACATAATCTGCTGCTATGGAGTTGTGGGTAACAAAAATTGGAAAAAAGCACTAGGTACGCTTTGAAGCTAGAAATGCTGCTACAGTTTGTTGAGGCTTCTTTTTCTTTTTTCCTCTGATTACAGCAGTCTACTTTAGGAAAAGCGTGTTTGGATAGCAGTAATGGTGCACTTTAATGGGACAAAAGCTCACACTGGCCTAGACAGGACAGGATATTCTGTAATCTGCTGAATTATTATTGAAGTTAAGTAGGCCTTGCGATGGCTTCCTTCTACCTTGGGCACTCATATTTTCGTGGACAGAAAGCACAAGGAAAGTTTCCCAGAGAGACTCATCCAAGCAAGCATGGGTAAAGTACATGCAGGAGAAAGGAACTGGTCAGTATCCTCTGTACGGGATTCAGGCAAGAGCTTGCTTGAGAAAGAACTTGTAACTGTCTGCATGGTGAACAGAGCATTTGTCCAGGAAGATCCAGGATCCAGATCTCTGAACCCCACATCATGGGGAAGCCTGGAGCAAGAGCAAGTTACAGCTTCCTTGCAATTGTGGAAGTGGTTTTGTATGTGATACCAATAGAAGTGTTCCCATTTCTGTGGCCTTTGGGGCTTTCCTTTACTGCTTCTGGGCTTCTCAAAGTATGCCATCTATCCAGTTCTCCCTTCTTAAATCTAAGAGGTGATTTGGCAGTCTATTCCAGATTTGTGTGTGTGTGTGTATATATATATATATATATGTAAAACTGATTTGAAAAGCAGCTCTAACTTGAGCACTAGAATGGCCTGTGAACCTGAAGATACTGATACTTGTTCAAAATATGTGTTCCTACTTCTGACTCAGCTCTAAAACTGTAGTTTTAGAAGTAGGGAGGTCTTGGATTTAAATTCCCTTCAGCTCTGTAACCTTAGCTGTCTATTGATCAGAGTGCCATGATCTAGTTTAGAAGGGCATATGTGGGGCATTAACTGACAAAGAAACCATTGCAACATCAGTGTACCAACCTGGAAAGGTTAAGACAGTTACTGAAACTCAGTTTGACTGGAAAGGTAATTTATGGTATTTAGCAACATTTTTACAAATAGTGAGCTAATAACTTGTGCCCTGTCTTGCAAGATGCTGCATCAGATGTCTTTCCTTAAAAATTGTCTTATGAAGGAAAAGATATTTAAAGGTATATATTAAAAAAAAAATCCTTATGCTAAGTTAATAAGATCACCAAAGAGACATAAAATCTATTTTCGTTATTTGGAGTGAGTACCATAAAAACAGTTTGGCATTTTTTATTATTTCTTTTCTCTGTTCCATCTCTCCCTACTCATCTCTGGCTCTTTGCTTCTATTCGTAATCAATACCCTTGCTCTATGCACTCTTCCTTCATATTTTGGATGACCTTAGAAAGTGAGCCTCCCTCCATGGCACCCTGGGTTTTCTCATACTGCCAGTTTTCTGCCAGCATTATGTTTAATCAGGCAGCTTCCTCCTCTGCGACTGGTCTGTCCTGTTTAACTAAATCTTTTCACCCAGAGCAGAAATAGTGTTTTGCTTAACTGGTGTGTTGGCAGAGATTACTAAAGATATCTGTCTGGATGCTGATGTGATATGCACTTGGGTCAGCAGCTTTAACTTTTACTAGATGGCTTTGTTGTTAGCTTGTTTCTTTAAAATGCTTGACTGTTATATTTGCAGTGATGAAAAATAAGCTAACTAGCATAGGGCTCCAAAACTGTTGTCGGGGGGAGGGTTACCCACTTGAGAACAAGCAAGAAGTCTTACAAATATTTGGACTGATTAATTCACCAGCTTTTCTTTACAGAGCTCTATTGTGCTATAAAGCCATTCATTGATCAAGAGAGTACATTGTCCATTTAGTTACTGTTTTGTATCTTGCGTCAAACAAAAGACATTGCCTCCTACAACAGAACAGCTGAATATTTTCACTGCTCATGCAGTTTCCTCTTCTAGCTGCTGGATCATCAAAAATTCTAATCAACTCTGATCTAACGCAAAGTACTACATGGCATTCATCATCTGTTCTAGCCTTTAATGCACCATGCAGGTTTTAATCAAAGGTATGCAACCATTAGCAGAAAAGAAAGACAAGAATTATGATGGTGTCCTAAGCAGAGCTCTTAAGCCAACATCACAGGCAGCAGATAAGTTCACCTCCCCCTGCTGAGTAGAAATACAGGAGAATAAGATGGCTCTTTTCTGAAATAATGGCAGGAGAGCACCACTGAGGTTTCAGGGCCATGACTTCTGTTGTTTTCTCTCAGTACTAACTGCTAAGACTAATTTGCTTGGCTTTCCTGAATATTGAAAGCAAGTGTTGGCCCTGTTGCCTTGGTGTGGGGGGGCTGCTGGATCATCTACTCAGTTCAGCATACGCCTGTGTCTTCTGCTGTTGCCAGAGGGAACCAAGGAGATTGGCAGTGACTGGAAAAGAGCCCAGTGCCTTCCTTGTGGCAGACAGGGCTTTGGGCCTCTCACCTCCTCCTAAGCAAACCCCATTAGTCACCTTTGCTCTGCTCCTTAAATGCAGGACTAGTGGTGTCACTGCTGGATTCTGGGTAGAATTAGATCCATGTGCTCTTCTTCCATGCAAGCAGAAAACTTATCCTGTTTCTCCTGCATTTGGCCTCTATTCCAGCACCTCTTGCTTCCCCATTTGTTTAACCAGAGATATCCATCCCTAACAGGATGGCAAGCAGCTTCTTCCTGCCTTTCCCTGACTCATTACTCACAAAGCACTAAGGTTTCATTTGACTGTAAGGATACGTATTCTATACCACATCAGGCAGTTTCTCCTCCTGCTTCCCCACCCACACCAGCCCAGTAAATCAAAGCCAAGTAGCAACCAGCCACTAGCATGGTGTCAGGCTTTGAATCCAGATTGGCATGAGGAACAGGCACTGGTCCATACTGCAGAATTGTTTAATTTCTGCTTAACTGAGGAAAGGGTGAAAGCAGTCTTTTTGGGGAGGAGAACAGGCTGTGGACACAGTAGTGTTGTGTTTCTCCTACCTCGTGAACTCATGAATGCCACCTTGCTGGAAGTGGCTCAGGTGAGGGTGGCACACCTGTCACTCCCTCATGTGTCCTGAGCGATCCTATCGGATTTGAGGGTTCACTGCCCTAAGAAAATTGCAGTTGTTTTCTCAGCCTTCCCCATTGCCCACTTCTTCCTTGGTTCTGGTATTGGCAGAGCTGTTTCAGGTCCTGGCTTAAGAAGTGGTTGTGACCTGTGCCAGCTTGTAGCGTTTCCTTCGTACTTTGGCTGTGCCCCACATAGCTGGTATGGGCAGAGTGGGGAGCTGAAAATTACCCAGGGAGTCACAATTTAAATGAGTGATCTGGAGACCTTTGGGCTTGTGAATCCATGCAAATGGTGTGTGGGTGGAATTCCTCCTGAGGCCAGCTCACGCAGGGTATGAACTTCTTGAATTATGTTGACTTTGGGGTATGCATGAGAATTTCCCCACACTGTGGCAAATGTAGAATATTTTTCTGTGGGCTCAAATCCCCCTTATAAATCTTCACCACTAGCTGGAGCTGGCTGTGGTCAGACATTAGAAATCGGCCTTTCTAATGGGCTGTCTGGGGGCCGATTCTGCTCGCGTGCTTTGTTCGTTGCGCAGCTGCCGGTGGGGGACGGGGCTCCGTAGGACTCAATGTGTGCTTGCCTGCATCAGCTCCCGTGTTCAGCCTCCTGCCAGATGGAGGTCCCAGGCGTGCCTGGGCTTTCACACTAGCAGAAACCCTATGGAAATTCCTGGCTTTGATTTCCACATGGCCTTTAATGTGCAACATGTGCGTCTTTTAATGACCACCTCTGGCAAAAGCTTAATTTGGTTGGGGGTGGGAGAAATGGATGCTTTAAATCTACCTGTGCTTCCTGTGTCTGGCTTGTGCCCAGCTATGCATGGGAGACAGAGATTTTCCACAGCACCAGACAGTGAGATTATATTTCCAATTTCCTATTTAACTAGGCTAAAAAATAAACAAGTTCCTGTTGTTTTAACCCAGGTAGATCATTTGCTTTACCCAATTTCCAATTGGTTCATCATTTCAGCGTATTGTTGTGGGTTCCAGAGGTGGATAATCAGCAGCACGGTGTTGTAAGGATCTGGTTCCAGGTCACAGACAAGTAATGAAAAACCAGCAGTCACTGAGGATTTGATTTGCACACTGCAATGACTATGTGATAGCCCCTTTTGTGAGGAAGAAAGTGTCCCTCTGGAGACCACATTCTAACCAGTAGCAAACATTCAAGCTCCCTGGTGCTTCAGATGTCAATTATACCAAAGCCTCTTATTGTATAATGCAGGTCTGTTATAATAATACTGTCTCAGGCAGCAATAATAATGTTGAATGAATTTCCAAACAGTGGAGATGGGAGGGGGAGGTTGATCAATACGGCACTAATGATGGCCTTGTCTTTCACTGAAATAATTGTGATAGGGTTTATAGCACTTCCTTCCTATACCACGCTGTGCAACAGTGTTAGTTTACTACCTGCTGTTACTGCTTTTGTATAAAAAGGTGTTAAAAAGAAACGTCTGTCAAGTTGTAAGGCTGTGAGTCTTTTTTAATGCAGCAGGGTTGTTCTAGCCAAGATGGTCTGAGGATATGAGAGGTACAATGCTCACAGGGAGAAGTGAAATCTTTTATTAGACACACTGACACAGCGAGGAATAAAGAAGCAGTTGGGCTCAGAAACCAGTAGTAAGGTCCCAATTTTTATAGCGGATTAGTCATATTTTATCATAAAGCTGCCATTGGAATGACAGATTTTTTTTCAAGTGGACTCATTCTGCTGCTTGGATATACAAAGGTGTCTGCTTTGAGAGAAAATGTGAGTTCCTGAACACATGAGTACAAAAGAAAAGCTCTCTGGCGCTCTAGGAATCTTTTCTATTTATGTGACCCTATTTCTCTCCTGATAATTATGTGCGGTCTTCTCTGGTATTTCACCAAGGGTATAGCATGCATACTAAGGCCTGTTGGACCTATGGGAAGTCACATCCTTGTGTGCTCCTGAATGTCGGTGGAGAAAGCGGAGAAAACTCTGTGAAGGAGGAAGATAACAGTATATTGGAAGTTTAGTGTTGGGGAGGGGGGGTTGTTAGTTTTGTTTTGTTGTGTTTGGGTTTTGTGGTTTTTTTTTTTTGTTGTTATATAATAAATTCTGACATTTTCTGTAGTATTTCAGAGTTACTTTATTTCTCAATATGCTGGAATGATGAATTCCATACTTTTTTTTTTGTGAAGTGAGAGAAATTGAATGAAAATATAGCTGGAGTCTAACGATAAAAATCCTCTCTGTTGAAGTTCTTCATTACAGTACTTTTCAGAACAGAAAAGACGAACTGCTTTTGCAATGGCACAAGTCCAATCTCAAACTAGAATCAATTGCTTTGCCAATGCTGAACACAAAGGATGTTCATTGTTTGCAAACTGAATTTTTCTTAGTGTGTGTGCAAAACCAATGATCAGATTATTATTTTTTTTCCTTTAGAGAAACCCCTGCAGTGAAAAAACTGCAGCTGACTCTGTGCTTCCCATCCTGGTTTGCAAGAAGGCTTCTTCCTTCACAGTGTGATTTCTTCATAATAGCTACATGACAACAGTATGCCAATATTTTAAAAAAACACAACGTCCTAAGTTATAATGCGGTTGCTTATGTTAGCTACTCACTGCTGGGTTTTTGTTTTGTTTTTTTCCTCAAGGAAATGAATTTTCTTTTGTTCATACTCTTTTGAGGCTCACCTTGCTATGTATAACCAACCTTTTTCTATGTCTGTCTCTCCATCTATGTATATAAATTTTGACAGGAGTAGAGGGACCTTCCCAAACCTGTCCCTTCCTGCAACAAGTAACTGCATTGTATTATGCTTAGCATCAACCATGTTAAAAATGAGGAAAGGATTTCTTCCCTTGTTATATTTATGCAATATCTCCCCCTTGGTCACTTTTTCCCCTGAAGCTTATGACCTTTTTTTCTAATATCTAAACATATTTCTACCTGACTTCTCCCTATTGCCACCATCGCTTTTATGTTCTTCATTCCTCCTATCATACTTTTCCTCCTTGGTATATTTGCAGAGAGTAATCACATCCCTTTCCATGTCTTCCGAGCCAGCATCTGAAAATATAAGGTCATTATGGGACAAAAACTCACCCAGACATTCAAGTTTAAACCAGACATTCATGTTTAATCCACACAGTGGATATGACATCAGCCCGGAGTCATCCTGACTCTGACTGCAGCATTTTGTTCCTCAGGGACTGGATCCCAACTGGAGGCCAGTGATGCTAATTTTGTAAGGTTCTTTTTATTTATTGGCCATACCCATCCTGCAGAGCATTGCATGGGATTCCCTGATATGGAAAGCAGCTCCATGTAAGAGCACAGGCTCTACATGTTCCATGGAAAACAGTCCCACTTGCTGACAAGAGAGGGAAAGTAATGTAGATGTTGCATTAGCTTATGTAAGTATTAAAGCTGCCTCATTTGCCTTTTTGAATCTTGCCTCTTTATGCAACATCTCCCAGTTGGCTGTCGTTCCCTCAGAAGCCTTTGCAGCTGACTGACATGTTGTAAATTACTCTGTGGTTTGTGGAGGTGTTCAATATTGGTAATTCAAGCTGTACTGCCTGTTTGTTATTGGTCATGTGGCACAGTTTTTCTTCCCTGACTGAATGAGCTTAGCAGGTCAAAATTTTCTGTTGAATCCTCACAGGAAGTTATTTGAAAACTTTCTGCAGAATATGCAGAGTTAAAGACTTGCTGGCTCTTGCACATTTGCACTGGTATAACATGACCACAGAAATGCTGGTAGGAATCTTAACAGGGGGCTGAGTATATAGTAGCACTAATTTGTTTTAGGGCATCCTACAGAACATTACTTGCAGTATTCCTGAACAATCATGTCAACATATCAGCATAAAAACTCCCCTTGCCATTTGCTGATATGTATCTCAAGCTGACACACGTCTCTTTTGAGAATATTTGCTAAATATTTAACCCAGGGCTGTAGGGAGAATTTCTTTCCTATGTGTTATATATTCTCATACATTTTCCGATATCTGGTGTTACAGGATATTCCCTGGTTCTCTTTGTAAGATGTTTCACAGTATCAGGTATGACATTTTTCAAATACAAGAAACAGCATATATTTTGTGAAGCGTTCTGCTTTGCCTCTATTTGCAGATTTTTTTGCCCTGCTTGTTCACTAATTGGCAGTGCTGAGTAATTTGTAATCTGTCTTCCCACTGAACCAGTGAGTGTTCTGTGTGTGTATGCATATGTTTACAAAGTCTTAGGATTCATCTATGTGGTAACTAGAACCAAAGGAAATAACTGCTTTCTAATTAATAATATTTTGATTAAGGTCTATTTGTAAACCCTAGTTTTGATGTAATTTAAGCTGATAAAAGAAATCACATTTAGCTGTACTGAAATGGCTCTGAAATCTGTCTCATGCTAACTACTGATGAAATGTTAAGGGTGTGATTTACAACTGATTTAATTGGGTTGGTTTCATTTACCATCTAAACAAGCCCTTAAATGTTGGAGTGTTTACCACCTGTTGTGACTCCTACCTTACATACATTTTTTGTTCACAGGCAGAAGAGTGTGCACTGTAATGAGAGAGGAAAAGAGGGCTATAAATGTTCATCTCAGCTTATGCATGCTATTAAGCTTGCCCCTGGAAAAATGTGGAGATTTTTCTAGAATTTACAATAAATTTTAATATGTTGGTGGTGATTCCTTCTAGCTTCTGACAAGTAGTGAGTTTACTTCTCCTCAGCTGGGATAACTAATGATGTGGAAAAAGGTTTCTTTGTTGTAGTTGCATTATATAATGTTAGCTGTTCTTCTGTTTCTGTACAGATCTAGGTCTTTTAACAGATTGTGAGCAACTCTGATAAACAATCCTGAAAAATATGATGGATTTTTTGAAATTTACTTGGGATGCTGGCTTTTTGGTGTTGAGTCTTTGCCACAGTTGGAGAGAAAGGTACAAGGCAAAAGGTCTATGCTGGAGAAACCCTGTGAGATATTTTGGTGTAACCAGGCTGGACTGTTGACACAAGCAGTCTCCCTGCTTTTCTCATAGTCTGTGAATGTAATAAGCTGCGTCTTCCTTTGCTAATCTTCTGCAATAGTTCTGTCTTATTTGCCATACTGCAGAACAGATGGATCAAAGGAGATGATCCTTCCCTTCCCTCAGTCCTAGTGACAGCCACCTGGAGTTCCAGATCCAGTTCTGGGCTCCCCGGTGTCCAGCAAAGGGTCATGAAGATGATTAAAGTACTGGACTATCTGACATTTGGAGAGGATGAGAGAGCTGGGACTATTCACCCCAGACAAGAGAGAATTTGGGGCAGGTCTTTCTGATGTGTAAAAATACTTGATGAGGCAGTGGTAAAGAAGACAGAACCAAACTCTTCTCGATAACGCTCAGTGTAAGAACAAGGGGTAATGAGCACAAACTGAAACACAGGAGACTCCTTGTAAACACAAAAGCACTTTTGTAGTATAAAACTGGTTAAATACTGGAAGAAGTTGCCTAGAGAGATGGAGGAACCTCCATTCTTTCAGTTACTCAAAACCTTACTGGACCAACCTCTCTAGTTGTCCCTGCTTTGAGCACAGATCTTGTATTAGACAGTCTCCAGAGGTCCCTTCACACCTCAGCAGTTTTTTGAATCCATCATTTTTGCACTACTGTCTGCTTAAGGTAAATTTAATTGTAGACTCTGGTAGAGACACAGTTTTATAGGGAAACTAAACTGAAACAACAACAACAAAAAATCAGTCTGAACTTCAACTGAGATAGCCGAGGTCACAACAACACCTACAGACTGGGGGAAATATATGTAAAGAAATGCAACAATCCCAAAGTAGGAAGTCATCCTCCTTTCTCCAAGGCATATGTGCCCTACTTCTACCATCTACTTCCTTCCTCTTTGACTCCAGGTAATTCACTACTTTGTCACTTCTCCTTTTTGATGTTCCACCCTGCTCTGCATGTTCTCTCTCTGCAATGTTAAATATAACCAGCCCATTAGGATCACCATTTTCTGCTGGGCCAGCAATCACAATTAAAATGTCCCACTTTACAGTCTGATTCAAGCACAAAGCCCTACTGGGACATGAGCTCAGAGGCAAAAGCAATGACCAAGTTTTCAATAGGATTTTCTCACAACCTTGTTGCATTCCTGAGATGCTGAGAAATTTGGTATCTTTAGGCACCAAGTTCTGTCATCTTATTCAGACCTTAACTTCTTTCTTTTCTCCTTCAATTTTCAACACTACTTAGCCCCAAATTCCCCATGTTCTCTAGGATGCCATAATCTAATTACCACTTTCTTTATTATTTCCCAGAGTTTGTCAGAATTATGGATCTTTTCACCTACAGACAATGCTCACGTCTTAACCACCTCCTTATTCCATCCAGACTCCAGATGTAAAAATGGAACATATTATTTGGGTGGAGGTCTGTGTTGCTCATATGCTGTCATCAGTGAACATCTTAAATTGCTTCATACATTGGTTTTTTACAGCATTCTTTTTTAATGGCTTCCAGCACCTCTGTCTTCAAGCTTTAGTGGATTCAAGATGCTAGATTAAATCTGTAAATGGGTCTCTAAGACCCTTGTGTTTATTGACCTTCATGTACTCCCTCTCATTAAGGTTGTTCGTCATCTTCCGTACTCAGAAATGGTGTGATTCATCTATAAGGTGAAGAGTAACCTAGATCATATCTGCCTACCTTGGACATATTCTCTGTTCTCCCAGTATATCCCTCCTCTCCTTTTCTATTCTTTCTAACTCTGGATGCATCTGCCATATATTTTCATTTACAATTTATATATATATTTTTATATAGCTACATAGTTTGTATTTCGTAGTCTCTTTAAAATGCCTTATAATTTGTTTTTTTCCTCCAGAACGGACCCTCAGAATTTCAGAAAGCCAGACACAGCTTTTAGGATGCCAAATGAAATCTTTAATTGCATGAGCCATTTGTGCCTGCAAGTAATCAGGCTGATTCTCTGTACAAACAGGTACCTTCTCATACACAGAGTCTGACAAACTATTAGTAGCATTACTTGGCAGTTTCACTGTTTCTTGGTGGTACAGAGGCCATTAAGAAAGAAACTAATTCTAGTTATAAATAGATTATGAATTCTACTGAAAAATAATCTGTCCTCCTAATTCTCTGAACACTGAAGATTTGTTGGTGTTAAAATAATACTAATTTAAAACAAAGAAAAAGAAAAAAGAAAAGATGAAAATGAGTAAGTTTTTGGGGGGCAAGACCTCATTATGTTTGTAAAAGTGTGTGTATACTACTGGCTTTAAGATATACCTTTCTCTAAGAGAATATGTTCACATTTTCATGCTTTTAAAGGTTTTATCAATATTAGATAGGACATTGTGCCTAGCAGTGTTGTCTCTATTTTGTGCACCTACTGGACGTTTGTGCACCCTTGGAACATTCTCCAAGCTGATGAGTAGCTTCCCTCTACAAGAGTCCACCATCACAGACTCCCTTTGCCATGAATTTTCTAGAGCCATCTAGAAATAAAAACTATAATAGCTCGATCTCTTACTCAGAGCCTAAAAGCAACTTGTTCTGTCAAGGTAATAATGTGTAAGCCTTTGACATAATTTCACTTCTTGTCCTTTTTGGCAAAGAGAAGGCAGGAAAATGTGGGTTGTTTTCTGATGTTTCTAGAAACAGCAAGATTTTTCATTTGATTTGGTAACAGCTAAGATTTCTGCTTCTGAAAGTTATACTGTGGGGAACATGCCCACTGACTAAACTGAAGCTAAATCTGTATTTCTTCCTCTTTGGGTTAGGTTATGGTACAGAAAGCCATGGGGAGACTTGTGTTGTCTCAGAGACACACAGGTGGAGCACACAGGTGTGAGGGCACTGAAGGTAAAACCCAAAGTGCAAACAAATAGTGATAAAGCTCACTGAGAGATATTATAAAGATTTTAGGCTTACACAGTGGTTTACATCAGGATGCTGATAGCAATTAGATTTTGCATCCCTACCACTTTATAGCAGATGAATCCACTTTTTTTGTCTTTTGAGTGGAAGGTGTAGTGAATAGAACTGAACAGAAATGCTATAATTCTTGGTAGGACTGAAGACCCTGAAGAGAGAGAAGAACATGACTGCCATGTGGCATGGTATGTGTAGTTAGGTACAACTGGCCTTTCCACAAGCTTCTTTCTGAAATCCCTCTTGGCTTTGAGTTCTCATCCACAGGCAACTTGTAAACATTTCAGCAGAGATTACATTACAGTGAATCTCTTGCAAATTAAGTCCGATTTGAACAAGTTAAATTCTTTTTCCAGTACTATTTTAGATTTAGCACAATTAATTGCAGCAATGATAAAATAAAAGGAAGTTGCATGCAGAATGGGAACACTAGAGCAAAGGAATGAACACTATTGCAAATAATAGAGGCAATCATTGCCTGGCAAATGTAGCCAGGATTCTTCTGGACTAGAATCTATCCTGAACAATGTACTTAAGTTGCTTAAATCTTAGTCAAATCAACATGTTTTGAAATTGCTGGAGGATTTGACTGTTTACATCATCTTTGTAGCCAATTGATTGTAACAGGCTTCCCTCTGAAAAAGAAAAAAATTATCTGTCTAAAGGCTTCTCCCTTCCTCAAAACACTTGTAATTCTATTGTTATTAAAGCTATTTAATCACTTTAGCAAAATCAACATGGAAAAATGAATGAGGTCTGCCAGTGGAAGAATGAGTTAGCAGGAACTGATCTATAGAGAATGTTTTTCTAAGAAATATTATTTGTCTCATGTCTGTTGTCCTCTGGAAAAAAAAAAAAACTCCAAAAAACAGCCTACTTAAAATTTCTTTCAAGAGTGGAATAGAAATAACAAAAACAAGCAATGCTCTCTGTAATGTTCCTGTTCGTCAGTCTTATAATTATAGAATCATTATCTGGATTTTATTAAATATTTTTGCAGTGCCGAAATAATATTAAAAGCGCAAACACACACCTATGTACAAGGCAAATGACATTATCCAAGGTGTATCTATACTTCATGGGTTTAAATATCAGGGTAAGTGAACAGGCAAAGTACTTCTTGTGAGCATATGCCTCTTCAGATGTCAGTGTGGTTGCTGATGAATCTTCTGTTGGTATCTTTGCTAAAAATTGCTCCACTGCCAAGTTACACAGAAACATGAAGTCCTACACACGAGATGCAAAAAAAAAAAAAAATGTTTAGGGTTTTTTTTTGGAATTTGGGTTGCTTTTGTGGGTTGGGGGTTTTTTTGCAGGATAATTTCTGCTGATTCAGTGAGGTTGTTGCTCTGGGTTGATGGGGTTGCAAATCTCTAAAAAATCCTTCTGATGGCTCTGCTTCTTTCCTTTGTCTCTTCTACCTTCAAATCCAACTATGTCACTCGTGCCTTTTGTGAGGGCATTTATGGTTAAACCATCTTTCAGGCTTGGAATTTGGCACATTAGACTCCTGTCCATTTGCATATGGACAAGAGTAATGAGCTGCCTTTAATACAAGGTGGTCTTCAGACTTTTTAAGGTCTACAAAACAAACCTAAGTCGCTTTTTAATTCAAGGGAATCTGTGGATGGTAAGGCTGTCTGCAATTTTACTGTTTCTTTTAGTAGGGCTGGTTGTGCCCAGGTAAAGAAACACTACTCCTTCAGGAACATATTTAAATAATCTGCTCCTATTTGGAAGCTGCCAGTTGCATAGTCAGTCTTGTGTTTCATGTACAACTAAATGCTTCATTGACTCGTGCCAAGAGATGGAAACTAGCCTGCTTGTTTTAATACATTCCGGATGATTTTGATGGAAAATCTGAATGTGTGAAGAACACAAAATCCTACCCACTATCAGCCAAAAGGATACCATTTCACATTTGTTACTCTTGGGAATCAGGGGAAAAATCAAACAAACCAAAAAACCCCAAACAAACAAACAAACAAACCCCAAAACCAACAAAACAGTAAGAACAATCTTTGAAATTAGAAAGAAACCAAGGAGGAAAAGCTGTGGTTAATGTGAGAGCCATGCATCAGAGAGATCTTCCAATCTGATAGAATCACAGAGCAGCCCAGGCTGGAAGGGGGCTTGGAAGGCCCTTTTGACCAGCCTTTCATGGAAGAGGGAGCCTAGATGAGATTGTCTAGTACCCTGTTCAATCTTCTCGCACAGCAAAGTTTTCTGTTTCCCCATACTCTGTGAGGGGCAGAGCTGAGCAGTGCTTCCTAGCCTGCTTCATCAGATTGTTGTGTTGGTGGCTTTTGATCTAGTAGTTATGGTTTTTTTTATTGCTTGTTTTTATATTAGACACTTAGCTTTTCTTTGTAATTAGACATTGTGATTATAGTATCTTTTTATATTACACTGGAGTGTTCCTTTAATGCAGAAATCAAATAAACAAAACACTTAAAATACAGAAAAAAAAATTGCAAGTAATGATTAGGTCCGAAGCAGCAAAGAATCGGGAAAAACCAAGTTGTAGTTATTGCTTTTGGCTTCAGCAACACAGTTCATATTTTTTATTATCCTCCAAATTAGGTTTATTCATTTATTATAATTCAGTGAATGAATTAAATATAAAACCAATCCAGATTTTTAAAGACAGACGTGTTGTAGCTAAACACAACTTTTTTGTTGTTGTTCAAGTGCTGGAAAACATTTTTCTTCTTAGTGTAAATGTTTTCTGAGGAAAGGGTTATGTGGGGTGAGAACACTCAGGGCAGAAGAATAAGTAGTAGAGTATTTAATAGCACAGAGCAGGGCCGTGCTGTTGCTCAGTGGCAGCATCCACACAGTGATCAGCAGTCTAACGCCTTCCCTTTATCTAAGGAACAACACGTTTATTCCACGTGGCCCCATCTGGGAGTTTGTTTCAGAACAGTATTACCTTCCCTATGATAAGGATCTTTGCTTGTGAAATTATTTTGGAAAAAGGCCATCTGCAAGGGAAAATAATAACAATAAAAAAAAATGAATCCATGATTCAGATAAAAAGACTTTGATTACTGCTCTCTTAGGAGGAAGGATGAGGAAGCAACGGTCCAAGGAGCTGTCCCTGGAACATGTTTTAGAACAAGCTGTTGGGATTGACTGTAATGTCATGCAGAGGCTTGTTGTGTGGGGTTTGCCACTCAGTTGGCTCCCAGGGAATGAATCAGGTCTCCTTCAACAGCCTTGGCTCCAAGTGGTTCCTGAACAGGGAAGTAGTGGGGAGGGAGATTCCTTCCTGGTAAAAACACAATCAGCACTTGGTGGCATCTAGTGGGTGGGATAATAGAGCGGGATAGAACTGCCCTGAGGAGGCAAGTCGTCAGCTGTTTGCTGCACCCAAGATGGTTCAAGCTAAAATGGTTTTACAGTAGTTCAGCAGCTAATACATCAGTGCCTCAAGAGAAGCAATAGTGAAGAGATGACATCTTCTGAGTCAGGTATTAGTCACACCTTCTACACAATCCCTGATCCCATTCAGCATAGAATTCCAAGTGATAGATTTCAGTCCAAGGAACACTAAAAGTTGAATGAATTCTCATTTTCACATTATTTAAAAAACTGGTTTGATTCTCCCAGTTGCTTAAACAAGTATAAATCAGGAATAACTTCTGGAGTGACTGCATTCCAGAGGAAGGTTCACAAATGAAATAAATCCTCTACTTTGTTGGAGGCCTGGGTGGAGGAGGACAACCATCTTCATAAGTGCTGTGTTTGAAAGTGCACAGAAGATAAGATACACCAGCTGTGTTAAAACAAGCCATTTTCATCTCACACATACACCCTGCAATTCTACTTTTTAATTTCTAGGCAATCACACTGCTGGAATCTTTTCCAGCCATTGAGTAAAATATATGTTTGTCTTGCAATTATGTAAATAAGGTAAGTGGTTAAGATTTAGATCTAGAATAATAATGTTAACATCATTGTCCCTTCAATAAACAGCATGCAAGCTTTGGAGGTAATGTTGTTTTTGCTCTATATGTTCCACGCCACAGAAAAACACAGGCAGACACAGAGATGATGTGGTATTCTTATTGTATTTAAAACAATATTTAGCAGTGTAGCTCCTACCGCCTTTGCGTGTGTTTGAAGGAAAACCCTGCTTCATCAATGGGAATGTGTCAGAATTTTGTAATAAAGCATGCTGTGTAATATATTTAAACACAGTCCAAATTAATTAAAGTGTAGTGGACGTGAAAGATACATACTCAATGTGACATTTCAAATAGGGAGAAAATATGATAATGAGCTATTTCCATGTGTTGCCATCCTTCTGGTTAAATAATACTTCTGTTTTCAATGAAGCCACTGAGCAATAACATTCATTTTTGGAGTTCCACAGCGGTTAGAACTGATTGTATACAGGCTGTAATCATTATCCTAATTCTGCCCAGGAAACCCTCTCTCCCCACCATGGAGAAATTTGGAATAAAAAGTCTCGTTCCAGGAAAAAGAATTTCCAAATAATCCTGGGCACCAGATCAAAATATGAGCTCCAAATCCGCTCCTTTTTCTTAATAGGAATCAGCACTTTGAAAAATGCTGCTCTGCAAGGAAATAATTGCATTAGTCAGCCTCTTGGCACTGGTGTGGGCTGGAGCCTTCTCTTAAAATGAGGCCCAGCCTCGCCCTGCAGTGCATCCAAATCCCCCAAAGATGCAAACAGCCCCAAGACTCTTGGCTTTGTTCTTACAGGCAGAAAACTAAAACATGGGACAAAAGGACAGAAAGTGACCTGGAAACATAGCCTGTCTAATGCTGAGGCAGCCTTGGGTAAGACAGGCATCCTTTTGTTTGCTGAGGAGTAGAAACCAAAATAGGAACTGGAATTAAGAGGTTACTGTTTCCATGCAATCCTTTCCTAGTGAAGTATCTGATCACACAGATGCAGGGCTTTAGTTTAACTGTATAGCCCAAAGGACTGGTGATAGGTGATTATAGATTTGCCTCTTGATAGGATTATAGTGCTTATGATCAGGACAGCTCCAATGCTCAGGCCCTGACAAGCACTAGCAAGATTACTTTGATTTCTCTACGCTGGAGAGACCTTGCATTTAGTCCAGAGAGTAAGCCTAGCTGCCTTTCACTTGAGGGATTTTTAGAATCACACCAAAAATATTCCTTTTTACTAAGGCTCTGGTTATCTGATTTTCAATGGTGAAAAGGCTGCACATCATTGGTGAAGGATGAAAGGCAAGCAGGATGCATTATTGGATATCAAAAGTGCAATGCTGGAGCCTTGATCTACAGGAACAGAACCAAGCCTTGCCTGGCACTGAGATATTAAACCCTCCAAGAAACCATCCAAACTGACCAACACCCTGGAATTTCCTGGGAGGTAGGTGTTGAAGTGTTTTTCACATGCCTGTATTGTCCTTACATTGTTTGAACATGTCCATTTGAGTCCTCCACATCACCACCACCAGCACTATTTCTTTCCCAGCTGCTCTTCAAATAGACCAGCTGTAAGTAATGTAGTGGAGCCTGTAGTGTAAACTATTAACATTAGCGTGGAATAGAATGGACAACCCATTCCTTTGTTCAAAGACCACCAAGAAACAGATCTACTTCCTGAAATGCAGGAAGAGTAATTTATTTTCAAGATAGCTGTATGCAAAACTTTGCATGTTAGCTCTGATGAGTCGTGTTAGTACCTGGGAACTGAGTCCCTCAGAGAGGTTGATGAGCAGGGCAGGCAGGCAGTGCCCACCCCCTGATCCTGCTGCTAATTGCTTTGTTGGCAGTGCATTTCAGGTCCTCCCTCTTTGGGCTAATATTGTACCAGTTATTTTCTCTTATTCAGCTAAAGAACCAGAAGCAAATTTTCCTTTGTTGGCTGCTATTGACCTAGTGGGAACACACTATGCAGATGTAGCTTTCAGTCATCATCTGAATATGGTAGAGGAGGAAGATACTTTAACCTGTTCATGTTAAGACTAAAGACAGGAATGTGCACTTCTCAGTAGGGAAAGCATGTGACCTCACCATGCTAAATCAGAGCTTGCCAGATCCCTCACCACCTGGTATAGTCATGAATGGAGCCAGACTTAGTGTGCTCAATCAAGATCATGTGCTCTCTGCTTTAAATACTAGGCTGTGCTGGAGTTTTCTGCATTTAGATTTAGCTCTTCTGCTGCTGGGGTGTTCTGGTATTGTGGTCTCAGGTGCTGAAATGTGCCTGAACAAAGAGGCACCAACCTGCCTTGAAGATGGCTGCTTCAGAAAGAAACACAATGGATAAAGTTCAGACCAAGAGGATCTAAGCTAGCCTTACTGCTGTGGTGTGCACCTGTCTGCCTGGCAGACTGGCAGTGCCCAGCAAACACCCCAAGGGGTAGCTGCTGGAAACTGGACTGTCATGGGATGTCTTGTCCTGAACAAGGCAGGGTTTTCCTCAGGTAAAATACACATGCCTTGTGTTTGGGACAAGTGTGGGATAATGAGCCAATAATAAACCTAATGTCTTCTGTCACCAGAGAAAGAGTGACTCAGGAAAAACTCGTAAATTGGCGGAGGCATTGCAGATGTCAGTGTGAGATGTTTATGGCATTAAGGGTGTGAGAGTTTAAAACTGGTCTGAAATTTTCCACCAAGGTGTTTTTTCTTAAGGGAAGATTACGCAGTAGTTTTTAAAGGGATAGAGTTTTGTGTGAGAGAGACTCTCACCTTCATATTCAGAGTGTGCTCAGTGTGATAAGGGCATGTATGTACCTGTCCCTCCCAGTTTTCTCTTGCTTCCCAGTTCCTGGGCCATAAATCTGAGATTTAAGTGCTGCATGCCCCTTTGCCTACTGCAGATCCGACACCGGTAATTCACTACAGCATTTTCTGCATGTTTGGCCTCATGAAATGGAGCTACACTGTCTCAGGCTGAATGGCAGTTGGCCCTCTGGCTTTGGTAGTTCAGAGATCTCTGCTCTTCACTAAATGGAAAATATGAAAAAAACTTGTCATGGAGTACTCGGAAAACTAGACTTGCTTCTGATCAATGCAGCTATCCCTGGCAGAGTGATGGTGGGAGTTGATTGAACAGCAAGAAGAGAAGATAATGGCTTGCAAGACAAACCCAAAAAGCTGTTTGATGCAACAAAGGAGAGAGAACTGGTGGAATGATGCATGGAGGGACTAGTGTGCAAGAGTAGAAATAACATACCAGGTAGCAATGTTCCTTTGAGGAAGAACAGAAGTGCCAGCTCCACAGATCAAAAGCTCAGACAAATTAAAGAAACTAGCCCAGGAGAGGTTTAGGCAGAAGCAACCCAGTTCTCTTGCATTATGCTCCCAGAGAGTGCAAGAATGGCACGGAATTGAATAAGGCCTGTGGGACCACAGAAGGCAACTGTTGATAAAAACCTGTGCAAGAGAGAGATGAGGACCTGGGCAGAGCTACTGGGTTCAGAAAAGGGAGGATTGAAGAGGGGTGCAAGGGCAGCTGTTAATTTGGAACATTCGGAACATGGGGTAGGATCTAGAGACTGTGGGGACAGCATAAAATGGGTGAGACTGTAAGGAAATAAATCTAGCTGGGAGGGGAATGGGAATAAATAGCACAGGACCTCTGGTAAGTAAGGGAGTGAGAGGACATGGTATCTAGAGAACAGGCAGAAAAGAGACAGAAGGAGGGGGATTGCCTTTCTAATTATGGGTATCTGTAACTTTCCTGAGATATAATGGGCAGAGGATGACTAACAAATGGCTGAGTCACAGAAACCATGTGACTGAGATTCTAAATTCATCTGCTAAGGGGCTTGAATATTGACACAAAGCTTAGAAATTTTCCTCTTATACTATTCTGGTGCAGGTGATCCTAAACCTCCTGTACCAAAAAAACTTTCCAACTGCTATTTGGAAATATCTATCTCAGTAAATTGGTCAATATTCATGTTGGCAGGCAAGTATATTACCTTATTTCTCCATTCCTGGTGGAGAAAGCCACTTTTGGCCAACTAAAAAATTGTCCATTTTCACCCATAGAACCTTTTGCAGGGAGCTTTAAATGGAAGGTTGTTTGAGCCTTCACCGTAGCAATTTGGTAAAGGATGTTGCTTAGAGTCAGAACAGTGTTCTGCAAGCCTTCGTGAGACAATTTATTACCACTAACTGTCTACTACTTGTAGGATTTTCAAATACTTGATGTTCCATGAAATAAGGAGAATGTGTGTCCTCTGTTTCAAGGTGCTGACTACTGGAAGTCTTTATTTCATGCAACATTTATGCTGGCAAAAATTGGTAGAACCATCAAAAGAAGTTACTCATGGCTTCCACTCACCCTCCTCCTCCCATGTGACTTAGATTCAGGAACTAATGTAGGTTAAAATTATCTGTTGTCCTGGCCATCATCTGATTAACCAGGTACAGTCATAGTCGTCTGAACTATTTCAGATAATATGCTTAGAGGAAAGATACAAATGTGAAATTCCCCCCACCCCACACACTGCTAAAGAATGGGATAATTTATTTTCCTGATAGCAATTATTAAAGAAATACATTCTGATGGAAACCAGGATTAATGTCCCTCCCCAGCTGAGCTGGAGTTTCTCACTCTGTGCACAGTTAGGAAGATTTGGACAGCAGTGAGCTTTTGTGAGTACTCTTAGATCAATGAAGTTTTCCTTCTTTTGATTTAGCAATCTCTAGTTTACTTGAGACAAGTGAGCTGACTCACTTCTTCCTTACCTTTTTGTCATGGGGATAGGGCAATAAAACAAGCAAGCTGGCTACTGAGGGCAAATCTAGAGCAAGCAGGATTTTAGCCTCAGGTCTAGAACATTAGTCACATGCAAATAGGTGATGATAAATCAGTGCCACCTGGCTCACTAAGCTGCCTAGGAAATCACCAAATTAAAACATGATTTTTAAAAGTACATGACTAATCCCTCTCACCGTAAAGAAAGTGTCCCAACTTCCGTGTCTAGCAGCATTTTTGAGAGCAGGAGCTGGACTTTTCCGCAAGCTTCCCCTGGAAGTTCCAAGGAGTTACCTGACTCCTAATCCTTCATTAGTGTTCTTCCACCCCTTTTTTCTAACAACCAGAGAGTCTCAGCATCTGATGCATTTATGAAACAACAGAGAGGAGGTGGTACTGATTCTGTTTCTTTGTAAAAAGTTTCACTGTCACAATTCCCTGGATGGTACACAGTGATCTGAGCTTCTGCCTGCACAATAACTGGTTTTAAACATTTCTGTTTAATCAAGAGTGAAGTAAATGTCAGAGATTCAATGTTTTAGATCAGCAGTTTCCAACACTGATACATCTTAATCAAGCAATTAGGTGCCTTTTTTTGTTATTGTTTGGTTTTTTCCAAGCTGGAGAAGGGAACAGATTTGCTGCTTTGCTCTGATGACTGCTAGCAGCAGTGTTTGTTGTTAACAGAGACATGTACACCTAACCACCAGTTGGCAGGTGTTAACACTTTGTTACTCGCTATTCCCACATGCTGAGGATTGTGGGAAAGCTGTCAAGCTCTCTGTCTTGTGTAACACTCAGCTTTTACAATAACAACAACAACACCAACAAGCTCTGAACAAATTCAGAAGCTCTGCAGGAGCTGCACATTGAATTCTGCAAATTCAGAAGGAATGCAGCAATGCAGCACTAGCAAGGGAAACAATAGGATGGGTTCTCCTGGCTTTGATGGGAGCTAATATGAGGCTTTGGGGGAAGGTTGAGATATCTCCTTATCTTGGCTTGGAAGCCGGTAGATGGAGGCTGAGTGGTCTCTTTTTTTCTCCTTTCTTTTTTAATTGGTGATATGGTCTGATGTTTAGAAGAAACCAAAAATGCATTGTGCATGCCACAACATTTCTAGTCTGCCTCTGACATTTGTACTTGCCTGTATTCAGGAAAGAAAGCGATGAATACAACATGCAAACAGAGAAAATAGCATAGAAAAGGATAGGAATGCCTTTTTTTTG
>VZRQ01009428.1:0-25256 GCA_013397975.1 Machaerirhynchus nigripectus | reverse complement strand
CGGCGCGCGCGGGGCTGAGGGCAGCGGCGGGAACGGCGCTGAGGTGCTGAGCGGGGCAGCGCCCTGCGTCCCGGCTTTGCCCTTCGCTGCCCGCCCCGGCGGCTGGCTCCTGGCTCGGCTCGGAGCGGGGGGGGCGGCGGCTTTTGTTCGCCGTCACCTTGGCGGCTCTTCCGCCTCGCCCCGGGCGGCGCGAGGAGGCCGGGGAAAAGCGCCCCCAAGCCCCGTGTTAGTCGATGCTGGCTGTGGTGTTGCGCCCTGTCGTCGCCGCTTCCTGTCTCACCTCATGGATCGATCGCTGTGCAGGGGCCTCCAGAGGTAACGTGGGCTTCGGCATGTGCAGGGTGTTGCTCCGGCGACCTCGCTCGTGCTGCTGAAGCGCCTTTATCTCCCCATCCTTGGCTCAGCGAGTCCCTCTGCTCTTCTACAAGTTAGTACTGCCGTGGCATCTTGTCCCAGCTCTACAGACCTCACCCTTCTGCGCTTCCCCTTTTCCCAGTGATAACCTGGGTGCTCTCCTTGCACACGGGATGATATCGCAGAAGTTGTTGTGAGTGCCTTTTATTCTGCATAGCTGGATGCCTTGAGTAGATCTTTTCTGAGCTGCTCTCATTTTTTACCTGAGTTGAGCTCATTGTGTTCTCAGGCTTCTGCCTCCCTTCACGTCGGAGGTCACTGCAGTTCCAATGTGGGTGCCCAGGAGCATCTCCACAACAAATCTTTTAAATCCCTTGGGTAGCTGGGTGAGCCTGGATCTTGAGCTTGGTGCCAGGTACCACTGCATGAAAGAACTATCACAGGAGAGAATGAGACGATATGAGATTATTGCTTAATTTCAACCAGAAAGTCTTAGTCAGTCATGTAGATTTTGTTATTGTGGCCTCCCATGCTGGTTTGAAAATTCTCAAGTCCTCTGTATGTTCTACACACTTCAGGTTCAGTGTGCAAATGTTCTGCTTTCATACAGAAAGAAGTGTGAAGATGCCCAAGGTACTTTTGAACAGTTGAGAAATAGGGGAAGTTCTATCAATCCATACACAAGTTTCTGAATGTAATATGGCTGTGTTACTGTAGCACTGCGAGTTAGCATAGGGTTTGTCAACTTGGATTCTGAGCTGAGAAGTTGTGGTTGCTGACAAACTGGTGTTGCTTTACTTCTGCAATTGATGTATCGTTCAGGAGGCATTCTGTGTCCATTGTGATTGTAGGTGTGTGTGCAGGGCCATACCCCCCCCAGGAAAGCTTGTTATTCTTAAGGATTCCTTCTTCTTGTGAACCCTGGTTGCTGGGTTGCTAGAAACATAATCTTGGTTTGCCATTGGAAGTGTTCTTGGAATAGCCTACTTGGCAGATGTGGGCTTGCTGTGTGAAATTATGATCTGCATCTGATGGGTTTTTTTGTTAGGAGAGTAAAATCTTTTCTGGGAAAACTAGCTTAAACTGAAGAGAAAACCAAATGTCCATCATTCACTTAGCTGCCGATGTCCATATGAATGTTTTCCTTTATGGAACTGAGGTTTCCAATTAAGCATCTATTCTCACGCTTAAGATTATTTCACAGCACTGAAAATACAATGAGGAACCACTGTACCTTAAGGCACAGTGTTGGATTTGAGTCTTCTGCTGTAGTAGTTATGGCACAGGATGTCACTGCTTTTGAGAGCATTTAACAAATAAAGAACTGCGTGGCCACTCAAGTAACATGCAAAGATGAATGTGTCAGACTAATAGATGTATCTGATGAGACATTAGGAGAAAGGCACTGAACCTGGTCTTGGAGGATGACACAGAGGTGGAATGGCTTCCCCAGAGCAGGTTACTGTTGTTATTGCTCTTTGGGTGGGTGTTGGCCCTTTTGGACTGCACAGCTTAACTGCGCAGAGGATGATCCGCTATGGCAGTCATGTGCCTTAAGAGACAGGGTGCTGTTAAACTCCTCCCAGAAAACGCAAACCAAAAACCAAACCAACCTCTCAGGAGAGCTTGGTTTGAATGAATTGTGTGCTGTGCCTTCGAGCTCAGCCAGTGCGGAATGTAGCACGTAGGTGAAGGAGATCACAGAGTAAAGGGATTCTGGTAGATTACACACAGTTGCTGGTCCTTGCTGCAGATGAAGGATGCTCTGAGTGCTGACCTTGCACAGCATGACAGAGAGAAGGTACTGTCAATACTGGAATGTTATTAGGGACTTTTGATTGCCCTTTCAGGATTTTTTTCCTTGCAGTCACTGCTACTTTTACTTTCCATGGGGTACCCTCCAGGCTTTGGAGGGCTGTGCTCCAGATGCCCTACCTTGGGCCAGCTGGGCTATCAGTTTGGATTTTTAGCTTTATTCGTGATGTGTGGCAGTGATGGCATCTCAGAGTCATGCTTAATTGCATGGGATTGCAGAAGCAAGTGCTCTCTGTCAGGCATTATTTTTTGCTTGTCTACAGTAAGAAACACAGTTTAAAAGTGATCATCTGGGTTCAGGAGAAACCTGTCCAAGACTGTGAAAGCTGCTTTCCCCATCCCTTCTGTTTTCCTTCAGCTCCAGTGGTGTGGGAAGTAGCACTGTGTCCCTTGTGGCTTTGCTTAGTGTGCCTCCTGTGTGGGGAACATCTTCCTGATTTGCCAGAACATTTTTCTCAAATTTATTTTCGTTTTAAGTGGTGTATTCAAATCTGATTAGTGACTTGGGCAAGAGTTGCAAACTTGTGGACGTACAAACAAGCCATACTGTTGCAGATTTATATAAAATGATAGGTTGAGGTCTGTGTGCCTTGAGTTGTGGACAAATTGTTCTATGGATGAATTGTTCTGAGGATGAAATTTGCTTGTCAATAAAACCAAATTTTACTTGCTTATAGTTTATTATGAAAACAACTGGTGAGGCCCACAGCTCCCTTGCAAAGCTTGGAAGTTTCTCTTGATGGAAGTTATGTTCAAGTTCAGGTGACGCTTTCTTGAGCTGCTGTGAGAAATCAGTTCAGCCATTTTTTGTTCTGGTTTGGGTTTTTTTTCCTAAGTTGAATTGATGAAACATCCAGGCAACATCACTATTGTTGGTCTGTCTTGAAAGAGGATGAAAGTGGCTTTGAAATACCTCTTCAGGCACAACCAAAGACTTTGTGCCAAAGTTGATTCTCTGGCTACCTAAATTTGAGCATGTAGGCCACCGTTCTCAGTCATGGCCTTGGGTAACAGTGCTCTGCCACAGATGACAAGTCACATTTCTGCTTTCTACAGGGCAAGAGAAATAATAATAAGAATGCTTGTGTATATTATAGGGGGGAAAAGGCTTTGCTAATGTCAGAGCTGCTTATTGAACAAAGTGCATGCCAGGGAACTTTTCACTACTCAACACGTAGTGGTCTTCACTACTTCTTCAGAAACTAATTGCTGCTGCCGTCTTGTGCAAACTGATGGATGATGATTTGGGGTTTGGTTTCTCATTGGTCTTTTTTCATTTGGTTGAAGAAGGGACTAACACAGCTTAATGAAGTTTTGTGTATAAAGATGATTACAGGTTGAATGAATTTGTATGCTCTTACTTGAACGTGGACTTGAGAAATTATTGTAGTTGATTCTCACATATTTCAGCAGAGTTGTCTCCATGGGGGCCGTATCTCATCCTGTTAGCCCTCAGCAGTTTCACCCCTCAAAGGCTGACTTCTTGCTTTATTTGTCATGGCCGTTGGAAGGTGTTAGGTGAACTTCTGTACTACGCAGTTACACTTTGGAGGAAATTGTCTTCTCTGCTTTTGTTTGTTTGCTTATTTTTGCCTGCAAATAACAAATAATTCCTTTCTGTGCCAGTTCTCTCATTGTTTTTGTTCTTTTGAAAGAAGTCCTGCCTGTAGGCTGAAGTTATTGTTACAAACTTGAGTCACACCAGTTGAAGTTGCAAGAAGTATTGCACTGGAACACATGCGTGTTCTTCAGTTTTGGAATTGGGTTCCTCACCTCTGAGTCTTGTCTTGGGAAGAGAGAGATTCCAGGTTGCATTTTGCCTTTCAGCTTGCGAGTATAGTGCAAAATATTTTGTGTGGCTCCTGATTCTCCTTGGTTGAGGAAAGCACTGGAAATCCAGTGTGCCTTCCTGGTAACAGAGGAATGGGAAGTAGTGGATAAGGTGGAAATTAAATCTTGTCAATGAGTTGTTATGTCAGCTGGATGTAAGTAGGACTGCCTGTGGATGAGCAGCAGCTGCATGGGCGACCCTGTCACCCTGTCTGTGTGGCTTATGGTTTTTGGCCATTGGCATGGTAAAGGGATTTTTTTAACAGTACAGGTACACCATAAAGAAGCCAGGAGGTAAGTGTATTTGATTTCTGGTGATTGCCACCTCAGTGCTGGGATCTCAGACTTACAGCAGTATTTTGTTTCTGGCTAGTGTGTACACAAGTGCCTCAAGCCATAAGTTATTCTTAAGACCTTTCTCAATGGCTCTTCAGGCTGATTTAAGAATGTGGCTCACTTGATTGAGCTGAGAAGAGCACTCAAATTCTTCTTTCTTAGTTTGTTATTCACTAACTCTTGAGTGTGTACTGATGGAAACTGGAAATAGAGCTTTTATAGAGTATGGATATCAATGGGGCTTCCCCTGGTGCCTGGTAAGCCATGGAGGTACCATTCTTTGTAAATTTGGCCTGGTTTAATTGTTGATGCTCATGCCCTGACTTTTGGCTTAAATTTCTCTGATGTCTTTACCTCTAAACCCCTTGGGCCTGCTAAGGCTTGGGTACTTGACTTAAGGGAGGTCTAATTAGGGCACGTGGAGACTTTAATCTTTTGAAAACCTGGTTTCATGGCACCTATGTTGCTAGCAAGGAGTACCTCTGGTTTTATTTTACTGCCTTTTAATGACCTGGGAGACCTGAACAGTTCATTAAGCCTCTGCTATCTCTATTGAGATCTTTGAAGAAATAATTAAAGGAAATAATACTGAGACAGGTGAAGAATTGTACTGAGACATCCTCAAAAATTATGTGATCGTGTGATGTAAATCAATGGTGCTGTCACTTGAAATATGGAAGAGGTGCACGGTGCTCCTCTCTGTGAGGAAATAGGACAGCTTCCAATGAAGAAAAGATGTAGTGTGATACAGATCTCCTGTAGTGTAATGACTTGTCACAGATTATTATGTTTTGTACCTAGAGGCATTTTCAGTGTTCGTTGAGGTATGCCAGCACTTTGTTAACAAGTATACTTTGCTTATTGCTATATTCATAAGAATGTGTAGTGGCTATCATCTCCTTTTTAACACGTTCTTTTTAAAAATCCTGATGAGGCTCTATCCTTGTGTTCTCCCAAGTGCTCATGATGAGGATTCTCTCACCAATTTTGTGTTCATCATCTGCTTGTGAGGCAAGGGAACAAAAAAAATGGATAGTCTCACCTATAGAAACTGAGAAGTCCTTCTTCTTTTAAGGCTGGTTTCTAAGTAAAATTTCCTTGTGCGTGCCGTTGCTGTAGTATGAGTTGTGCTGGGATGATCCTCAAATTGCATGTATTTTGTTTTCTTTCCTTTGCTCCCACTTTGAACATGCACAGGGCTCAAACCTTTGATGTCCCTTAGTATTTTGACATTTGGTTTTATGTCTCACTAGCATAATTACTTCCTCTGGGGCTTCCTGTGAGACAAAACTAATACTGTATTCCAGAGTCTGGGTTATATTAAAGGGTCTATAGGGTTGTTTAAAAACCCTATATTATGATAGGGTTTTGGATAACCCTAACTGAAGTTTGCTGATTCCTTATCTCCAGGTTCAAGGCTTCTGTTTCAGGCTTGAGACTGTTGTTTCAGGTGTGATTCCTGACTAACTGCATTTGGGAGCATATCTTGGTATTGTCTTGTGGCTTGGATTGCTGGCTTGAGATAATTTTGGTTGTCCGTGAAGTGTAAACTATTTGACCCAGGTATGTGGGCTTTTTTCTTCAGAATTCCGTTATGATGCAAGATGTGACATGTTCGTGGCATTGTTCCTGTGTGTGTTCTTCCTTTCTTACAGGCCCTTCTTAAGCTGAGGTTAATCTCCCAGTTTCACTTCTTATGCTTTATGTGCTATCTGGCTGTAATTGCAAACAGTCTTTTGTTTGGCCCTTGGTTTAGGTTGATGGGTCAAGATTATTTTGGTAAAAAAAAACCAAAAACTTTGCTCTAGGATTACTTCCCAAGTTGGAAACGTGGCTTTTTGAGTTGGTCGTCTGTGCCTGTTGCCTTGCCTACACATTAATTTTTGGAAAGTAGATGAGGCATCTGTGTGAGAACTGGAGGGAATTTCATGATCGCAGACAGTGGTAGTCTTAGGTGAGCTGGCAAAAGCAACATGCTGGGTGCTGGCAAGCCTTCAAAAAGTCTTTTAGAGTACTGAGGATTATTTTTTGACATGGATGATCTGCAGGACAGTATGGATAAGTAGGAGCATAGCAGGTTGAACCAGGTGACCCCTGGAAGTCCTTTCCAACTTAGATGATTCTATGACAAAAGTGAAATGCAGTTATGTTGGACATGTACCTAAGACTTCGGTCATCTCTGAGGCACTAAGGTTTCCCTTCCCAGTCTTCATGGAATGTGAATCCAGCCCACATGGTTACTTCATACTGGTGCTCCCGTTTTCATCTTATACATGTGACAGTAACCTTTTGAAGCAGAGGTACCAGCTGCCTTAAGAAAGTGTATTCTGTTTGCTTTGCAGAGCTGGTGAACTGGGTTTTTTAAATATTCATTGGCCAAAGGGATAAATAAATGGTGCAAGAGATTTTTAACAGGGATTTTGTTTGCTTGTTTGTTTCAGGGTGTATTTTACGTTTTCCAAAGCACCTGTTCTGTAAGGGACTTTGTATCCACTGTTCCCTTTTGATCAAAATAATACATGAATTGACTGAAATTTTCTTATTTACTCAAAAGAGGTGGGAGAGAGTGTCTTGAATTGGTTGAGTATTTTCTAGTGAATTAAGTCCCTGTATGCATAATTGTTTCAATTCTAATATCAAAATGTTTATCCTTTTAGGGGGAAGTTGTGATACATAGGCATGCCTTCAAACTAACATGACTATTTTCAATTACAGCATTTGACACTGAGTACCAAAGAAATGGTGATGGAGAAGCCAAGTCCCCTGCTTGTAGGGCGGGAGTTCGTGAGACAGTACTACACTCTGCTAAACAAAGCTCCTGACTTCTTGCACAGGTAACACTTGCACTCACCAAGTGATAATGTTTTTGAAGGAAGGTGTGTCCTGTTTGTTGTAAGTCAGACATTCATTTCTGACTAGGGGAGAAAATGGACCTGGCTAACTTTGGGCTCTTGGAAAAACTGTTTCATCTTAATGCAGATTCCCTAGGCTCTAGAACCAAGTCAGATCATGTGGATGTATGGCATGCTATCAAGATACTTCCTCTGTGGAAAAGTGTGCTGCTTCTAAGGTGATAAAATGGTAAAGTGGACAGATTGCAGAAATACCTGCTGCTGTTGGGAAGGCTGGATAGATACTCATGAGCAAGCTCTCCGGGTGCAGGTGATACTCTGTGCTCAGGAATATTCTCTGTCCACTTGAAAGGTGGCACAAGTGTCACTAACAACAGCATCTGTGGAATTTCTCTTAAATACCTCTGCACAGAAGAGTCTGAGAGGTTTTGGTTTGGTTTGGTTTAATCTTACCCAGCTCTGGAGCTGTTTGTATGAAATGTTTTCTAGCCACTTGCAGTTTCTGCCACTACTGCCCCTTTCTTATCAGGCTCAGATGTGGAGGACATTTGCCTTTGTGTTCTTTGACTGCACCTTGTTTGTGAGTGATGTTCTTCCAAGAGGGCATCTTATCCTCCCTCTTTCTCTTGCTCTTAGTCTGAACAGCAGCTTGCTCTCTGCCTCAGAAAGATTTGGGTTTCCCTGGTTTCCTGGTGCTTGATCGTGCTCTTTGCAGCAGTGAGGGAGTTTCGACAACAAGGGTTAAAGTTATTGTTTCATCCTACTAAAAGCTTGAGAGGAGCACAGAGGATCCTGTCACTGGTCATTATCCAAAGCTTGCCCAGGCCTTAGGAGCAGCAGAGATCAGTTTGCCCTCTAAATGGGTGTTACCTGGTGTAGTTGGATGCCTGTTGCATTTCTGTTGAATTTGTAAGCCTCTTCTGGCCCCTTAATCAAAAGTCTTTAATTCCATTTTATTTGGGACTCTGCCACCCAGAGACTTTCCGCAGTTCCTTAAAAGCAAGTGAAAACTCTTGGTGCCCTGTGAAGGCCCTTAGTAGGAACTGCTGACTTTCAGAGAGATTGCTTTGGAATCTAGACAGAAATATTTTAGAGAAAAGTTGTTTTCTTATCTGCTTGTGCACTGCTTTAGCTAAGTTTCTGTATTTCCCTGCTGATAGGAAGTGCTGGACCATGCTCAAAATCATGATTATGTGGTTGGTACCAAAGAAAACAACCTGATATTTCCCAGACTTTTTTCTGGACATAGTCAAGGAAGTAAAAGTCTTGGGCTTGTATTTTCACAAAAGTAGAACTGTAGAGTTTCTAAGTTCAGTAGAATAAACGAAGAAATGGCAAAGGTGGAAGTTCTAGGGTTTAATTCTGTACACTGACCCTCTGCACTGGGTTGTGTAAGTAGAGAAAAATACTCAGCATTCTTGCCACTCTGTGCGACACCAAGTTCTTATGAGTACTTCATGACAAGTTTATTTCATATATACCGTACAAGGGCAGATAATAAAGGTACGTGTTAGCATCTGGACCTCATGGCAATCACCCCCAAGGCAAAGCACGCTCCTAAATAAGAACACAGTAACACAATGTTTTTTTCTGATCTAATAATATAAACGTACTGAAAATATAAAGCATTTGTCACATGCTTTATAAGCTGACCATAACAATCCAAATCAAAACAGACTATTCTAGGTTCAAAGTGTGGAAATTGAGTGATAGATATTGGAAGCTAGTGTACATATTTAAATATCAAAACCGCGAGCTCAGTGCTGGCAAAGGCTGTGAAGAGAACAGGGTTCAGAGGAATGGCAGGAGCGTTGTACCTTGCTGGGCTGATGCCTCTCTCAGAGGCAGGGGATTCTGAGGGTGAGGAATCCTCCAGCCAAAATGGCCACCTTCCTTAAAGGAAGCAAGTGAAAGGTTGAGGTTGATTTTGGAGTTTGCTATGCCAAACTCCTTGGGTAGATTGCAGTGCTGAATATTAAGTCTGTTCCTGTATTCTTGGAACCTCTTGAATCTGGTGAAATTTCTGATGCATTGAGCTCTACAACTTTTGGCTAAAATACTTTTTGGATTTGGTTCTGTTTTTTTCACTTCTGTGACTTTTACATCTCTTTGCTTGCAGGTTTTATGGCAGGAATTCTTCTTATGTCCATGGAGGACTGGATGCCAGTGGGAAACCACAAGAAGCAGTGTATGGTCAAGCTGTGAGTATTAAAATTAGTCCTGTAATCCTCCTTAATGTTTGGAATAAATCAAATTTTTTTCTTTACCAGTGACTTAGACTTTCTTACCTGGTGAGTAACAGATTGTGAAACTGCTTCCATTCAGATACAGATAGGAACTTGGTAGCTTGAGGGTTTTTATTTGCTTATTTCTGCTGTCATTGACGGTTGTGTTTGATTCTTCAGCTTTGCATCTGGGCTGCAGAAAATACCTTTAGTACAGGAAACAAAATCGAGAGGACCTCTTAGATTTGTGCTATAAATGTATCTTATTTCAGTTAGAAGTAGTTGCTCAGGAAAGGACTGATCTTTGTGAGTTTCATGAAATTCTTGTGAGAGTGGAGTTTTGTTAAAGTGAAACATTACTATCTGAAGAAGTGAATGAAGTGAGTTGAGGATTGCTTTGGTTGTACCGCATTATCAGAATTGTCTGTCACCTAAGGACATCTCATCGTGTGACAGCCATCTTTGAGCAGTGTAGCTTTTTGTCCAGGGCAGGTTTGGTTTCTTCTGCTTTCACCAGCACAATCTCATTTGGAGCACAAAAATCTTGGCAGTGCAGGTGTTCCCCGCTCCTGTGATGTTTGGTACTTCGGCGATGTGTAAAGGGTTGGTTTGGGAGTTTTTTGGTTGTTTTGGGGCTGGTGTTTTTTGTTGTTGGGTATTTTTGGAGGTTTTCTTTATTTTTATAACAGAAGCTAAATCCTGTCCCTTTCACAGGCCCTTAAAAAAATTAAAGCCTTAAAATACGTCATAGATTTTAAAACAGCTGGAAAAATTGGATAGCAACTTGTATGCTGTTTGACTACTCTGAGAAATACTTGAATCCTAGTGAAAAACTTTTAGGTGAGCTCAGGAAGACTGTTCTCAGTGAAAGACACTTCTTGGTTCCTGTATTTATCTTTTGAGCTTCAGGGGAGTGCTCTTTTGGGGATAGTTGAGACTCAGGTAGGTGAAAGGTGTAAAGTTCTGTACAGAACTCACTGCAGCTAAAATGTATCTATCTCCTTCTAGGAGATACACAAGAAGGTGATGTCACTGCAGTTCAGTGAGTGCCACACCAAGATCCGTCACGTGGATGCTCATGCCACTCTGAGTGATGGGGTGGTTGTGCAAGTCATGGGAGAGCTGTCAAACAATGGGCAGCCAATGAGGAAGTTCATGCAGACTTTTGTGCTTGCTCCAGAAGTAAGTATGTGGAAGATTGTGTCAAACTTCAAATAATGATGGAAAAAACCTGACCTCACCTGTAGCTACAATTTGTCATATTGGGACAAAGAATAGGATCTGGCTTTAGAACTTGGTCTGGAGGCTATCATTGAATGGATCACAGTGTGTGAGTGCAGAGAAACTAGTGTATTGGACCCATCCTGAGCCGTTTTATTTCTTTGGACTTGAAGCGTTGGAGCAGTAATACAAAGAAAATTGAAGGTTCCGTTTGGGAGCTGCCATTGGCACAAATAATTTTTTTAAAAAATAAGGTTCAGCTCTGTAGGTCAAATCTCTGCTGTAGTTGTGTACTTTCAAGTCTAATGGTGAATGTGAGTATGGGTTGCACAAGTTACTGCTCAAATTTAGCTCTTGGTGAGAGCAAAGCTGTGTACAGGTAAAAGGTGTCTTGTGTTCTTTCTTCCCCCCCACTTCGTCACGAACTATTGTGTGGTTGGAGGTTAATGTTTTAGGTTCGTGTTGAATTTCTTCATTGTTTCCCTGCAAAGTGCTATAGGCATACAGCACCCTGTGGAAGTTCAGGGCTTTTATTGTAAAGTTTTTGTAATAGGGAAAATTGAAATTCCTCAATGAAACTGAGGGGCTGTATGCTTAGTTAAAACCTGTGATTGCTGTGACTTAGCAAAATTAGAAGATTTTATTCTGCTTGAAACTTCAGTTTTCAGTTGGGCAGAAGCTGTTCAATTGCTTACTTAGAGAAGAAGAAAATAACTTGGAAAATAACTTCAGTGACATAGCCCTATTGCAAAATGTCAGTGTGTACCCCGAAACACGTCTGTAGTCCATCCTTTTGTTGCCTGCTGATATTCCATATATGCTAAACACTGCATGTTACTCTTTTATAGGGATCTGTTCCAAACAAGTTCTATGTCCATAACGATATCTTCAGATACGAAGATGAAGTATTTGGGGATTCAGAAGGAGAACTTGATGAAGGTGAGAAGGACTGTACACGTAGGGTTTGTGTGGTTCTTGTTCCTTTCTCCTGTGTGCAGAGCTGCCAGAAGTGTCTTGTGGAGACGTTGGGATGCAAACCGTATTGCCTTCTTGTGGGTGCGGAGCTGTTGTTACTGCAGCTCTGCTGGTTCAAAACGTTCTGGAATTTTCCTTCTGGAAGGTTCTGTAGTAGTGCTGTGTTCGCTGAAGGGCTGAACGGCCTCACGGAAGGGGAGGCTTGACAGAGAATGGAAGCAGTGAGCAACAGGACTTCCATAGGACTTCCAGGACTGCCATAGCTGTGTCAGGCACACTCGTGTTCTGTGATCAGTCAAATTTGTATGCGATTTGAAGGAAAAAATCTAACTCTTTTTCAAATATGACACACAGTTCACTTTCACATCATCATCACACTCAGCAATTCATTGCTACTCAGGGCTGAATTGGACCTGAGTGGGTTTTTTCCCCTTTGTTCAACGAGGCATAACAAATCAGACTGGGGCCAGAACGTACGTACATGCGTTCATTGGGTGGTTTTTCTGGAATTTGTTCGTCCCTATTCTGTGGAAGAAAGCATTTCAGGCAGTCATCCTTGCGTTTGAGGTTCATCTTCTTAGTCTGAGGCACTGAGATTTATGAGCTAATAGTGCAGTCTTTCTCTTTTACTGCCACCATATGAAAAGCACCTGCTGCTTTAAAATATCCTCAAAACTTATTCCCAGAACTTCCTACCAGCAATATGTCTCTCGCTTCCTCTGTTTGTGAAAATCGTAAATAGCAAGTCTCTTGACTGAGAGGCAGGCTCTTCCATCTTTTTTTGCAGCTAATTTTACCATGTTTTTTTTGATGAAGCTTTATTTTGATTGCTGCTAATTTAATATGCTTTTATTTCAACTGTGGATCGTGTATAGTTGTGGAGATGTGTAAGAGTTGACAAGTTTTTGTTTTTGTGTCAGAGTCTGAGGAAGAGGTGGAAGAAGAGCAGGAGGAAAGACAACCATCACCTGAACCTGTGCAAGAGAATGCAAGCAGTACTTACTATGAAAACCATCCTGTAACGTAAGAAGTCCTTTTTATTATATGAAGTTGCTTTTTTAATAAAAGCGACAGACAGAATTGCTTTGGCTTTAGGTTCCGGATGTGATTTAACAGGTGGTTTAGGAAAATACACTTAGCCTGATAGGGATCTGTTAAGTTAACATTCCATTATTTTGAGACATTGCTTCTTTATGGAAGAGAGGAAATGGGGTATTTTTTTGTTTGTTAGTTATTTTCCCTTCTGGACTCAAAAGTGAGGTGAAAAGGGAGTGACCCATATGTATGTACACACTTAATGGAATCTGTAATTCAGACTTCGAACAGTATGTTGATACGATATAATTTATATCACAGGTGTGTTAACAAAGGGGTGGTTGATCACAGAATCACAGAATAGTTTGAGTTGGAAGGCACCTTTTAAAGGTCATCTAGTCCAATCCCCTGCACTGAGCAGGCACATCTTGATATGTTACCCAGATTTGGATATCGCTTGGAACTGAGAGAAAGATCTACTTTTTGAGAGGCTGCTGTACAGCTGTATTGGAAGAATAGGTCTCTCTCCTGAGTGTCTGCAAATCTAAGCAAGATTGAAGAAAAAAGATATTTATGATTTTGTAAGAAAAGTACAAAAAACCAGCCAAATAATCCCCACAAACAAAGAAACAAACATCACCAAATCCCTGTGCTTTTTTTGAAACAGGAATGGCATAATGATGGCCAGAACCGACTTTCTGGTTCCCCTGTTAAAAAAAAAAAACAAACAAAAACCCATCACTAGACAACACCTGCTGAGTGCATCAGTGATAATGCTGAACACAAGTCACTTAATAATTTTCATGCAAAATCTGATGGAAAAGTAGAATCTCCTGGAATTCTGGCAGTGGCTTGCTCACTATAATGCAGGAAGTTTTGAATGCCTGAAAGCATGAAGTCAGGTCTTGTTTTGGGGCTACTGTGTCATTTGGAAAGAGGCTGTCAAGGCATTCTTCATCATAGAGTCACTTAGGCCTGTGGTGACATGTGGCAGGAGCTGTATAGACAGAGGTGTCTGGAGTTTGGTAGGATTTTGGGGTGGCTGAAGAGAGAAGAAACTTGGATCCCCTACCTTCACACAGAGCAGAGAAGTTGCTTGCCATTTTCTGTAAATAGCACTCACAGCTGCTTTGGTAAGGAAGCTGTATAGCACTTTGGTAAAGAAACAGTAGGTTTCATTCCAAAATTGGCGTTGTTTCTGTGTGTAGCTTAATTGTCCATTGGTCCTCACTGTGTTTGTATTCTTTTAGAAGCAGCAGTTCTTGAGTTGAGCACCTCTTCTCCAGGGTTAAATGGCTGTGTGATTCTCTGCAGAGAACTGTAGAACATGTCTTTGCTTCAGCAGAAGTAAAATCTGGTTTTGTACCCAGTATGGGAGTACAGCTTCACTTCTCACTGTATTGTATACGTACAAACCACAGCTTACAAAATGTGGTAAAATGCAAAGCAATTGATAAGCTCATAAAACGCATTTGACTATTGTAGTAATGGGATAGAGGAGGCACTGGAAGAATCTTCTCATGAACCCGAGCCAGAATTGGAATCTGAAACAAAAGCTGAGGAGCTGAAAGCTGAAGTAGAAGAAAAGACCCTTGAGGAGCTAGAAGAGAAATCTCCTTCTCCACCTCCTGTAGAACCTGTTTCGCTACCGCAAGAACCACCAAAGGTTAGTTACAAGTCATATGTGTGCTGCTAAGTGCAGATGGAAACCGGATTGGCCTTTGAACTTTGCCCTTTTGGGTGGCTAAACTGGTACCTCTCTTTGGTGTCATGCTGTATGAACAGCTAGGCTTGACTTTGTAAAAATACTAGCTTTGAACTTGTAAAAATGCAACGTTTCACCAAAAAAGAAAGAAAAAGTTATTTTTAAGTGCTGCTCATCACCTATTGTAGATTTTATGCTCTGTTCGCAAAGTGTGTGTGTGGGTACATGCATGTGTAGGCATTTTTAAATGTGGAGTTAACATATGTTAAGAAAACACCTGGAGCTATCACCAGCAAAAATCTCATACAATGGGAACTGCTGCTCTTTCCTTGAAAAGAAATGGAACACACTGAAGCTTGCAAAATTGTTGCAGCATAGGTTCAAAATCAATGTGGGGGCATCGACTGTCTCCTTAGAGGCAGGATGCCCAATCTTAAAAATCACAGTGCACACCGTGTGTCCTCTGGTGTGGTTACACCTGCGGGCTTGCAAAGTGCTGGGAGCAGCCAGGGAGAGCTGGAGCGAGGTCATTGTCTACCTCCGGTATGTCTCCCATATTTTTTTTTCCAATCCTTTTTCTCTTCTCCATTTTTGATTGTAACTTCAGGCATCCGCTTCCTTTCTTTGTGCAATACAGGGTTTTCAGTCCTAGGTTTGGTTACATCATGGAAAGCAGTGATCTGGGAATGCTGAGGGCACTGGGCTCACTCGAGTAGTGGTAGTGGGCACAGTACGTGGCTTGTTCCATGCCGTTGGAATCCACAGACAGCTGGAACTGCAAACCCTTCTGAACCTCCGTTGTAATGCTTGCACAACCATTATTTAACAGTCCGATATGAACCAAAAGTGTGTTTTTAGCAGACGAGTTTCCCTGTAGGAATGTCAGTGGTTTGCCATGATTAGTAGCCTAGGTCTGTTGCATTTCCTGCAGGCTTTCTCTTGGGCTTCAGTGACCAGTAAAAACCTGCCTCCTAGTGGTACTGTTTCTTCCTCTGGAATTCCACCCCATGTTAAAGCACCAGTCTCACAGGTAACCCATCTGTGAACACCTTGGATTGTCTCATTACTTCTGCAAACTGCTTCAGTTTTTTAAATTAACAGATCAGCTTGTTTGACTTAAATTGCACAAATTAATTGTGTCTTAAATGTTAATGCACTCACCTCCTTGTTGCAAGTGAAGGCACAAACACGTAACCGGTGTAACTTTGGGTGATAGTAGTGTTAAAATCTGTTCTTGTGAAAACAGGAAATCACTACTGGGTTATTTTACCTAACTTAACGGCATATGGTTTGGTTTAAAGGGGAAACACCAATTCCCCACAAAATGTTACTTTTCTCAAGTGTGTTTGAAAAAGGCATTGGTGGAGGTGGCCCAGCAGTAAAAAGAGGTTGCACCATTTCTGAGGTGCAAGATTGCCTTGTAAGGCTAACATCCACAGAACTATGCTGGATTTCATTATCCATGGATAATTAGCTTGTCACAGAACCCTGTACCAACTTATGACTGTGTGAGGAATGGAAGGATTCACATTTCCTTGCCAGGACAATGCTATCTTCCCATTCCTGGGTTGACTGGGTGAGGAGGTAAAAGAGGAGAGCAAGTTTGACCTGGTGACAGCTCATGTCCTGTACATGCCGAAGTGGTGTGAGACGTTCTGAGACTCTCAATTCAGCTTCCTCCACTTGTATAAAAGTGCTCAAGCCAGAAAATGTGTCCTTTACCCCCTTGTATTGACACAGTGTGCCAGAGCGCTGTATCTTGAGTTGCTCCTGTCCAACCTTTTTGAAAGACTGCAGTTTTCAGTTGAATAGCTGGGTTGCTGCAGCTGTTGTTCTTGCACTGGTTTCTTCTCAATTTTGTGCTAACAGAGAGAACCCTGTCCAGGTCGGCCTTCAGCCAAATGCATGTTAAAAAAGAAATAGGGAAGAAAAAGAGAAAAACGAAAGAAAACTAACCAAACAAACCCCAACACCTTACATGGTGTCACTTCTAGTCTGCTGGGACTATCGTGGACATCAGAAAAAGGCTGTGTAATGAGTTGGGCAGTCTGTCTGTCTGCATCAGTTTAAACAGGGTTTTGAACCCTTAGGTGGTATTTAACCTGTAAAAACTGGGTTTTCTAGTGCAGAATAGATTTTCCTTACGCAAAACCAAAATTGGTTTTTAGTTATTTGCCACAGAGAGGGTGGATGGTTGTAATGTGGCTGCAAAAATCATTTCAAATGATCTGTCCAAGAGAGTAGGAGATAGCTTATAGATGTTCCTTTAAACTTTTCTGTGTTGCCTCTGCTGCTTGTTGTGCTTTGTACCTTTTGATTACTTTTGCTTTGACTTTATGTTTAAGTAATGTTGTGTGGAAGTTTCTGAACAATACTGACGTGGCAGGAATTTCTACTCTCAGCTCTTCTGTAGCCAGAATTAGTCAGTTCTGAGCTCCTTTTCTTGAACACATTTTAGACACGGTGTGTAGAAATCTGGTAGAAAAGGCACCTGATCAAGGAGCCGCAAATCAGCAGCTTTTTCCTGTTCTCATGGATCCATTAGTGCCGCACACTGTGCGTGTAAACGAGGACAGAAGATGCCCTGGTGGGTGGATGGGTGGCTCCTTTGGGGTGCTGTTCTGGCTGGTGTCAGTGATGTTAAAAAGAAGTANTTCTGTCAAGTTAAAAATACAGCCCCTGTAGTGTTAACTCCTCAAAAGACTGCACATGTACTGTTCTGGGTATAAACCAGTTCAGGGCTGTTCCCTTACAGCTGTGGAGTGAAACAGGTCAGCATTTCTTGCTCTTTTTCTAATTTTGGATGATTAGAAGTCAACCTGCCTACACTGATAAACTGAGACTTTTCCTTATAGCATTTTCAGTTATTTTTATCTCCCATTTTTATTACCACATTGTTTGTCGTAGGGCTGCAGAGGGGCAGGGGCAGGCAGGGCCTGATTCTTGTCTTTTGGGGTGAGTCCCTTTCCCTCCCCGTGTGAGCTCCTGAAGAGGAGAGACAATGCCACTTTTTCCTTAATGGTTGTCAAAGCTCTGCCAGGCTGAGGTTTGTGGCATACTTGGTCCTGTAGTAGTTGTCTCTTGAAATCCTTACTCAGTGTCTTTCCGTCCACTCCGTGCTTGCTGGGAAATGCTGGGAGATGTGAATTGCAATGAGCTGCTGCTTGGGCTGTAAATGGCAGCCCTGGAGTCTTGTGGTGCTGCTAATTGTGGCAGTGTTTTGGGGAGCACAGTTCTGCACAAGGGCTTTCGTCTTGAGGCACTGAAGCAGACTTTCTCTGTACAAAAGGATGGTACTCCTTAGAAAACAACCAGAGAGATCAGCTGTTTGTGTGCTGGGTGAGAAGTTCAGTGAAATGCATGGCAAGCAGGTACAAGTTCGCTGTTACTTGGGATTTAACAGTGGGACATCAGTGACTTAGCAGGTCTTGGCTGGGGCTGACAGAAGGACTGAGTTTAAGCTCAATAGCCATGCATATCTAAGAAATAGGGGTCTGAAGGTATCAAGTCTTGCTTTTGAGGTGTAATTTATGATGCATTCAAGATGTGTGAGTGAAAGATGGCAAAGGAGCTACAGTGACTCACAAGGAAATAGAATGGAACAAGATTTAACAGGAAGGCTGATTTTCTGAGCTTGTTCTTGGAACTGAAAAAGTGATCCTAAAAGTGTTGTAGGGACAGACCAATGCCTAGCTGTATGGAACACAAGTGATAAGAGGGCTGAGATATCCATTTGGTGTGTAATACTTGCATGTTGCATGTAAATTCAGTCTTTTTCCCTGGGAAGTACTCTGTCTGGAACTGCCAGTTGTCCTGAGTCCTTCAAGGAAAATAAGGGAGATGTTTAACATAAACTACTTCTCCCCAGCAGTCAGGGCCTATAGCTGTTCACCTTGTGTTTAATCTTACTTGCAGGCTACTTGTGTATTTTTATGCTCCTAAGGATAATTTTGTTTTTCTGAGATAAGAACCTAGTCCACTAGCAGCTGCTTAACTGTTGTACAGAAAATGGAATTTAAAACATATTGGGAATTGCTTCAGTGACCAGCAGTCTGCATAAAAACATTTTTATAGTTCTGTCTCTTTGTCATAAAGCAATTTTTTTTCTTGCAAAAAATGGGAATGGGTGTTCTAGTACCTGAACACGAAGGGTGTGCTTTGAGCATTGTGGTCTTGACATCAGGAAAGTTGAAACGTATCCTAAGAGGTAGTCAATACTTACTACACTTCTGAGGGCTTTTGTTCTTCTCTTTCTTTTTGGTAGTTTTCATATAGTTGTTCTGAGCTGGAGGAAAATAATTCCTCGGGCAGAACATGTGATTTGCCCATCTCTTTGTGTTCATCTTGGACTGCCTCCTAATCCAGGAAGTTTGAGCTTGGCAGGAGGAAGCTTTATGCCCTCTACAATTTAAGTCAGGCTGAGGGATTTGCGAATAACGGAACATTGGGGTCTCAATGCCTGGTCAAACATGGAAAATTCACCTTACCCATGTTTTGGGGAGGTGCTCTGATTGAGAGATGTTTGCTTTGCACTTTTTAACACTGATAACTGAACACTGCAGTCCTGGATTGGTACAGAGGAATTTAGGTGAAAAAAACACTCCCAAACACATTGACATCGATGTCTATCTTCCAGTTTGTTTTGTGCATGCCACTTAGCCATGTCTTGTGTTGTGGGGGTTTTTGTTTTGGTGAGTTTGGGGGTTTGGGTTTTTTTTTTACTGGGCCAGTGCTAAACAATGCACGTTCTCCTGTTTTAGCCAAGAGTGGAAACTAAACCTGAAGCTCAGTCGCAACCTCCTCGTGTTCGTGAGCAGCGCCCCAGGGAAAGACCGGGTTTTCCACCGCGAGGACCTCGGCCAGGTAACATGGATCAGCTTGTGTGTCTGCCAGGGACGGGTTAATGAGAGGTGTGTGCTGGACAGGCCTTGTCTGTCCCTGTGTCGTGTTTGGCTGATCGTTAACTGCCTGTGCCTGCTGCCTTCAACTAGAAATGAGGGAATGTGATTTGGAGTCCAAGCCGGCTGGAGTGAATTTGCTTTGTGCTGCCCCTAGATGTGCTCATCCAGATTTACACGTCTTCTAACCTCAGTGATTCTACCTTCCTCTTTGTGTTGACGGTAGGGAGGGGAGACATGGAGCAGAATGAGTCGGATAATCGTCGGATAATTCGCTATCCAGACAGCCACCAGCTCTTTGTTGGGAACTTGCCACACGATATTGATGAGAGTGAACTGAAAGAGTTCTTCATGAGTAAGTAGTGATTCCAGCTGCAGGGACTAAGATGGAAAACTGGGTTAAAAAGTCACGTAACACTGATTCAGACTACATGGGTGAGCTTTTCAATAGTGCCACACTACAGATGTCTGGAACGAGCAGAGGGGTGGTAGAGCTGGCACTGTGGATTTGGATAAAGTGTCACTTGCCTTGTTGTTTCTCCAGGCTTTGGAAATGTGGTAGAACTTCGCATAAATACTAAGGGAGTGGGAGGAAAACTGCCTAATTTTGGTTTCGTGGTATTTGACGATTCTGAGCCGGTCCAGCGAATTTTAGTTGCAAAAGTAAGTATTGGCATTGGGTATTGAGGGTCCCCTTCCAGGGAGGGACCAAAAGCCCTAGACCACGAGTAATGTGGGCCATCCTAGTTTGCATTGCCATTGGCTCTGGCATTCAAAAAAGCAGCTGAAAGAAGAACAGTTTTGGCATACTCCTTCTGTTGGGAGTGCTGTGTAGCTTCAAAAGCTGTGCGAGCATTCTTCAAGCTGTATCTTATGGAATTTGGGTTCTTTACCTCTACACAAATACTCCACACAGAGCTCAGCACTTACTTTTTAGAGATCCTTTAGCTGCAAGTGGAGCAGGTAGCCTTTTGAAGGGCATCACATGGATCTCTGAATTCTGCACCCTGGGGTCAAGAGAAGGGAGCAGGGTCATTTGCATTATCGCTTTGAGGAACTGGCGGGGAGAAAGCAGTTCTCATTTCTGCGATGTGGGAGTGAGACCTAGTAGAGCAGTTCTTCAGGAACTTCAACCCTGAAGTGAAAAGGCTAAAGCTGACAGTGAAGAGGCTAAAGATAACACTGCTTTTGCTTGAGACAAACACTTTAATTCCTTGCATGCCCAAGTGAACGTAAAAATGGTGTTCTGTAGGGCTAAGGTTACGTACTGCAGGGAACCCTTAACAGCTCCCATTTGTTTTGGGTGCGTACGTGAAGGAAGGCTGGGGCCTGCAGCCAGTGCAGTTTTCGTGTGCCTTGTATGGAATGGACTTAGTGCTGTGATGACTAACGTGTGCCTTGACCACTTTTCCCCATAAGCCCATAATGTTCCGGGGTGAGGTGCGCCTGAACGTGGAAGAGAAAAAAACCAGAGCCGCTCGTGAGCGAGAGACACGCGGCGGCGGCGACGAGCGCAGGGATATTCGCCGCAATGAGAGAGGCCCGGGGGGGCCCCGCGGAATAGTGGGTGGTGGCATGATGCGGGACCGGGACGGAAGAGGACCTCCTCCACGAGGTGGCATGGCACAAAAACTTGGCTCTGGACGAGGAACCGGGCAGATGGAAGGCCGTTTCACTGGACAGCGTCGCTGAAATCTCCACTGTGGGCAGACAGTCTTGGCAGTGGTACATTATCCATCGTGTTTGCATTCTTGTTAATTTTTTTTTTGGCTTTGGAATGTGACACAGCCCTTCTGATCGTTTCTTTGATGTGAAAACATCCTTTGGTTTCCAGTTTAAATTGAGGTGGACATTCTTTCCCCAGTTTCACAACAGGAGTCACGCTCTTAATTTATAAATGTAGACTTGGAGAATTGAGGACTAAAAATAAAGAAAAAAGAAACAAAAGAAAAGACCAGTTAACTATCTGCAACAGAAGTGAACTAAAGGACATGCCCAATAGAATTCAGGTCCTTTCAGTCAAAAACCCTCTGCTGCACATTTTGTGTAAGTGTTACCGTTTCTGCCTACTACTGTTGGAAACACAAATAGTGCAATTTGTGCAATTGGAGAAGCTTGCCTTTTCTTTTCCTTCTTAGAACACTCGGCTCCAAACAAACTTGTGTTTACGCACTCATCAAAATGCACTAATGGGTCCTCTGAACTCATTTATACTGACAGCTGCAGGAGGCATCGGAGGGAAAACCTTCATCCTCTTACTCAGACAGAATAGCTTGGGGAACGATGCGGGCATCTGCTCTGCTTGCTGTGACCAACCTCTGTACACACACAAACCTTAATAAGACTACACCTTTGTTCCAGAAGGAATCCAGTTAGCTGTAAACTAACCAGAACCCAGAGTTTCCGAGTCGTAGCCCTGAGTACGCAACAAGTTTGATAGCTCACGTCAGATTTTTCTATCTGCCCCTCTTCAGTGCAGGGATGGCTGCTCAACACACTCCTCCTTCCCCTTCCCCCTTTGAGAAGCGTTGTACAGTGAAACTTGTCTTGACTGTATTTGAGTTCTCTGGTAATGTAATAAGCATGATGGTGCCTTCTATGAATACATCATTCCAGTCTTGCTGGTGATTTTGTACAGTATAGTGTATTAAGTACTGTGCTGCAAAGCCAAGCGGCTGCAAAGCATTTAAAGGAAATAATTGGAAAATTGTATTAAAAAAATTGCAGTATCTTTCAATGAGTAAACGTTGCTAAAACGATCATCCACCTTGCTCTTCAATTAACAAGTTCGCCTGGTTTTCTTGCAGTGGGGGGGAAGGGAGGATGAAGGCATCCAAGTAGTCTCCAGGTTGTCTCTTCTCTTTAATCAGTGTCAGAGCTCAAAAAAGTGGAGTTCCAATCTCTCTTGGACATGAATTTCAGAAGTCAGTCCAGAATGATGGACGCTTCTGGCCAGCGCATAATGGGTAGACCTAAACATCCTTTGTGAAGGTGAGCTTATCAAACGGGGATACTGCAATTTTCAGAGAACTAAACAGCAGCTCTTAAGTTCTTGCATTTTCCAGTTGCACTTTTTTAAAAACTTGTATTCATTTTGCACATAACTCTCAGCTGAAGTTGACACTGATGTGGCTCTGGCCTGATGGATAGAAAGGAGGCTTCCTCTTCTGAAGTTTGCCTGGTGGGTTCTCTGTGGAGAAGTGTGTTTCTGGATGTGCGTTCCCATAAACCGCAGCTGCAGCAGGCAGTACAGGCGGGCCCAGCGCTGGGGCTTGTGGTGAGCGCTGGCTCTGGGCTCGGGAGCGAAGGGGGTGTTTGTGCGTGCGTCCTCGCAGAAGTGTGACCGCCTGCAGCTGCTTCTGAACAGCGAAGACTTCAAATTAAAGAATGGCAATTTCAAGCAAAAGCAGGGAGGGCATCCTGGCAGTCTGTCTCTGGATTATGCAATTATTTGCCGGGTTCGAGTAAGGTGGAAGATTTTGCACATCTTTTCTGATACACTAGGCAAGGTGAAGTGGCATCTGTCTGTTCTCTCCCAGACTTGAGGTCTTCTGTGTTCCATGGTAAGTCTTGCACTATTTTCATACACTTTTTTTTCTGGGACACATTTCTACCAGTTGGCATTTTCATATTTCAGATTTTTTGTTGAAGGTCTCGCAATTTCAGCTGTTACCCGGAAATCTGTAGTACTTGAACTGCTTGCCACACAACTCCACTCCTTAGGTTTGAAGCCCTTGGACAAATTGCTGTCATCAGTTAGCAGTTTGCCACCAGTGTGGTTTGTGTAGCCTGGAGGTTTTTTTCCTTCTGTAGTACTGTGGTGTTTTGCTGCCACCTAATTCGTTTGTATGGCAAATGGCACTGGAAATAATCGACAACAAAAACAGAGTAGTAAAAACAGCTCCTGAGCCATTCTGCTTTTTTGCTTGCTTCTTGTTTAAGTGACACGAACCCTTGGAACATCATCCAGAGAAGTTTACATGGTGATAGCTCACCTACTGTACTGTGGACTCTTATGTGTTCTTGACCCTCTCAATAGTAAATGTACCTCTTAGAGCAAAGGAAGGGATTCACTGACCATTACTGTTAGTCGCTGATTTGTGAGTGGTGGGAGTATTTTGTCATTACAGTTCTATTTCAACAAACTTGGCTGACCATCTTGGCTTTAGTAGGTATTCAAGACAGTGGATTACCATCTTTATTGCTGTAACGTGTCAAGCATTATATGCTAGTAGATGCTAGTTTAATTGTTGCAGGTGGAAAAGTATTTTTACTTTTAAGTTTCCATTCTGAATGTGTTTTGACTAAACATACCAATAAACTACTGATGTCTGCAGCATTTATCCATGTCCCTAATTCTCTTGCATGCAGGTGGCTGTGTGCCCTGGCACCCCTCGCTAACAGAAAAGCTTGTAAGAACTTCATTGCTGACCTGGCCAGTGACAGTGGCAAGCTGCACAGCACAGCATCGTGTGCTTTGAAGTGTTTGACTTTGGTGGCTTCTCTCACCTTGGGGTGTGCATGGCCCAGGGAGGACGTGAGCTCCTCTCAGATGCATCCCAGCTGGGATTCCTCCACACCCTGCCAGGCTGCAGCATCTGGCTGCGGGATACAGCTTAAATGGATACTGCAGTGGTGCTGGGAGGAATGTGAGCTGAGCTGTCTTGAAAAAAATCAGACTGGAGTTGCTTGTTCTCCACTTTAGTGCCACTGAGTCTTGATGGTGCAGAAGTGATTGCCTCCGTTTTGTTACTTCTTGTGTTTGTTGGCAGTTAACCCAAAAGGTTGGTAAAAGGGTTATTCTTGCACTGCTCATAGATAAGTCGTGACTGAGTCATGGAATCTCTGAAGTTCCTGTTAGCTGCTGTTGGCTGTGTCTTGTCGAGGGCATGTCTTGGGTGTAATATTTCCTGATAAAAGACAGGCAGTGACTGAACAGTAATGCAGTTGCGTGAGTTGAAATACAGGAATGAAAAGACTGGATCCTGTAGAAGTCCCGAAGCCGGAGTCGCCAAAAACTCCTCAGAGGAGCAGCCTTGACAGCTACAAGATCTGCTGATCTCCAAAGATCTCCAGAGAAACATGATCCCCTGTGCCACCGATGGGGGCCTGCAGCATTCAGACCTCGGTGCCTTGAGTTGTGAGGTAAATTGTGCAGGTTCATGTTATCTGGGGCTGAGGGGAAGAGAGAAGATAATTGTATCTGAAACCACACAGGGTCAGCCAGAACCTGGTTTTGGTTATGCCATGCAGTCTTGTGTATTTCAAATTGTACAAGAGCACCTTTTATCAGCACTGGAGCTGACATGACAGCTTGTAGTGGAGGTAAAAAAGGAAATTCCAGGACAGCTGAGGGAGGTCACAAAGCAGCGACCTGCTCCGTGCTGCAGAGGCCTCGCCTGTTCCCCTGGCAGTGCCCACGCTCTGGTACCTTTACAAAGTCTGGTGGTTTTACAGAAGCCTTTGCAATACAGAGATTGCTGGGGTTTTGCATTTCATGTGGAGAAATAGAGCTTGGAATGGTGATTTACTGGACGTGGTGGAAGAAGAGATAGCAGGCTGCTTGATAATCCTTGGGAAAGCCGTTGATGTCTGTGGTTAAAGCTTGGCTTCTCGCAAGGGGAAGAAAAGCAGCTTAGAAAGTCAGTGTCCCTTTGGCTTGTGCTCTGCCTCATGTTCCCTGGGCCTGAGCTGAAAGGAGGCATCTTGGTAATGGTGCTGCAGCACTTGCTGTTGCCTCGGAAGGGTGGGAACAGTGGGAAGTGCAGAGTGTTTATGTAGGAATTAAACTTGAAAGCACCTTTTGCAAATACTGACACGGTGGTCCTCTTGGTTCTCTTGGCTGTCTTGTTGCAGTGCAGGGTTCATCGCAGGCTTGTCCCTAACTTTGGAGTCCCTGAGTGCCCTGAGAGGTGACATTCAGGAGTTAAACCAGAAGTGGTACAACAGGGCACAAGGACCTGGAGGTTCCCTGCCCACAGAAGCCATTTGGGCTCTGCAGTCCCCAAGG
>VZRQ01009416.1:3436794-3500558 GCA_013397975.1 Machaerirhynchus nigripectus | reverse complement strand
CTATGAATTCCATCCAGCACATTCCAATCAAACCTGTCATTATTTCGAACCCTTTGAGCCACACAATGAACACCAGAAGGGCTGTTGTAGTTTTACCCTAGATGACAACTAAGCCCCCCACGCTAATTTACTACTCCCTGGTGGATGGGGGAGAGAATGAGAAAAGTGAGAAAACTCATGGGTTGAGATAAAAACAGTTTTATAAATAAAGCAAAAGCCACACATGCAGGAAAACAAAACAAAACAAGGAATTCATTCAGTACTTCCCATGGGCAGGCAGGTGTTCAGCCATCTCCAGGTAAGCAGTGTGCCATCACACATAATGGTGTCTTGGGAAGACAAAACATCACGATTCTGAGCGTCCTCCTCTCCCTTCTCTTTCCCCCAGCCTTATGTGCTGAGCATGACTCCCCCTGGGCTGGGATATCCCTTGGGTCAGTTGGGGTCAGCTGTCCTGGCTGTGTCCCATCCCAGCTCCTTGTGCACCACCTTCAGGCTCCTCACTGGAGTACAGGGGGGAGCAGAAAGGGCCTTGATGCTGTGTAAGTGCTGCTCAGCAACAGCTAAAACACCCCTGTGTTATCAACACTGTTTTCAGCACAAATCCAAAACACAGCCCCAGAGCAGCTACTGTGAAGAAAATTAACTAAACCCCAGCCCAAACCAGCACAGCTGTCCTGTATGCAATTCCCTTTGAGAAGTTCACAACTTTTCAAAGCATGTAAAAAACCCAGCCATGTTTCAGACTGGAGAACATACAGTTCCCTCTACACACACACACATGCATTTCAGATGGAAAGACCTTGAAAGGTGCAAAATTTCAGCCCACAGATCATTAGCACTGACTGAAAAAAAAGGTTCTCTTCTTGCATCACAAATAACCAGCTACATGGAAATACAGGCAATAAGTTTTTATGTGGTCTTCCAGGGAAATTTAAATAGCATTTTGAAGTTGAAATTTGCACTTACTTACAAGTGTTCACAATATCTTGCTTTAAAAAAAGTGTTACTTCAGCTCTTTTTAAGTGCATGTGTGGAGATAGGCATAATTGTGAAGGCAAAACCAAAGATACTTATTCCTCTTGGGACTTAATTTTCTATATGGAATTAATTAGAGTTGGACTTCCCAATAGCTAGAAGTCAAACTTTCATATCTGTGAACTGGAAAGCAAGATGTTAAATTGCCTTGGCTGCCTTTGAGGAACATAACGTATTTTTCAACCTTTCATTTAAAAGCTGGCAGTACAATGGTAATGGTCAGAGGAAAACATGCCAAGCATTTATCAAGTTAAGGATAATCTAAAAAATATACTAGAAAATATGTGTACTGGAGCCAAATATGTCACATATTTAAGCAACCATTAAGCACAGTTTTGCTGTAAGAAAACGCTGAATTTAATAAATACTCCATCTTTCCATAATAAATCTTTGTAAAGACCTTGGTTTCTTTTTCTTGTTTAAACTTTTATCTTGATGCCTGATCCCTGCACATAATACCAGAATAATGTAGAATATTAGGGGAGGTAACTCGAGTATTGGGATTTGAATGTGAAAACTTTGCTGACTCCAGGCTACTATTAGTTTTGCACCCTGCCAGTGAGTAAAGTATGGATTAGACTTGCAGAAATACCCCCAGCTGTGCTCATGCCTTGGGGAGGATTTAGATCAGACTGATTGTTCCAATAAGCCCCTAGTCTGGTGAGAAGTCACACTAGTAATTTGCATCTTCATAAAAGAATTAGCAGAGCTGTTGCTTTGAAGTTCAATTATCCATGTGCATGTTTAAAGCAGAATATTGGAAATGCATTGTGCTGTTTGCACAGCTGCACAGAGCTGAATACACGGGATGTTTGCAGGTTTGCTACTGAACTTTCCACGCACCCAGGGAAACAGGGCTACTGGGAAATCTGCAGAACACCTAAAACCATGGGCAGGCCCTGAAGAGAAACGAAGCTCTAAAGAAAGTTTATAAATCCATTTGTGGACATTGAGGATAAATTCAACAGACTACTTAAGTGTTATGAGGTGCCAGCTGCAGCTCTATAGTTAAGGCTGAATTGAGCTTTGAATTTAAATCAGGGGTTCAAGTTCATTATTTCTCGGGATTATGTGGCTTCCTTTTTTACCCTGTCTCAAAATTTACAGTACTTGCTCTTTGAGAATATGATGGATTTTCTACTAAATAGGAAGTAAATCAAGCAGTTAAGGATTAAAATTACACTGTAAAATAGGCCCCTTGTCAATTTAGATTTTGTTCAGAATACCACTGATTTTTTCACATTGTTATCACTGTTAAAATTCAGTTATATAATACAAAAATAGCTGAAACACTATGAAAATAATTAATGTTCATACAATTACTGTGATCAACAGCTCATTTATACTTACAGGGGTTATTACAACATCAAAGCTTATGCAGCCTATTATCCCTCCATGTCAGCACAGCCATTCACTGCCACTACCCTCCAGGTTCCAGCTTTCCATGCTCCAGTACTTGCACTCAGAGGAGGGCAAGAGACACCTTGGCCCAGCCATTCTGGCCCTGTGCCACTGGGGAGCTCCTGCCCCTGAGGCTACTCAGGTGTGAGCGACCCTGCAGGGCTCTGTCACACTCCCTGCACTTCCCTCGAGAGCTGGGGCTGGATGCTGGTTGGCAGTTTGGCCCTTTAAAGCCTTGTCCTGTGGACCTGCCTCAGCTCTCCATGTGGAGCCCGAACAGCCCTAGGGGATGCCTGGAGCTGCAGCTCCCACCTGGCACCACCTGTGGCTCTGGTAGCAAAGAGACCACTTGAAAAAGCACCTGAGAAATGCACTGATACTGGCCTGCTCACCTCAGTGAGAGAGATCCCAGAGCTGAATGGGGCTTGAGGGAAACCACACAGCCTAGATCATCCACTAGGAAACAGGATGCAATGTGAGAAAAATTGATATTAAAAAGATTGACCTAGGTAAACTGCAGCTATTGCTGTCTATGCAAGGCACTTGATATATGTATTATTTGATGTCCTTCATCCCTACGTAATTGACATACTATTTCATGGACCGCTCTACTGCTTGCTGCTACTGCGCCACATGTTGGCTGCCGGTCATTTTTGCAAAGGACAGGAGGGATTGCTTCAAAAGAGACAGGCATGACACATAATATTTACCTATGAGTGAGGAGGATATTTTGGTATGACTCTCATATTTACTGCTAATGACTAATCAAAGTATTGGTATGAGAGGATCAGCATTTCTAATTCACTGCCTATCTCCTAATCAAAGCACTATCTTAACATTAAGGATTCTGCAGCCTGTGGCATTTGTTAGGGAAAGCTACTTCCTTGAAAACCTAAGATAAACAGACAGATCTGATCACAAGAAAAAAAAATGACAGTTGTCATGTTATCAAAATTAAATTACTGCCTTTGAACACACTGCTATTCCTACAGCAAAGAAAATTACAAAGGGAAATACAAGTGAGGAAGGTTTTTTGAAATACAGGAAGGAAGGAAGGAAATTTCATGTCTGAAAATCCAGGGTATTCCCTACAATTTCATGCATTGCTGAATCTTTGCCAAAAGGAACAGAATACCTTAAGCTTACCAATGTACATGTAATTAACCACATCAAAATGATAACCCAGAGGAATACAACTGCTTGCCCCAAAACATCATCTCCTTGCATATTGTGGCAAACTATATGATACACAATAAGCTTAAAATGTTACAGTCAGATCTGCTCAGTTCACACAGTGAGTTCAGAATAGCTGTGTCTTCTCAAATGAAAAACCCCGGTGGAAGAGATAACAATATATTTACTTTATTAAAATACTACTGATTTTCAAAGAACTAAGTTTGTGAGTAATCAGATTTACTGCAGTTTATTACTTTCAATGTAGGACTTATTGGAAAAGCATCAGACCCTGGTGTAGTCAAAACCCCTGAGTAAACTGCTAATCTATATAAAAATTGATCGTCTCTTTCCACAAGAGTAAATAGAGCAAGTGTAAATGTTATAAAACTTGAACTAAAACACCCCCAAAATTTTACAATTATATCTGATTTCTGGCTACGGCTAAACAGCTCTAGCCCTGACACTGCTCTTCCACTAAGTGCACCACAGTGTCTATGCACTGCTTTTCAGTGATTCACGTTCTCACAATCTACACAATCATTCATTTATCTCTATTTAGCACTGCAATAAATAATGTCTTTTCTCTGCATTATAATTTCTTTACTATTCCATGCTGTTCACACTACTATTAAAAAAATAAAAAAGTTTTCCATAGTTTTTAATATGAGAAGGAATTCTGTCTGGCAAAGAAAACAACATGTAAGAAATAGCAGTGCATTACATTATGCCCTGCTATGATTTATGTTATTTTCCTTAGCTGTTTATGATCCACACACTATTTTCTGTCTACACAAATCATGTTTGTCAAACTTGCAATATTCTTGCCCCTTAATGAAGTGTGTTCACCTTGTATTTCACTACTGACAAAACCCACTTTAACAAAACAACTTAAACCACGTGTCTGTTTTAATAAAGCATTTGTATATTTAGCCAGGAAGAAAGCAGGAACAATGCCGCATTCCTGATTTTCTCACTTCCAATCAGGACAGCTTAAACTGTAAATACTGCTAAACACCAAAGTAAGTCTCTAGTGAGAAAAGCCTCAGAGAATAAAGACTTTTGTCCCAGAACGTGCACATCGGAGAGTGGCAGCTACAAAGAACCCAGTTCCAAGTTCAGAAACTTCAACTCGCAATTCCATCAGAAACTTTTCTGAACCATTCCTATTCACAACAGAAGGTGGTTTCTGCAAGACAGTATTTTAGATCTTCCCAGTAAAATGTCTAATGAACACTGTGGGGGCCACAATTCCTGCTGAAACAATAACTTCTCCTTCAGAAGTGCCAGTGCCAGGACTGCTCCAAGCCCCAGGGAGCATCGGAGGGTGTCCATTGAATGGCAGGCATTCCTTGCACTGCTGTGGCAGGCCAGCTTGACAGAGGATGGGTGACAGCTTGAGTCATGGCACATGTCTGCGTCCAAATCCAGGAGGAGCAAAGAGGAGGCAGAGGAAATCACTAGGGTATAAAAATTAGCTCTAAGAAGCCCACAATGACATTTGTAGAATTAAAAATACATGCACAGAAGGTGTACTGTGGACAGAGTCACAAGCGGTTATGAAGAGCACACAGTACCTACAAGTGTCAGCAATAACTATTAAAATAAATACTCAGTAATATGTTGGAAATAGCTGTAAAAACTGTGCAAGGTGCATGATTGAGTAAGGGTAATTTTCCTATATCATTGCCTGCATATAGAGCTATTTCTGCTCCCAGTCCCCTTGAAAAATAAATTGTTTTCTAACTCCTGAAGGGGAAAAGGAAGAAAAAGGAAAAAAAAAAAAAAAATTCAGCTGGCAGCAATCCAGTACCAGAGAGAATTTATTGACACTGAATCAACAAAAACAAAACCTCCACATGCTCCCTTTGGTTCCCCATCCACCAGACAGTTTCAGAGAGGTGACACGTGGAGAAGAATTATATAGTTTAATTGGATATTATTATCTATAAAGTACTAGGTAGGCCCTGAGGTGTTTTGAAGGAACTGTCAAAGCATCTGCAGTAAAGAGCATGAAGAACAGAATTCTTTGCTTATTTACTACTTGGAAATATTTTAAATCTTGTTTTTATTTCCAAGTGATCTCAGCTTGCAAATGTACAATGCACCATTAAAACAGCTGCAGATGATATTGGAAATTAATTGCAAGTACACTGTGCAGCACTGCAGTGAATCATCAATGAGTGTTGGAGAACTGTTCTTCCATTATTTTAAATGTGTACACATTACCAAATAAAAAGAAAATATCATGTATTATTAATATTGTATTACAACACAGTAGGTAGGTTGCATAAAATCCAGACTGTGATAACCAGAAAAATTCTATAAAGGCAAAATATTTTAATAAAGTTTATAGATTTTAACTCATCACCTGAAAAAATTACAAAAATGAAATATAGATACAGGATCTACCCTTAATCTCAGAATGAATTTCATTATATTAATTGCACTACGGAAGAAACTCAGCTTTTGCATGATTTGTTTTTTTTCATATTTTAATCATCACAGGCTTCTCTAGATTCAATTGCATGTTCAATTGTTTGGACAAAGAAGCAAAAATTATCACAAATACATTAGAAAGTCTTTTTAATAAAATCCTGCTAGGTTCTATAAATGAATGGTGGTAAGGACTGTAAAATTTCATTTTAAAATGAACTCTTGAACATCAGAGAAACATTCTCATGCCTAAATGCAAAGACAGATTTTTCTCTAACATGGGAATATTATTATGCAATGAAATGCTAGAAATGCCATAATATGTCATAAACACAATTTAATACTTTTTTTCCATTAGAAGACTGCTTGCAGGCATGAAGATAAACTTATTACAGCAGAACCACTGGTGCTTTCAAAGTTGATTGCATTTTCATTTCAAATTTGTTTATTCTGTGGTTTGTACCTTGATTAATTTGCCCTGGACTAAAACCTGGTTCTCAAGAACTACTAGTAGGGACCTCATTCAACAAATTACATTTAAGTATGTATTCTTTAAATAGTGGAAGAACAGTTTCAGTGACTGGATCATGATATCTTGTGACAAGCACTGAGGATGCAAGGGAAACTGACAGGGTGGTCAGCATGCACAGAGCACGTTAAATATTTCCTTTCCAGCAGCACCACAAGGGTTACCGACCTGGCCCTGAAAATCAACTCCCTGCCTACAGGAGCCATTGCTTTGGTTTACCACCAAGAGAAACAACTGACTGGGAAAACATGAATGAACATCCATGCTGTGATGAGTGAGCAATCAAAGCAGAAAGGGCTGTCCATCCTCTGAAGGGTCAGCCCTCCTCCAGTATTTCCTCTTAAATGCCTGCTCAGCAGCTGTGGGATAAGTCACAGGCTTTTCTTCCCAGTGACTTGCCCAGGTTTCCACAGAGGTTAAAAAACTCCAAACCTCCAACCCTCAGCTTACTACCAATAAACAAGCTCTCCAAACTTTTTCTTCTCTCTTCTCTTCTCCTTCCAAAAGATACTCATATAAACTGGAAGTTTCAAGTCAACATCAGAGACACTGGAAAATTAAGCCTTGTGTTGTTTTCTTTCTGGTTTATTCAAAGACAGTTAGGGGCAGAAATATTAGTAAATTACTTGTGCTAAGTGCAGCAGAACTAGGTTTCCCAAACTAAACATTGCATAACTCTTCCCTGTAAGCATGGGAAATCTCCTAATGCACACTAGAGTCAAAATAAAGATTTCTTTCCTTCAGGAGCAAGGTCCAATATGGAAATTAAGAACTTTTAAAAATCCACAAACTATGATTTCAAGAAAGGGCTCTTCAGAACCCATGGATCTGCCACTTAAAATTCTCAAATGAATAGCACAGACTGTGCCTTTCATAGGCACACTAAAGTTAATCTACTGAACTCCCACTGCAAACTAAAGCATTTGACATTTGATTTCTACAGACTCTTTAGCAAATCCCTCAGCTATGGTATATAAACACCTTTTCCTGGCCAAAAGAAACAGCCTCCTGCACAGACTATTTTATGGCCTAGCAGGAGCTGGCTGGGCAGTCTTTGACATTGTGGCCAGCACAAACACCTCAGAAGGAAGAAGAAAGGTCACTCCATGCAGGAGAGCGCTCCTTGCCATGTCCGTCCTCAGAGCACAGGCTAGAAGGGGGAATTCAAGGGCTGCCTTCAGAATCAGAATTCAAGGCCTGCCTTCTCCACCACCCTGCTGGAAGGAGGTATAATCTCTGCTTTTATACTTTTCCTTCCTGGGAATCTTTCCAGGCTAATCTGTTCTGCACGCACTGTTTGGGTCGCCTCTGCCGCTGCTAACTAAGTGATGAGGCACTCATTGCTTTCAGTTCCTGCTGGCTGTGTCCAATGAGCTCATCAAGAGCTTGAGAGCAATCCAAAACCTCAAGCTGAGCCCCTCAGCATGTCTGGAAGCCCTTCACTGTGTCTATCCCACAGTAATGTATTTCCACAGCCCAGCATCCTATGCAATCCTACTTCGCTGCATAAAGCCAAAAAACCAGCTTTTCAAGCTGACCCTTGTAAGATCATTCCAGCATTGCCTCATAACTGCCAGCACATTAAGCCCAAATCCAAGTTCTTAGCCTAATATTAGACTGCTTCATCCGGACATAAGCACATTCAAGTAGATGCGGGCAGTTAATACCTTTGAAAAAATACTAATATTCGAAAGTTAAAATGCATTTGAAAACTTTGGTCCAAAGACAGAAAAAATTAAAATTGCTACCAACAGTTTGGAAAAGCCAAAGTCAGCTGTAGCTCAACTAAGCTAGGTCTACTACCATCTGTTCAAGCCTAAACTCAAGCTTATGGGAATCAAAAAGAGATCTATCAGCATAAAAATAACTATTAAATAAAATTAAGTACTTTCAGAAATAATGTAATTTCTTATAAGCACTTAGAGAACTTCTTTGACTTTACAAAATAATAAAGAACAACTCCATACAAAATGCAAATCAGAATGTGATTTCTCTATGAAGAATGACTTTCAAAGCATAGGCATCTCATTCTTAGATGCACTGCTTTCCAGACTGAATGTCCTGCTTTAAACATTCCGTATTTCCAGCTCTGTGTTCCCCATTTATCCCCTTGTTTTTTCAGACTTTATAGTAATATGTTTCATGTATTTACCTCACTGTTCTTCAGTTAGTTCTATTTTCTACAGTAAGACAGATACTAAGGTGTGAGAAAACTCAGCCACCAATCTCTGCCACAGACTTCAGCCAAACCCTGAAAGGCATCACTGAGGTGGCTACTGAATATACAAATATGAAACCCAGTAAACTATTGATGCCTTTCAGAATTAATTTATGTCTCTTCCTGCCTACAGACAGAGTTTTCCTTGTAATATTTCTCCTATAGTTCTTCATGCTTTATTAAACTGCTTCCAAACAAGGTAAACATGAGGCAAATCTCATGCTCAAAAACCAGTTTGGATACAGTTTATGCACCTTGACATCCTTGTGAAAGCTTTCTAAGGACCTTGACAACAACATCCCCTAAGCTAGTGAGGCCAGACCACCAGCCAGGACCGTGCTGCTGGGTGTTGTGTGGCTGGCCCAGGGCAGCCTGCCTGTCCAGCCACTACCATTTTTGCCCAGTGACCACCTAGAACTGGCTGTTTTAGTGGTGGACAACAACACTTTACCAAATTGCAGTATAGGAAGCAAAAACTCTATCAGTCTGTTGGTGGCACTGAGTAAATTAAGCCAGGCAGAACATACTCGGAGCTTAGCCAGAATACAAAATGTACTACAGATTTTCTCATCCAAATGACTAAGATCTTGGATGACAAATCAGGCTAAACTCCATCTAGCAAAGGAAATAAGACAGCTACAAACATATCTGCAACTAAGGTGACCTTTAAAACACAATTTTTGAAGAACAGGGGAAGAGAAAAATGGGCTCAGACCTTGTTGCTGTTGTCTGCAGCATCCTGCTTCTTTGTTACTATTACTTTGTTACTGTTTGTTACTGTTATACTTACTAATATAGGTACTAATACTGTACTGTATTATTATTACTGTTATACTTACTTTGTTACTGGGGGGACATGGAGACCAGGAGAAGAGAGAAATAGAAAGAAGAGCAGTGCTCATTTCTAACAACTGCTTCTTTGCTGCTGAAAAGTCTAAGTTTACAGAGGAGTAGAGTCCCCAAGGCAATAAGCAGTTTTTAATTACAGTTAGGGGAAACAAGCCAAGGGACCAGATCCTTTGCTATCAGGACTAATGCATAAGGATCAAACTGGCTGCTTTTGCTGAAAAACAAGTCAAACTGCAATGTGTTCTGCTCACCTGGGTGACCACATTGGTCGATATCCAGCCAACCAAAATCCCCTGCTCATTCTAAACATTTGTTTAAGCATTATAAGCAAGCATATACTTGAGGGTTTTTTCAATTGTTTTAGGATTGTATTAGGTGAAAGAAATCAGAACTCAGGAAAATAAAACAACTCTTAAATGGTATTTTTTGTTTTGAGGAAATACAGCTTTATCTGTTTCCTCTATGTCTTTGTAATAAGAGTATCCAGTAAATCAACAGAAAGGAGAAATGAAATATTTTTTAAATTTTCAAGAAAATGTAATATATTTCCTGTCTGCCACCAATTTTTAATGGTTTACTTATCTGCCAACTCAAGCTAAGATTTTCCATTAGCAGGATCTTGCATTTCCACTTCCCGAGCTTTGGTTCATTAGGCTAACTCTGAGGGCAGGTACTAAAAAATGCAGAAGACAACTATTAAAGAGAAAAAAAAATTCCTCATTTCCTTCAAACCAAACTTTCACTTCTCTGGAGTCTCCTAAGTGCTTCAGAAACACCTGGGGCCTGGGAGGTGTAGCAGGGAGCAGATTACTACACTAGGAGGAGAAAAAGATCTCTTACCATGATGTTGATGATGTAGCTTTTAGATACCACAGTGACTAAATGCTTTAATAGATGATGAGTGTGAATCCTCCTACAACACCTTCTCATAGCTACAGAGTCCTATAAAGCTGAGCACCTTATCCAATAAATGGAGCCCTATGTCACTACTCAAAATGCACTCACATGGCTTTTTTCTGAACTTTTTTTTTTAGAACTTTTTCCTGATGTTCCCTCACCCTCTGCCTGACAGATCTTTCTTCTAGACCTCTCCAGAAATAAATGAGCAAGCAGCAAGAAGCATCAGAACTGTGATACCTAAAGTCAAACTGCACCTAAATTGCCAGTTTGTTCGTCTAGAAGCCTCTAATCACTGCTGTAATTAGAAACTGTAATGCTATTATCAATGGTCAAAATTTCCATTGGTCAGGTCATAAATTTAGTGATTTTGTTATAATATCTTTTTGTAGGAGCATGGGTATGTGATAAAGGAATTGGGGAATGATGGATTCAGTAGTCATCACCCCAGCTGCTAAGCTGTTTTTTATCTAGCTGATATCAGGAAGTCCTGCCTGCACAACCGTATTCAGCAAAACTCCACTTGATTGCTCATAGTGATCATGATGAGCTCCATTCAGGGAACAGAGGGTCAGAAAACAAACCCCTGTTACATAACTATAATCTATAAATACAGTCAATTTATACTTTTGTACACTGATCATATACTGCAATTTCCTGCATAGGATGGCACAGCAAAAGGCTCAGTCTCAGAGAAAAGGCAGAAATCTATTTGCATTTCTCTGAGCTTACATCACTTCTTCAGTAAAATATTTGGAAATCTCCCCTTCTGGCAGAGATTTTTTTTTTGTGATTTTTCATCTGATGTGCTTATCATGGTTTTACCCAGCAATCAACTGACTACCACAGACCCACTCACCCAGTCCATCCCCGCTGGTTAGATGGGGAGGAGAATCAGAAAAAGGTAAAAACTGTGGGCTGAGAGAAGAACAAGTTAATAATTAAAATAAAGTAAAAAAGGACAAAACAAAACAAAAAAAAACCACTCCCAAAAACCCCAAACATAGATAATAACAACAACAACAACAAGAATGGAGATGAAAAAGAGAGGACTAAACCACAGGAAACACAAGTGATGCACAATACAATTGCTCACCACTCTCCAGCTGATGCCCAGCCCATCCCCAAGCAGTGGTCAGCAGCTCTTGGCCAACTCCCCCCAGTTTATTTACTGAGCATGACGTTCTGTGGTGTGGGATATCCCTCTGGACAGCTCGGGTCAGCATTACCAGCTGTGCTCCCTCCCAGCTTCTTGTGCACCTGTTTGCTGGCAGAGCATGGGAAACTGAAAAAGCCTTCATTTAGAGAGAGAACTTCTTAACAACATCTAAACCATCAGTGTGTTACCAGCAGCATTCTCATACTAAATCCAAAACACAGTTACTAGGAGGAAAATTAACTCTCTGCCAGCTGGAACCAGGATTTAGTAAGCTTTTCCCCGTCAGAATCTTAATATCAAAATATCTCTTTAAATCTTTAGATAAATTTCTTGCTCCTTATTTATTTATTAGTTAATTAATTTTATTTTCATGCCTTCCCCCTTTAACAGAAATCAAGCCTTCAGCAGAATAAAAGATGCTCATACATCCTGGCTGCTCCTTCATGTTTTTAGACTGACTGGAGCACCCCAGTTCTATAGCCACCGCTCCAGGTTTGCAAACACTGTGCTCAGCAATGGGATCCAAATGTCTCCTACACAGATAGAAGTGTCTACAGAAGATGTGGATGACGTTTAAAGGTCCCATTTTGGATGAAAGTCCCTTTTATAAGGTGTCTTGCAGACTTAGATACAGAGAATTCATATTGCAAAGGATCTACAGTCTAATAGATGTAAATCACACCACACTTGTGGCCAGATGTGTAGTAAGTAAGCAAATACAGTCATAAACAGTGCTACTTCTGTTGTGTATTGGTCTTTGTTAAAATAGAAACAAAGTCAAAAGGAGTAACGGTAGTGAACAAGGAGGGAGCGAGACAAGGGAGAGAGTCAATATTGTGTTGATTCCTTGGTAATGACATGGTCAGTGGTTTCTGAAGGATGGATGTGACAACAGATGAGGTGATGCAAGCACTGACACAGCAGCATGTTGCAGATTGGCACATAGGGGTAGACAACAGAAAATGAGTGTCAGGGGCCCTCTATTTCTGGCATTACTTACTCTACCTGGACCCCACTGACACAGAAACAGAGGTATATGGGCAGAATGGCAAAATACAGCTGTTATTGTGACAATAACACTGAATAGGAGAGCAGGGCCATGCCTGCCTATGCCAGAGCTTCCCAGGTCTCCTAAGTGACTGTGCCATAAGAGCCATGAGGACACTGCTGCCCAGGACAGGAGGTCTCTCCCTGCTGCTGGAAAGTGCCACATTTCTCCTTGCCCATACCTCTGCACTGAAACCAGCACTTACACCCAACAATAACAGCAGCTGGCAGAATTTCACAGTTTCACCACTGCCCCAGGGACATGGGAGCCCAGGTTTTGAAAAGTGCAAGGAGAAGGTATGTATTTATCTGTGTGATTTATTACAAACCAACATCAAACAATGAGGAAGATGAAATGCTTTAACGCTGCTGAAGTGTAAAACTCAGCAAAGAGAAATGGCATTGTAGGGAAATGGAAAATTTTTGATGTCAGGTTAATGTATGCTGCCATCTGGAAATAAGAGCAATAAAAGACCAACATGGAAGAGTGAATAAGCTGAAAAACTAATCAAGAACAAGAAACTGGCATATGAAATACAGGCTGTCATTTGTTACAGAGAATGAATAGAAATCACATCTATCTCATACTCAGGGAATAAGGCAAACTGAAAGCCTATTCTGATAACATACTGTCCTGCAAAAGGACTATGCCAGGACATCTGGAAGTTTCTGGGAGCCATAGCTGATAAATTCTCATCATATTACACATGGCTCCATCTGGCAGGTGAAACAGCCTTCCCATATTCCAGGGCTAACCACTAACGACATGAGCTTGCAGCCTCTTGCAACAACCAAGCCTGTAAGGAAGAATCATACCAATCTAACAATACAAATGTGCAAATACTCATCAGCAACTAAGACCATGGCATGGTTTCCCCCAGCATGCTGTCCTGCTGAAGACATGTGCTATCCTTTTACTCCAGTGGGTGGAAGCATGGCTGTGTACCTCAGCTCTAGCTACAGGTCAGCAGTGACAGGGGAAGGTGCAGCTCTCCCGTGTACTCCTAAAAGCTAATGAAAAAGCTGTTTGCTGATGGTCTATGAGCACAGGTTGGAGTAGTGGCAAGAGCAGAGGAGAGATGTGCAGGAGAGATGCACAGGAGAGGAGGTACACCTGGATTTGCAGCAGGTGGCCCACATCTGAGGTCTAATTCAAAGCCAGATCAGGGTGGGGTGTGGGTTGCCTCTCAAAGCAGGAGGACACAAGGTGGCTGTCCAATTTGCAAATGATAAAAAGATAAAAACCAGCATCCCCCCTCCTCAACTCCCACCTGGAGTTAAACAAACCAGAATCAACAAGAGCACTATCTAGGCCTTTCCTGGCCAATTTTCTTTCCTGTTATATTGCAGAAGGTCTGATACACAGTCCTGAACATCTTGATTTTCCCACTAGTTTCTGACTTGCCACAAATTCAGGCCATATTTGTGCCTATAAACACAATGGTCAGACCACTCCCTGTGGGATCTGCACTGTCATGTATTAATCTAGTATGATCTATTTGCTTTACCAGCTATATATGAAATTCTTATTCACTGTCTATAAAGTCATTTCAAGTTGTATCCTTTGAAATCTCACTTGTATTCATATTTCTCTTTAGCTTAAATTATCTCACACACATTTATTATCCAATTTTCATCACCACACTTCATTTCTCTTCTGAAACAATCTCATTTTCTGCTGTTGCTCTACTAACATTAAAATAATTGGTACCACACCACATTTTTCTATTTTTATATTCATACCTGCATCCGAAAAAGCAATTTTATGTTGGCAAAGACCTACGTCCAATTCACTTGCTGGTTATTACACAATGTGACACAGCAGTATGTGACATCTACTGAGAAATAGAAATGCCAGAAGCAGAGTCAGAAAGTGAAGAGTGGGCACAGAGCCATGTAGCAAAAGGCAGTAATGCAGGTATACTAAAAGCTAATGAGGTTGAAGAAGAAAGACATAGTACTGTTCTCTTTTGTGTTAACACGTATGCTTCTCAGCAATCTTCCTTCCAAAGGAAACCACAACCACAGTGCAGTGAGCGGGACATTTGAAAATCAAAACACATGTGATCAAGCAAGTCATAAAGAAACTAAACTCCTAGGTGACCAAACTCCTGTGCTATCTTCCACCACAGCGCTCAAGACTTGTAGCTCTTCCATTGAGCCTGTAGAGGTGACTCTTCCCCTCAACTATAAGAAGCTTTTAGTTTCAGGTTTCTAGCAATATACAGGTAGAAGTGAGCTTACAATCCCAAATTTCAAAAGAAATTACATCCATTAGGAGATTTTATTAAGCTCTATATGGAAGTCACCAGATTCCTGAAGAAAAAGTCCATTTTATTAATTTTATTAAAATGCAGTATACAGCCTTTTACCTTCAATATGCAGGAAGCCAGGTCATCAGGCAGAAAATAAAAGGCAGCAGCATAGTGTCCAATGCTATGGGAGTATCAACTTTGCTTAATCTGACAAAGAACTAAGGATCAAACACCTCAAAATTATCTGTTCTTCTAAGCAAAATGTTAATTGAATGAAACATATACACTATAAGCAGGCATTCCACAGGAGACCCAGGATGACAGAACTCTGCCACAAAATCAGCTGATATCGAGTCTCCCGACTCATCTGGTTGCCTGAAAAGACACAGCGTGGGAAATCTGTCACGCTCCAACTGACAAGAAATAGTTTGTTTAGTCTTTCTATTCCCCCTCTGCTGGGTTGGTGTTCACTGCCTTTGAGAGTGACTCTATAGAATACACATAATACAAAACCAATGACATTCTGTGCTTTTCTTTGTAAGATTATAGCCTCCAAGCCAACATCCTTACAATGTTTTCTCTAAATTCTCAGGGGACAAAAAAAAAAAAGTATTCATCTCAAAGAAGATCTATCACCTTGTCTTGATAACATTGTAAACTGTTGCCAAAAGGCAAGGGTCTTATCTTCTTCCTAGTGTTTCCTACTAGGATTAGCTTCAAGTCCCCTGTCTTCACAGAGAACCAAAGGGCATTTTCTTTTGTTTTGCTAAATAAGCACTTTATTCTCATCACATCACACTTATTTTTAGAATATTTGAATAGAATATCTTTGTCAGTTGCTCTTTTATAAATAGAGGTTGCTAAGGAAGGAACAGTAGCTGCTTTTCCTTAAGCAACAGTAGCAAAGAGTATGAAACAGCAGATGATTTCTTAGCAGAAACAGCAGACTAAAAGCAGCAGTTTTTTTCTACTGCAGTATTCAAAAAACATAGAAATGCCATCCACTAAAGTATTAATATTTTATGTTAGAAAAATATAGCAAATCTACCTCAAATTGGCACACATGCTAGTGAGTATAAGAAGGCTTTCCCCCTACTTCTGAAATTCATCCCCTTCTCATTTTGTGGCTCTAGTTTTTCTTTTACAGTTGTAGACACGTTCACTCCCTCTTTTTTAGAATTATTTGCCAACTTCAGAGCAATCCTAGGAATTCACAGCTCAAGGATCTTGCATTCAGAACCACATTAAAGATTGCCACCAAGATTACAAGCTCCCTGTACCTGCAAAATGTATGTATTTAGGTATAACATTGATATGTAGGGAGAAATTTGTCAGGAAAAGTATTTGATTTCTTACTTTTGTTTATTTTGCTGTGAACATTGTCAGATGAGAACACTGGTGCCAAGAATTTGGTTTTGGGGACTCAAGCTCTTTACTGGGGCTTCTATGGCCCTGTTTCAGAGGATGGATTCAGTAATTCTTCAGGAAGCTGACTGCTGCACACTGTTCTGGCTGCAGTCACTAGGGAAAGATATTAAAACAGCAGACCTACTCTGGGGAAAAAAAAAAAAGGCTTGGGACTTGTCCACACAGGGGACAATTCAGGATGGTTTATCTGAATTAGCTAGAGATTTGCTGTGGATTAGTTAGAATAATGTAACCTCTGGGTGTAAACTTTTGTTCAGAATTAAATTGTCCTAATTAAATTAGATTAAGCTACTTCCAAATGTTTTACACAGCTAGTGACAACAGACCAGAGTAGAAGACATGTAAGGGTATCTGAAATGGTCTGCTGATGAACACAGCTGTGGTCCCCTTATGCCTTGTGAATATCACATCTCACAGCAGAATGGAGTATCAAGAGCTGACAACTGAAATGGAAGAAATTGAGTTCAAGGACATGACAGGCAGAGAACTGGACGTCAGTTCTCAGAAAACATGCAGCTGGGGCCCAGGCACAGGCTGCTTACAGTGCTTCTAGCTACAGCAATCACCAAACGCCCGGGTCATGGTGTGGTTACAGGCAAGGGGAAGCTAAACACCTTGGACTGACACCTCACTTACCTCCAGCTTGTCTGGGAGAGCATCAGCCGACACAGGGGGCGAGATTCATGCAGGATATGCTGCACTTCCTGGGATTCTCTACAGAGAAAGAACAAGCTCCAGTACTGACCATGGAACCAAGCACCTAATCCTCTGTGTTGGAAGGGGACTGAGGCTTCACGATGAGGCAAATACAGGCAGCTTAGCGTGAACAACAAACCTGTTAAGAGTCATACCTTGGTCTGGCAACTCGGCAAGCGCTGAGCAAACAACCACGCTTATCACACGAGGGCTTCAACTCCCACCCTGGCAGGGGTCTTTCTGGGGTGTTCACAGGGTCTTCTTCCCTGAACATCAGGTCAAACCTGGAAACTCTAAGCTTTTTCAGCCATCTTCACACAGGAGAGGGTGACAAAAAAGCAACATTGTGTTATAGTGGAAAGTCCCTAGTGGCCAATAGTAAGTGTAAAGCTTTCACAACCCTAGGCAAGCAGCAGAAGTTCAAGTGAGCAGAGACTGTAAAGATTTCCTTTACTTTCCTTTGTGGAAATCCCTGAAAACCAAAAGGCCTAGAAAGTGGAGGAGGAGGCTAAAAGCTGGAGCCATACTAGGTCTTCCTTTAGCTTTTCACTTGTCCAAGTGAGAACCACGCAGCTGCTGGCTCCAGCTGCAGTCATGCTTGTAGCACACTTCAGGATCTGTCCAGTCTCTCAGAGGTGCTTGAGGGGAGAAAGAAAGTGTTCATGCTGGTGTACAGCAGGAAAATCCGGTATGCTGGGGTTGAGGCAGCTTTCAGAGGCAGAGCTGGGTAAAAATGCTCTTGATGTGCTTGGAGGGAGGTGCTGGAGGGCTGAGAGGTCTGGAGGTCTGCTCACCCTTCCTCCTGCAAATACTCCTGAGTGTCCCCAAGGCCGAGGCTATGCAGATGGCCAGGGATGTATTTGATCAAAACAGACTCAGTTTATCTGCTCCTAAAATGAAATGCACTCTGCTTTCTGATGGCAAGCCTCAGAAATACCAAAATTAGACTTCAAAAGAGTATAAAAAGCTCCCCGCTAACATAATGTGCAAATGGACTGTTGCACTTAGTGTGATCTTGGGCAGCAACAAAATTAGAAGGCAACAGCAAAAAGCAAAGAAAATTGCAGCTAAAAAATACCAACATTATCCTCTTTTAATATATATCGTTAAAATTAACATTTTTAAAAGCTGAAGAAATGTAAGCCCGGATGCTATCACAGTATGTCTTATGCAGTTCCTGATTATAAACCAGCAGCAGAATCCATATAAGAGAATCTAAAACGGTATGGATAGGAGCCCAGCTGGTGTCCCCATATGCCTTACAAGTTCCATTTTTAGGAACACAGCAGCATATAACATTAGGGATGCTTCTCAAACATCTCATTTATAAATAGAGCAGAGCTGTTTCACTGAAGTACACACAGAAAAGGTCCACAAGAATAATAAAATCAGTTGCATTCAAACCCACTGAAATGGTTCAACCACACTGTTTTCAGTAGGAACCACTCTGCACCAGAATATTCCCTGAATGAGGAATAATGCTTGCTCATCACTGGGATTTTTTTAAAAGCAATCACGATTTTAGTAAAAAATTGCCAACTTACTTTTGTTTTGGCAAACTCTCTCTACTGAAAGTTTTTTGGGTCCACAATGGAAGAGGTAAAGCCCAAACTTCAGGCAGTGGAAAGTTACAGATGTGAGAGGGCAAATTCTTGCCATTTGGAGCTTGTGTCTTGGAGCTTGGCTGGTCCACATTCTGGGGAGAGACCTTCCTCAACAGGCTGTGGACTCTGCAATACAGCTCGTCCTCTCACACTTTTCAATTTCACCAGAACCACCTCTAAGGGCAGGTAGTAAACCGTGGGAATTCCTAGCTAATCAAGAAAATATGTCACCAAATGCAATTCACATAAAATCATAACTTTGTTACATGCACACTTTCAATCAAAATATATATAAAACAGACATCTAAAAAAATACACTACATATGAATGAAAAATTATTTTATTTAAAAATACATTATACAGCAGAGTGTCTCTCTTTTTGTTTTCTCACTGCTGGTTCACAGAGATAGTATGATAAATTTAACCCAAATATTTGACTGGGAAAGATCCTGAGAAAGAGACCAGTTACAAGCTGATGATATACAGTACACTGAAAAAGAGTCATCTCTTTTAACATAAAAGAATCTCTTGGTAATCTTATAAATCAGATATAAAAAATGCAGATTTGCTACCATGCAAAAATGAGTGAAGATTTCATTTAAATCTGCACACAGAGAATCATTAGTACCTTGGAACCTAACTAGCTAGACTAAGAGCAGGGTAAGTGTGCCTAACACGGTGATACAAACTTTGGATCTACTACAATTTTGTAAACACAGTTGATAGTCTAATAAAGGTGGATTTTCAATTACCTAAGTAACCTAGTTGTGGCTAAGGACTCTATTCTAGGTCTTTTCTCCCCACAGATATATTTCTTCAATCTCTCAATTCTCAGCTTAGCACAATGACTTCGTGGCATATCTCTATTGCACTCAAAGTTGACTTGGCCTTGCCCTGTTTGCCAAGCACTCTTTAGGTAGTTGTATTTTAGTGAAAGCAGAGGTTAAAACAAAAAGTAAAAGCAGGCATTACCTGATGACTATGTGAGAATGCATTAAAATTTATCATAGAAAAAATATACCTGATTCTACATCCTCGTGTTTCAAACATACTCTAACAATGATTAATGTACATGAAATACACTGAACTGTGAAAAATTTAAGGCCTAAAATACTCAACAGCCTGCACTGACCATTAGTATTCTCAGTGTTTCTATAGTGCTAGCATTTTATCAGCTCTTGCCATAGGGAAACTTTCTGGCAGATGTTAAGACGGTCTTCAGCATTTACAATATTCAGATCCATTTGGTGCTCAATTTTTATAGGACGACTTCACTATGAATAGTCAGCAAGACTGTCTTTCAAAGGGGAGGCTTAATCTGAGTATTCACAGCAGTAACAGAGATATGGTAACACTGGCTGATGTTGAAGAAAAATCAATTCGTCAACACCATTCAGACTGGCAGAGGATTTTTTTTTTTTTTTTTTTAAAAGAAATGAGCCTGAAACACAGAGATAAAAAGCTTTGTGGAGAGAAAGTCTGCCTGTTCCGGTCACTTAGGCTGAAAAAAATTAATTGAGCCATCTTGGTTTTTCCATGAGTTTTCCATGAAAATGGAAAGTGGAAACTTAGATGAACTTTTCTCGCAGAGCCAGTGACTCTCTTTCTATCTTAGCACCCGTTCTCCCAGCATAGTATCAGGGAGTACAACCATCACGAGAAGATGCAGGCTTCCTTGGATCATTTGTTTAAGTGATTTATGAATAGCACGTCTTCCCATCAGATATGCTAAGCTAAGAACGGAGCCCTTAACCTTTCATGGGATATCATTAGTAATAAAGAATATATCAAAGATCAAACTTCCTATATTATTTTCATTTCTTTTAACCTAGATACATATATATCATCCAAGACATTCAAGAACTACAAAACAACAATTCAACTACAAATATGTCAGGAAAATATCCAAATAAATAAACTTTTAATTATGATACAATACTTATTACAGTAAAAATTGGCATTTTTTTCTCTTCAAAAGCAGAAGCACCAGTCTTACATATAACATACTGTTTGAATGATATCTTACATGGAATACAGCGTAATACAATGTGCAAACAGCATTTTCATACAGAACATAGTATTTGTCTAGTTTTTATACACTGAAATTGCCTCAAATGGAAACAAGTTCATGCTGAATTAAAAATGTAGATTTTAAAAATTAAAGTTAAATCAAAATACAAAGTACTGTTGGAATAGGTACATGAACCATCAAAAACAATGAGAAGCCAAAATAGAGGGTAATGTCAGATAATTAGTGCTCAGTTTGTCCCATTCCATCATAAAAGTAAACAGTTAATATTTTTGCTAGAAAGTAAAGTGACGTTCTAATATTTAAGAATTCTTCAAAATGTTGGTATCATTTTAGTGATGTAAAAATCAAGTCAGAAATAGGACTTCTAAAAATTTCTTATTTTTGATACACTGCAAATATCATGTGTGGGCTGTGAAAAGAGATGAAGTCCAATGGAGTGAATATACATCAGCGTCAACATCATGTGACTTCTGCAAAGGCCGTGATGTGGTTCTACGAGTTAAAGGAAAAACAAACAGATAAAAACCACAAAACCACACAGATAGACAGCAGTCACCATTGTGAAAACTTTTGCCTCCTGTGCTTGAAGGGCAGCCTTGTACTTGGAGACTATTGCAGGATGATCTAAATAAAACTGATTTTCACTGCAGTGCTCTCACTCCCTCCCATAGCAATTCTTAACTGCTGAAAGACTGGATAGGGAAGTATGCTGAACAAAGTAATTAAGTGTGATGATTCTACTATATTTTAATTTTAGATGGTTTTGGTTTGTTTTAAATTAAGTTTAATTTTAAATTAAATGTGAATAATTGAGTTAGCTGTACTTTTATTGCTATGTTATCCATAATTGAAAACAAAGTTCCTAGAAATTAAAATGACAGTTTCTGACAGATTATAATATTCATTTCAATGTAAGTACCACTTTAATATTCATTTTTTAAAGATTAATTTCTCCCCAGGAGCTCAATGGCACTGAATCAAGTAGCAAAATGCTTACAATCAAGTTGCATTTGGCAGTTGAGAACTCATATGCAAATTTATTTTTAGACTCACCAGTGTCCACTTGCAATCTAAGACCATTTTCCTCTTTCCTTCAATGGGATGATTCTGACGAACACCGAGATGTGTATGGGAACATGAACATTCTCTGTGTGACTCTAAAAACCCTGCAGCATCCCAAAGAGCTTGGCTACTTTTTCATACTCATGCTTAAGAAAGTGACTCTGACAACACCTGAAGGTGAACACTCAACCGTACAGTGACGTGCAGGATCCAAAGGAAGCGTGTTTTCCCTTTGGGCACACAGTACCCTTGACTGCCACCATTTTGACAAAACATGCAATGTGTGAAATTAGTAAAGGGAACCTTGATGTTAAGCCATGTGTTTGCTTCCAAGCACAAGAATGCACAGAGGGCAAAGCACTGCAGATTTTTCTCATCTCTTTGCCTCCTGGAGCAGATTAAACTCAGAAGAGAGGAGGGAGCTGAAGCAGAGGAGGATGTGGGTAACTTGGGGAGAGTGGGACCTCCAGTTTTTTGCTTAAGGGAAGTCCTTCAGAAAATCTGTTACCACACAGCATCAAAAGTGCTGGAGAGAAACAATGCCCACCATGTAAGTTTCTATTTCTCAGTTCTTCTTTAAACTGCCTGAATATTTGTCTATCAGTCTGAACAGGGGGAGACAGGCAGGCAGCTTTGCTTTTCATATTAGAGAGAGGAAATTAGAAATACCTTAATTGGAGAGCTGCCCTGTATCCCCCCATCTCCAAGCCAGGCTGGCAGCTTTGCCCCCTCTCCCCCTGTGCCCTAACTGTGCTGTGTCCAGGGGGAGAAGCGCCCTTCCACCTCCCCTATAATACACATTTTAGCTCTAGCAATGTTCTTGCTGTATTTTACGACAGATTTCATAAGAGAATACAACTTAACAGTAAGCATCTATGTATATTCTTCCCCCAAACAGAATTAATATATATTTTAAATAAACAACAATTATTAAACCATAGCCAGCTTTTTTTTTAAAGCATTAGAAAAATAAAGACTGCAACTTTCTATGAAAATGTTTTCAGTAAAAAATTGTAACAAATGTTACTACTTGCAGATTTTGATTCTGGAGAAGAAATGTAAAATTAGACTTCCCAATTTAAAAAAAAAAATCAACTCCAAGCATTTTGGTTGGCTGGCCATCTTCTGTTTTGAGTATACAAAAGATGATACAGTGGGCAAACTCAAGGATTCTGGAGTTGCTGTGAGGCTATTATGACATTTTCTTCATAGTATTTACTTTTTTTCTTTATTTAGATCCAAAAAGTCATCCTGTCAACTTAAACTATCCTCAGTCTAAAACTAGTCACATTTTGCATAAGTAAGATGGTATAAAAATGAGGAATTGGAGGGAAAAAAAAGAATTTGCCTTTATTTTAATTAATTCTTTCAAGTCCTGCTACATGCCATCCCTGCCTCTAAGCTACACACATTTGTCCGTGATGCAGAGAACCAAATGCTCTTTCATGTGGTATTAATTCAAGACTGGATAACTATTATTTAGGGAAAGGAGAATGTGGTTCACACTCGTGCCAGCTATACTTCCAAAATGAACAGGTCACCCTCCCTGGGAAGACAGGCAGAGCATGGGATATAATAACACTGAAGAAAATCCCCCTTCCTCAATAAGCCCTCAAAGAGAACTGCTAAGCTGCTGATCACGGACCTATTGATTTGGAGCCTACTGAAGGCCTGTCAATTCATTTCCAATGGAATCAGGAGGGTGATGCATAACTAGGTCAGAATTAATCACTTGCTGATGGCAAGAATCACTGAGACAGATTCATGCAACTGTCTGGTTATTTGTGCTTTTTCATGCTATCATCTCAGGCAAAACTACACATAAGCCTTGCTGAGACTCTGCAGAAAAAACCCCAAACAAATAGCACCCCTCTGGAGTAACTACATTTCAACTCTTTTACATCTGCTTAGATTTACTGTGACAAAGTTCAGAGTGAGACTACTGTCAGCAAACAGATTCACACAGATGAAGGAAGACAAGCAAAAAACCATGCACAAGACCTCAGCTTCTCCAACTCCATGGGAAATTATTTTCCCTACAGTTCTCAAAAGAATCAGAAATGCTGAGGCTCTGCTCAATGACAGCAGTCTCACAGACAAGCAGACCAGCGTTTGTACCATCCATTCTGAGAGGACAGTACCAGGCTGGTGAGCAAAGCATGCATCATAACTGTGCTCTCACACCACTAACAAAAGAGGAGAAGCCAAAGGCTAAGCCTTGAGTGCAGGTTTCTGGGGAAAATGATCCACACCTGTATATCTTCTGTTAAGCTTTATTGATTTCTGTTAATAAGCAATGCTAAATGTCAAAGCATTGAAAAAATACATTGAAACTTTCTATGATTTGCAGATTTCATTATATATTAAATATTTTTAGCCTAATTTTTTTTTGCTTTGTTCTCATGTTTGTAGTTTTCCCACAGCAGAGTTTGTTAAATAGAAAAATACTACTGTAGTACTTCAGGCAAATGATAACTGATCAAACAATAACGGTAATGTTATCATACAACTCTCTGAGTCAGAAGAGTGTATCTTCTGCTTTTAGTGGACAAATCAGAGTTTTGGTGCAAAAGGATGTACTGAGGTGAGGCTGCCCCCTGCAAGCGCTGCAGCCCTGCACAGAAGGCCGGCGCCGCCTTTGCCCAGCCGCACACGCTCACTCGGTGCGCTCCCGCGCACATACGTTTATTGCCTTAGAGGAAGGTGCTCGCAGCGCTCTGTCCCTGATATCCAGGAGAAGAACCTAAGGATGCGTGCTTTGAGGGAGTTTCCTTGCAAAGGATCTTCTTGACTGTGCCTAATACCTTGATTCTGTAACACCTACAATATGTACGTTTGAGGAGGTCATACTGAATATATTGTTCCACTTCCCATGTTTAAGTGTTATTTTATTCGAGCATTAGATGTGGTGATCACAGTTTGCATTCAGTCAGAAACAATTCTTGTACAATCCCCCAGAAGCAGATTTAAGCAGAAGAGTAGGATGTGAATACAAATTCAAATGCTTGACATTGAAACAAAACTGCTTATGACTTTTTATGAGCTGACTCTCCTGGGTATGCGTTTGTGGTATGTGTGCGAAGCAATGTGGCATTGTATCTCCTTTAACAGACTGTATTAGCAAGAAAGAACCACTATGCCAAAACCTGCCTATAAGCTAATGCAAGCACATGGGCTCTCATCAAACCGTACTGGAGAAACAAGTATGGACACTTATGCATGCTTGTGGACATCAAGCACTACACTATTTGGATACTTCTCAACTAAAATATTTTGAAGCAATAGAAATGGACACAAACCCTCTCCCCATCTGCCCATAGTATGATGAGCTAAAGCATCTTTGTGTTTTGCTTTTAGCTGCGAGTGAGAGGTGATCTCTCTGGAGAGCTGCAGGGAGCAGGCCAGGCTCCCCAGGCCGTGGTGCTGTGTGCACGCCAGTGCACATAACAATTAAAGACTTGGTACCAACATGCTTAAGACCAAGGAAAAAGCAGTAACACCGAGAATTAAAGTTTTCTGACATTGTGAGGAAGCTGTTCTGTGTCTTGTGAAAAATCAAGATGGGGCAAATACAAAAAACAATACACCTTAAATTCTGAAGAGGAAAGCCTCCCCAATCTTAAAAATACTAGCAGAATTCATTGCAATATCTACAGTTACTATTGGTAAAATGTTTTCTCACCATCGTTACCTTTGGCACATACACAATAGAATAATAATTACTGTGTCAAACTCAAGAAGATTTCTGAGACAGTTAACCCTGATAGCCACTAAAAACTGGTATGATGGGCAACAAGAACGTCACATATTGCGAGAGGAATTCTAAAAACCTATGACCATTAAAACTTGGAAATGGCAGAAGGAGAGAGCACCTAATCTATCTCTTTCGAGTTCAGTCATGCTGGATAGTCAGTCCTGTGGGGGAGTATAAGAAAACTCATTGTAACAAGGAACGGTGAGTGTGTTTGGGAACATGGTTTGGGCACTGCTGACAGAAGTAGCAGTATGAAGGAATGCCAAGCAGAACCTTGGGGAATAAATGCAGTTTAGCTGTCACACAGAGCACTGCCAAGAACCCACTGTGCAAATAAGTAATACTGAATAGCTACAGAAAGCACTGATAATCAGACACAGTAATTATGTCATCTCACAGGAGATGAACCACAGTGCATCTCCTAACCCAATGCTTCCTTCTGAAACCTTGTATCTCAGTATTCTATCTATTGCCTCCATTAGTCCTGAAATCCTCCATGTTGCATTTGCATTTGATTTTTTCAAAGCTTGAATACTTATTAAAAAAATAAATAAGGCTAGTAGAATCAGAAGCTACAACAAGATGTGGAGGAGACCTCTGTAAGCCCTGGCCAGTTTCAAGTGACTTTTGCATGAAATTACATCAGTACCCCCTGAAACAGATAACAGAGCTTGTGACTGCACTTGGATGAAGCTGAATTTCAAACTCTTCCAGGTACTATCCAGAACATCCCCATTTCTCAGTAATTCCTGAAAAAGAACAGGACTCTCTAACCTTGACTGTGGCAGGATGAGAGCTTCCTCTCTGTAGGAGACTGCCAGCTAACTGAAACGCCAATTGTCTTGTAAGAGATGAAGAATGTCAGAGACAGAAGAGAAAAAGAAGCAGATGGGTGAGTGATGAAGTTTCTTGGCTTTCATTCTTCTCATTAATTCTGAGGATGATTATATTTAAGGTAAAAGCACTAAGTCTGCACTGCTGAGCAGGCTCTGGCAAGAATTTCTCAAGGAGACACTGCAACTACAGCTTATTTGACTGCATGAGTACCCGTGCAGAACAGCTAGATCTCTGCATGCACCACAATTAAACAGAAGTGTCATGCAAACAGTGATCTAACCTTGTCACTAAGCAGCAGCAGCTCAATTCTGAGTATTACAAGAACACTTATGCCTATTTAAGTGCACTTCAAACATAGCTCGACCTCCACCAGAACTCAGACAGTGGCAGCACCGTGAGCATGCCAGAGCATTTGTTCTCCATGAAGAAAGCACTGGAATAGCAAGTAGCAGATCTGGAAACAGCAAAGTAATGTGCTTCCAGGTCTGTACAATGGATCGTGTGCTTACTCATTTACAGATGAATTTATTACAAAATAGCAATAGTGGGGTCCTATCTGGCAGGCACTTCTAAAAAAGTCATTCTTAGGGAGGGACTTCTTAATTGCTTGCTCCCAGATACCCATATAGTTACTATTTTCAGTACCAGTCACATAGTTGCATTGCTTCCTGCTTGCACTGCCTTAGCCTTTGATAACTTCAGACAGTTAGGATTTGTTAATGTCTTAGTAGCTAATTTCTGACAGTAACCTGTCTTTCATATTGGCAGAAGAGCTTGCAGACTGAAAATAAGGAAAAATAGTTTTAAAATAAGCAAAATGTTTATCTACATGCATTCAGAATATTGAACTAAACAGTCCTGACTGAGACGTAGTGAAAAGCGACACATGTGTCTGTCTAAAGAAGGAAAAACCAAATAGCACACAAATTATTTAGCATTGGTCTCCAGTGGAGAACAAATGATGTAAAATAAGACGGGGGTTAAAAAGCAAAGACTAATTCAAGAATTCTTGTAGCAATAGTAGTTAATTGAGATTAACTAACTTAATTTAGACCTCAGTTCCCTAGAGTATTATTCTTAGTGCCTTTTATTTAACAGGGTCTGTCTTCTATCTATAACTTTAGATTAAAAAAAAAAACTAGATTAATAAAAAGGAAAAAATACCTATAGAAACTCAAAACCTAAAGCATTCACATGGAAGTAACTTCTTCATCAATTCTTTGCTAATTCAAATCTAAACTTTCTGGAAGTGGAAACAGAAGAAAACATTTCTGAACAATTAGCAAAGTCTTCACCTTAGTGTCCTTGCATCCCATCCTCTCTGTCTGGAAAGAAGAAAGGCTTTGCAACACAGACAAGGATGAACCCATAAAATGAGATCTCAGCAAGTGTTATCACCTTGCAGCCATTCCCCAGTTTCATTATCTAGAGAGAAGTTCCATAGCAGTAAACAGCTACCGTCTACTGCCATAAGAATGTGGGTTCAGAAGGAAAGAAGCTCATTCATATAACAGAGTCCTAGGCAGTTCACAAATGGCAGAGGTTATGCTCAAGCAGAGCAAACGTTATTCCTGCCGCCATCCTCCCACACTCTTCCGTAGCTTTCCCCACAACATCTCACACTTGGCCACGCCTCAGGAAAAGAACAATGTTCATCATGAGTGAGAGGGTCTCAAACCAGGTAGAAATATGAAGTTAACATGAAGTCTTTACCCCCAGAAAAAAAAAATTAAATTTCAATAGCCAGAGAATGTATTACCTGTGATGGCTTTTGAGCCACAGAAATGGCTTCTATTGCACGGGAGCCTAGCACGTAAATAAAACATGCTCTTATTAATGTGGTATGTTCCAGGCCAGCTGACAGCTTGTTTTGTTTTGACATTTTACAGAAAGTTTACTGAATGGATTATTTTGAAGATACACATTCATCATCTAAATGCTTGTTCAAGCAAATGAGACTCTGACCTCCTTACGACAAGGTATCAGCAGAAGTAGCTTAGACATATTTGGTTCAAATAAGGCATGTTAGACCATTCTGAAAAGAAATCTTCTTTCCCTTCAAGGAAAAGAATAAAAACTCCAGGACTAGCAACAATTCTTACTAAGGAACAATTTCTACCACTTTCAAGTAAGATAGACTGGGAAGTGGTTGAAAACCTTTCTTACATTTAACATCAAAAAAAGATCAGAATTCATTTGGAATTAAAAGAACACCACAGAAAAATACTTTTGGTGCCCTACCCAGTGTAGAATTGCTTACTATCTTCAAATATGGGCATAACTCAATAGATTTTAATGAGTAATGACACATAAAGTCATTAGAAAAAGTTCACCTTCCTTCAAACATTGCATTACTAGTTTAAAGTTTCCCCTTGGTAAAAATACCTCAAATAATTTCTATATTTCATTATGCTGTTTCAGTATTTGTTTGCTCATAAAATTGGTCAGACAATCTTACCTGACACATAGTACATCATCATCTTCAAAAAATATAGAGGGGTTATCACAGTAAACTAAAATACATTTTATTGTGACACTTAACAAATGAACAAAAAGTCTTGGCATACCCAGGAGACTATCACTAGCATGTCCTAGTCTAAAATCCCATGTGCTTTGACAGGAGATCATGGGACTGGCGCAGTTACTGTGCAACCCTTGTTACTCTCACTTCCAAGCGAGTGCCCTGTCCTGGGGCTAGCACATGTCTGATGTTATAAGCCCCACAGCTGATCCAGAAGGGACTGCATACCACAAACAAATAGGATAAATGCCACTTAGGTATGAATTGCAAAGCCCCTTGGGCAAGGGGTTGACTTTCTTTCTAAGCACTTCTAAGAACTTTCAAAGTTCTGTGGACTATCAGGCAGAGTATTAATCAAACTTACATGAGAACACGAGGGAAGAGGGCCTCAGATCTACTCAGCCTGACTCCATGGGCTTAGCAGCAGCTACAGCAGTAAAATGACAACATGAAGAGCCTCCCAAGGGGTGTCGCTGAATTAAATTCTTTCCTTCTTTCTCCTTCACTGACATGTCTCTTTATTTTAAATCTGACTACCTTGGCACTCTTGTTGGAATAGTTTGTGATTATCCCTCCAGGAAAGCTACGTTTTATTTAATTGTTTTTTAAAAAGTCAGACATTACCTTTTCTAAAGGGCTTTCTACTCTGGGTATGCTGATCATGGGCATCTGGGCCAGATTATCCAGATGAGAATGTGCATGTTCTGGCTGACGTCCTCTGAAGTTATTTACCACACAAACAACCTAGAAGGAATTAGAGATAAATAGAATACCTAAGGAACAACTCATTTTTTCAAGCTTTGATTCTGACAATTATAATTAGTCAGAAATGACACCAGCTTTAGTCACAGCTTTACAGTAGAAACACTGAAATGTGAAGTTCGTGTTTTACAGAAAATCCTTAATTAATACTTCAGGACAAAAGACTTTCAACCAATTTATTGGTACATGCATCATTTGAGAACCAAAAAAACCTCTTATCTAAAAGAAAATCCATTACTAAAGCTACATAATAGAACACCAATTATTATCAATGTAATGAAGAGATGTCTTGCAGCACCACATGGCATTAACTTTAAACTCCAAGGAAAGTCAGTGCCATCTCAGTTTTGATCAGCAAAAACTGTTTTAAATGGAGAGTAAGAAAGGGAATAACAAGGCAAGGACCATTCCCAAGTCTGAATGTAACTTCAAATCTGCTCAGGGCAGCAGAGATTCTCACACAGGGACTTAGGAATGTGATATGTAACAGTTTGTGCCTCTACTAATTCTGACACTCAGATGAGCAGCAATGTTTGCCAACTTCACTTTCTTCAAAACACAACTAAATTTGATGTCATGCTACTCAAAGGAGTTTATGCAACATACACTACAAAATATAAGAAAAAATGCTGGGACAGATTTCCTCTCTACTCTGTTCTCTTTTATTACTTTAGGGGCATGAACAGAATTGAACAACTTAAATGTGAACAACCAAATATAACTCCGGACACCTTGTGTAGAAGGGAACGTTTGGAAACACAAGCAGGTGTATTTTAAAGGAGACTTGCAGCTACCCTTGCATGTCTAGGAGTGAAATCACCCACCTCAGCCATCTCCGGGAGGGTTCTCAGCCAAACTATGCTTTCAGATCCAAGATCTTGAGACCAAGACCTTGTGATCCAAGAATCAAGCTCAAAAGTGTTTCCATGGGGAAAAAGTTCAAAGGTGTGTTTAGTACTATTACAAGCTGCCAGGCAGACAAACCTACAGGCAGTGAACAGCAGTGACTGTTCTATTCTGTAGTCTTGCACTGCAGATATTAGTGAAGGTGATTAATAGATTAGAAATAGTTTTCTGACACAGACAGTAGTCATTGGCAACTGTGATTAACAGCCTGGTTCTGGAACACAGCTCCAGAAAAGGAAAAGGCTAAACAAAGATTTTTTGGTACAGAATAATATAAAATGTCAACACAAACCTGAATCACCATGAAATAAATTCATTAGGGTTACTGTAAAGCCAGAAAAACAAATGCTACCTATTCTCTGACCAGTGTGGGTATCACTATATTGAATTTAATACTTTATACATCAAATCATAATTATGTTATTCTGAGAAATATATACTTCCTGCAAGCGGGCCTTGCTGCAAAAATTAGTTTGAAATGCCACAGTCTGGTTTATACAGAAATCAAGAGATAACTGGATCAGTCCTTTCTTGACTGCACATTTCTGAGTGTATGTAAATATTACTAAGGAAACTGATGACTAATTAAAAAACCCAAGATGACAAATATATATTTTGTTATTTAGTTGTCTGAAGGTTTTTTTAGAGATACAAACTTACACACTGATTTTTTTCAAACAGAAGTGACACAGACACACACTTACCAAAAATACTGCTATAGATATTCCAATTATAAATCCTGCTATTACATCTGACCAGTGATTTCGATACTCTGCTACTCTGTTGATTCCAGTAAGGAAGGCCAAGCACATTAAACCCAAACACAGAACAGGTTTTGCAAGCCTTGTTCCTCTGGCTTTCACTGTGTTGGTGATATACATCTGAAAATTAGAAAGGAAGAAAGCGTAAGACTGATGGATATCTCCCACTAATTGGTGAATAAAATCTCTGTATTTTGTTTGAACAGACTATGTGTATTCGGCTTTTGGGGTTTTTTCCCCAGAGTGGGGGAAGGGTGTAAAGAAACTAGGAAATAGAGTCGTAGATAAAGTCATCACACCCTTTTCCTAGGGATATAGAAAAACAATTAGACCATACAGGAAAACTGTATTTTACATGAACCTGAAAAGTCTACAGAAAACCAGGCAAATTGGACAATCTTATCCAATTACTCTCAGTCTGTGTATTTATTTATTAATGCATAGAAGTTAAGAGAGACTGATTTTTCACTGTGCAGTGTTGACAGTAATAGAAAAAGATCTTTACCCTGAAGTACTATTAGTACCATTACAAGCTGCCAGGCAGAGTAAGAAAGGGAATACATAAAGACCTTGTTTTTATTAGCAAAAGCCTTTCTTCCTTATACACTACTTCTTCATGTTACTAATTAGCGATTTGTCACACATCAGTGAAAAGGTGAAAAAACAGTGTCAAAGAGCAATTGAACTAAATGCCAGCATCTACTTTTATAAATATAGTGTAATAGTTTCAATCAGTGCTGAACTAATACAACCCTGTGCTTCACACAAACCAATCCAAATGCTGCAGGTTTTATGCATCAGGCTGAGAAATCCATTTGTTCTGCTGCAGCCTAACTCTCCCTGTGCAATACTACTGAATTAAAAGCACTGCCTGATAACAGAGCAGCTCTTCTGCCATAAGAGTGCATTAGTGACTACCAGGTTTAACCCAGCACTTTCCGAGCTCTTATGAGCCAATGGAAGAAATTAATACCAAATATTTGACTTTCCATTCTCTGGAATCTTGGCATTAAGACTACTTGAAACACCCCTCCTCCCTACCCTCAAGAAAAAAAAAATTATACTTCAACTAACAAGATTTTTGAGAAAAAAAGTTTCTACTCTCTGCAGATGATCTTTCTGTAATTAAACAACTGAATTTCCCAAATCTTCAAATTTTAAACTGGATTTAAGTTTTTGAACTGAAGAATGCAAGTATTTCCTATGGAGTTTCACTAGAGATTCGAAGTTTGTAATGCCATCACTTTGAACTACAAAGGAAAATAGATGAGCCTGCACTGAAGAACCAGTACCACATCTTTGACCAAAAAATGGGCAATCCTTTTTGGTTTGTTTGGGGCTTTTTTGTACTGTCTGAAACTTCTGTGGAATTTACCGGGGAATCAGTTTATGAAGTGCTGCAATAATACAGACAAGAAGCAGTTTGGAAAGTGTGGTTACAGTTACAGTAACTTAAGTGAAGAAGTAGTGGTCAGAGCTTTTCTAAAAAGAGCAACATCTGATTGTAAACAGTAATTTTGTTAAAACACTAGAGAAAGATCCATGGTTTAGAGGATGAAACAAAGCTTAATCTTAAAATAACATCAGAGCAGTGCAACACACAAATCTTCAATGCACTTTATATGATGAACAAGAAACTAACAGAAAGACTTCCACTAATTCAGACAGAGTAAAGGTTTAGAAAAGGTTTGGGGGTTTATCTCCAAGCCACATGTCTCCGCTCTTCTTCCTAGACCATTTCAGAAAGAGTGTTTCTCTCTTTGCTGATTATCCTTTTATCTTAGCTCCTTTTATTTTTGCAGGCTGTCTTCAGTGAGTTACTCTTACCATGTGCAAAGGTGATAAGAGAACTGCAACTTTAATTTCCAGCTTTTTAACCCCACATGTTTTTTCCAAGCTACAGACAGAGTACTGCACACTGAATTAATTCAGCAACCATCTATTTTAGTGAATCTCATTGTTCTCCTGGATACTCCACCATTATCCACATTCACACTGCATGTTAGGACAGCTGGAACTAGGAAAAACACTGGAACATTTTTAATACAGAGTAAGAAAATCAAATTTTAAATAGCTTAGGTGAAGTTGATACAGCGGAGTTAGCAGGAAGCTATCCTGCATTTAATTCTGTATTGTGTTATATTAAATTGAAATGACTACTGAGAAGGAAAAACCTGCTTGTTCAAGGCAGGTCATGGTGACATATTTCAGTTATCTGTAACAACTGGTCATTGCCCAAGAAGATATCTCAATTATTAATAAGACAAAACACACTATCGTATAGATTACTGGTTCTGCAGTACTTCAATTAAATTTCAACATTTTTAATACAAAGCTGAAGCAAAACATGTTCTGCAGAAAATTCTCCGAATGTTTTAACCAAATCCCTACTCAGACAAAGCACTGAGGACAAACAACTGCAGATTCATGATGCACCTCACGTGAGTAATAGAGAGCTCCATTTGCCAAGTGCCCTCCTTATATGAGCATGGTTGTCATGCCCAGTTCATTATCCAAAATAACTTGAGGGTTCTGTCAGCATAGGTACCATTTCTATCTTTTCTTTAAAGAACAGGTACCACTGATGTTAAGAATAGCATTATATGAAAATATAAGAGAAACAATAGAAACAAGCCAAACTTTCCTGAAACAGTGGGACAAAAAGTCTGTATTTGCAAAATTCCATATGGCCAATATAGCCTCCTCAAAGGCAGGATTCATAGATAACCATTTTTAAACTTGGCCTCTCACAGCTCTAGTATGATATATTAACACAGTCAACTCAGTCGAACACCTGATTTACACTAAGAATAAAATACAATTAAGCAGCTGTTTTCTTCTTGATTCTGGTGGAAAAACTACAAACCAGCAGAGTCAGTAATTGACATAGAACAGACAACTTGAAAGGATGACAGGATTTTTCTTTACTTACTTCTAATAAATATTAAATGCAGTATCAACAATGAAAAATAGCTCAGTGATTTAAAACATTAGTAAGAATGAATGACAATAAAACTTTTTACATGGCTAAAGATGTTTACTGAACAACTTCATCTCTCTTCCTTTTAAGAACAAAAGCTGGGAGAGGAGGAATCTAATGAAAGAAAAGTTTTGAATTAGTCAACAGCAAAACCAACAGCCGAGATTTTGTATGTAAGGTCAAGGATTGATACAGTAGTTAGAATTAATATAGCAGGCTGCATATTCTCCTGCAACTTCAGAACAGTGGTGAATCTTCTCTTGAAGAACTTCTGCCTTCATTTTTCCTGAAATAAGATTTTAGTATTATAAGATATAGAGCTGTCACCAGCACACAGACAGTGGCAGAGAGTCATATAAGGAGGTGGATTGTTACCTGATCACACAATATAACAATATTTACTAGATTTTCAGAAAAACGCAAATATTTGACCTTCAGTCTTCAAAACACTGGAAGTGAAGCTGTAAGAGAATCTCCTAAATTGAAAGAATACCTTTAACTGAAGTGGGCTTGAAAATATGAATTTGAAAGAAATTATCACCATCGCCACCATGGACAAAGTAAGCTACCTGTGAGGTTTCTGATGTGACTGGCTCAGGCCATAGTGTAAGGAACAATCACAGCCTTGGCCTTTAGCTTGTACCGGGAAAGTACTTCAGAAGTGTCATGTTGCAAGTCTCATGTGAAGTTTGTCCTAAGCCTAGTGCAAATTAAATCGTTCCGAAACACGTAGGAAAAGGACTGGAACTGTATGTAAAGTGCAGGACAAAGTGGATTCCCGGGCTATGCTGCAAGCTCTTTCTAGGCATCTTTCAGCTGTCTTTAGGCCCACCCACACCAACATCTATGCACACAAACACACGTGTAACAGGTCTCAGAATCCCATTTTAGTTACACTGGAGCTACACGTCAGGCTGGGTGCTCCAGCCAGGAGGGAGGCTGATTTTCCTTGCTGATTTTATCAGCCTGGGGCCCAGGGATTCAGGTAAGAAGATCCCTTCTGTGTTTGCTATTTCATTTCTCCCTGAAGTAGATGGCCTGGGAGACTGACAAAGACCAGTCCATCAGCGGGCGGTGAATAACAACTCATAAGGCAACAAGAAGAATGAGGAAGAAATCATTGTACAGGCACCCATCCCAGACAGCACTTCAACCAGAAATTATCTCATGTTTGGTTTTGCTTTTACAATGTGCTGGCATTAAAGAAATAATCTTGAATTATTTAAGTAATATAAGTAATGTTATAAATGTTCCATCCAAGGAATTTTCAATATTCATCAGACCTACAAGAAAAGAGGCACTCAGAGATCAAAAAGCTGAGAAAGTAGTTGGCTGTTGTAGTCTATAACCAGGTTCTATGTTTAGTTAGAGTCCTGTTTGACAATCTAAAATCTTTTCTGCTTCCTTTGGAAATAATTAATGAGTCAAACTATTTCTAGAGCAAACCAAAGTCATATTCTTGAATCATCTGGGTCCTTCTGCAACTGCCCACTGAAGATTTCTTTTAGTGTTTCTGAAGCCTCCTCCAGCTTTCTCTACATGTTTTGACCAAATTATTTATGACCCTAGATGAAAATTACCTTTCAAAGTCAGGGGCCTGGCTTGGCAAAAGGAAAAGAAAGCTTTAGAATTCTGGACCTTACTATTAATTTTCCCACTATAAACTCCCCACAGTTGTAACTGTAAAACAACTGGAGAAGGAAAGAGGTATCTTCCACTGTACCAAGACTGTAAGACACACCCAAATACAGAGGTTGTTTCCTTGGGGAACTGAATTGTAATGAAGAGCTGACTGACATGAAATTTACAGAGGTCTTTAGATAAATTCTAGGATCAAATAGTAATGTTGTTTTATTATTTGGTCTGAAAGAAACTAATACACTCAATATGTGAGGCTCATGACATATGTTTTATTATCCATATTGAGGGATACTTTTACTTGCTGCACCAGATACTGAAAAGAAGCCCCATTGTCCCTGAAAGGCAGCCAAAAGAATCCTTTAATTTCCTAACAAAAAATGGACAACAAAGTCAGCTCAATGAGGTGGCTCTGCTACTCCTTTTCCCCCTGAACACTTCCTTAGGTCTGTCAGAGAGGCCTATCATGCCTTCACCCGCTGCCCATTCAGCTGGAATCTAACAGGCACTTCAAGACAAAGGGAAGGTGAGACTAGACCTACACCTATAACTGGATCAAGGAGTGACACTGAGAAGAATGTCACCATGTTGCCAGCACTGTGAACCAGACTGCCTTGTTGTCTATTCCCCGTGACTTATAAACACGCTAAACAGCAAAAACAATGCAGCAAAATGCCAGGAGCAAGAGCCTTGCATAAAATGGGATTGTGGGCCAAACAAAAGCTCTGCAGAGAGGAAAAAATTATTTGCAGGCTTTATCTGCTACTCCTGTCTGAGGCCACAGTTGAGGCCAAGGGTTTTCAGTATAAAGCGACAAAAGCTGCCTACAGACTTAAGGGCTATGTCAATTATCAAGGCATGAAGCCTGTTCCTCTATCATTACAAACCCAAAGCAAGTCTGAAATGTGTGTGGTAGCACAAAGTTCAAACACTAGCCTACCCAACTGCTCTTGTCCAGAGCAATAAGAGCAACAAAATACTGCAAAACTTTATAGAATGAATTAAAATTCCTCTTTAAACTACAGCTACCAATGAACAATCCTCTAGGTCTGCAGCACCAAAGGACAACTGTTAGTCACAGGCCTTATATTTAAATCTATGGGAATAGGCTAACTAAATCTTCATATTTCACTTTGAAATCCTACCAAAAAAAGACTCATGACTTCCACTTTCTGTGTCTCAGTTATGGAAAGCACCCCAAGTATGTGCATACTTGGCTGCTTCAAAACTTACCTCCTATTGTCCAGGCTATGTCAGCTTATGCATATCAAAATGTGACTTACACAATTATATACCGTTTATTACCTAATACTGCCTTAATATCTGTGTAGCAAATATTGTTCCAGCTGAGAAAGGGTGAATTGCAAGGCTGATAAGAAATGACAGCAGATGCAGCCAACTTATGAACCCAACTCAAGCAAAAACAAACTAACAAAAGATCTCCAGAGATCAGAGCAGACACTAAGGAAAAATCCAGGCGCCAGCCAGATTAGTTAGAGATTTCAGAACAGATTTACAGTAGTTCATTTTGAAAACACTGGTACACTGGGAAGAATGAACCTGAAAGTCTGAAGAAGAAAGGTAATGCATCATTGGGAACATCTGTGTTTGGAGCAGGGCAGAGAAAACACCTAACCACAGCACTGCCATTCAACATTTCCATTGCTAAGTCTCTCTTGATAGGTACTCTCTTGAAGTAAGTAATGGAGGCAAACATTATAAAGGACTAAACATTAGCAAAACAACTGTTTGAAAACGACTGTACTTTCAAGCAGGAGGGGAATTCTGAGTTACCATAGCATCCACCCACTCTCAAAAGGGGGGAGAGGGGGAAAAATGGAAGACTCAAGAACTTAGATGAAAAAAGAAGCTATTGTTAACAAGACAATATGCACAGATGCTAGGTGATAAGAACGTGGCTGCACTTAAATGGAATGAGATTGGGGAATTATTAGATAAAGCATAGGCTTTGTTTCTAAATGGGTTGATTGGTGAAATCACACAAGCCTAAAAGCATTTACTTCACCACCTCAGAGAGCAAGGTCCCTTGGGTCAGCTCTTTGTGTGTTTTTTTGTCTTTAAGCTGGTTTTGTTTTGTGCACAGCTGGCTGAAATATCCAGGGAGGATTCCATAACAATCTTTCCCTCTCTCCAAAATTTCTGTTAACCAAAGAGAAAAGCACATTTTGTACCAAAGACTATATGCTAATGAAACAATGAGTAATATATGGAGGTCTTTATGACCATGCTCTCAGTAGCTGTTGTAGCATGGCTCCTACAAAGACTAGGCTACTGTTTTAAATCTTCTACTCCAGTGAACAGTGATGAGAAAATTGTTATTTAGGGCCAACTACCCTGATAAACATCTCAGCAGTATAAGGACATGACCCCAAATATTGGAACATTGAATTTTCTTTTTTCCTTGGAGTGTAATAAACAGTATTTTTGGCTTCAGTCATGCAATAGGATTTAAGAAAAAAACCTAACCTGCCAATATTGTAACAAGGAGCTACTACAGGAACTCAGAAATCCTGAGAGTAGTTTATCGTGCTTTAGTTAAATGACAGCAGTGTCAAGCACCATGCAGCAGTGCAGTAATGACATAGGATATATTCATTTCTGCAGTTACTGAAAGAGCAAATAATAATGAAATGGATCTCAGCAGCTTTAATTTTTTATATTGCTAACTGTATATTGACCACAGACAAGGTTTGTATAAAATATTCTTGCTCATGTCAAAAGCCACTCATATTAGGTATTAAACCTTACTGATGTCTACTTTTTGTTTTTAAAATGTATTAATACTATTTCACTTTCCAGTAGCTGAATAGTTGGTTTCCTAGTTACTCTGACTCATGGCAACAGTGGAAATCCAACTTCACAGATGGATGAGAAAAATAGGAGCAATTAAAATGAAAAATTCTGAGTATTTTCTAAAATAGCTTGCATCAAATTTAGTGTGTTTCAGCCTTAGATATCTCCCCAAATAAAGACAATACTAGTAGAAGACTTATACTTGCCTCAAGTTAGAATAGAATATTAGAATAGCATAGAATAGAATAGAACAGAATAGAATAGAATATTGTTCATCTCTTATTTGCAGACAACACTTGCCTGTACTAGCTGATGATCAACATCTCTTAAACAGACATTGCTCACAAGGAACCTTTGGAAAATGTAACCATCAGTGCTGCAGATTTTAAGCAACTCGTTCTAAAACCATATGGAGAAGCACTGAGTTGACACACTGTCTGTGGATGGGGCTGTGGAGCTCTGCCATGTGGTCAAGCATCAGTTTCCATATCCATCAGGAATTAAAAGTTGGCTCATCCGGTATGTGTTCAAAAGCAATACACACTCACACATGTACATCTACATGTGCATATATACATATACACACACATCTATAGGCAGGCCACTGTCCAAATACTCAGGGAATGTAAGGGATGACTCCTGCAATGACTACAAAGGTACACACACCTGCCTAGTTTCCTACGGACACTATGTAGGCAGCCCTGGGCTCATCCAAAGGGCTACAAAAGGCTGTGATTACCAGTGCAGGTCAGGTAAGACACAGGCGTCTGCTGGGGAGAACTTGTCCCCAGCACAGGAACAAGATGTGCTCCTGTGTAACACTAGAATGATACGCACTCCAAACTAAGCCAGAGTTATTTAAGTGAGATTAAGTGGTCACTCTTCCTCTCCCCTACCCCTCCACAACCTATACAGCAGCTCTGATGCCCAGCAGTAAACACCAGTTTTTATCCCAGCACTGTTCATCACTCCCTGTAAAAGAGAGGAGAGGGGAAAAAGGGTGGATTGTCTTGTAGCCCACTTTATTGCACAACGAGAGGCAAACTGACTTTGCATGAACAATGAGGTACTTATAAATACCAATTGTGGTACCAAAAGACACATAGGGATCTTGGGAAACCTGCAGAGATCAGACATACATATAGCTCAACCTTCTGCTTCACTTCACCAGAGAGTATGGCCATGTGCAATTCTACTGATCTGCACTGGGTTAAAACACAGAGAGGTACCACTACCAGCCAGAGGAAATCCCTACCCTTACTCCTTAGCACCCAGCAAAGGACTGCCCCAAACACTGTGGAAATGGGGAAAAAGAAAACCAAGGAACTGGTTATCCTCAGTCTATTTTATGGACAACTTGCCCTCTCTTAGCATTATCTTAGCTTTCAAGGCTTGAAAACCACCACACCTTGTCAGAATTAAGCCAAATGAATCATTCTCAGAGTAAATCACAGAAGGTATACATATAAAAAAATCAGCCAATATTTTGGGCCTTATCTTCTGACCATTCCTCCCTCCTCCCCCTGACAGAGCAAGTCATTTGCTTTCAAAAAAACAGTGAGATGAAATAGCGTAATATACTTACAGCCAGATACATAGCTGCATATATGCTTAGTGCTGCTTCTTTGGATGGGAAAGTTTTTCTGGCTTTCATGATAAGGTCTGGATTTCCAGTACAGGCATGTACGCTACTGATGAATTGTGTATACTGTTTACATCCAAGTGCTGTATAGTTGGGTTTACAAAGTGCAAGAAAATGGGGTGCAAGATTCCCTGTTACTACTTGTCCAGCATTTACAAAGATGTCCGTAGCAAACAGTCCAAATGCGTAAATTCCTAAAGAGGGAAACAAAGAGTTAAATTTCCTGACAATTTATAGTATTTATCACAGCAATATACCAGCTTCTTCCATTCAAGAACATGAAAAATCCTCCCATGGTACCCTAAAGACCATGGCTCACGCTGGAGATGGTATTTTCCTACAAAACTGCAGCAACAACACTGCAATGTTCCCACACACCTGATGTCTCTCCCATCTTTTGTAGGAACACCTACCCCTTGTGCAAGTAGCCTGCTTTCCTAGAGCCCTAGCTATGCATGTCCCCTTTTGGGGTAGTTGGCTTTACTGGTACCTAACTTTTGTCACTAAACAGAAGTGACAGAGAGAAGTTTTTCTCTATATAAATCTGCTTGAAAACCAAGGTCAGACCCTGATGGAGAAGGAACTTGGAAAGTCATAACACAAACTGGACAAACATTATTTTTCCCTTGCAGCTGTAAAGAAGATAAAGTACTGAATAATTAAAGATTGCCGTGCACAAGTTGTCCTCATCTGCCTGCTACTGGGTAAATCTCTATGCATGGCATATTAATCACAGTATCAACACAGTGAGCTAAAGATTTATATATTTGAGGAGCTACTTACGCTAGTGTTTTTTTAATCAGACATATCAGCAAGGCATTAAGCACATGTACTCATTCATTAGAATGTAAATGCATGTATCTGATTACTTAAAAGAAAACACATTTCTGCTATTCTGAGGTCCCTCTCCATCCTTTTGGAAATAGAAAATGAGCTCTGGAAGAACATGCAAACACAGCACCCTGACCAGCAGGAAAAGCCAGTGGGTGCTTGTTCCAATTCCACCTGAGCTACAGATTTCCTCCTGTATTTCCATGAGCAAATCACCTTACTTTTCCCATACTCCACTGTGAATATAGTGCAAGTTCTGGCAAATCCCAGTTTCATGGGGCACTATGAGGACTCTGATGGATCAACATCACAGCAGACGTAATTCCACAGAAACATGCATTTATACAGGTCAGGTTTTTTCCTCAGCAAGGCTAGAGGACCAAGGCTGATTTCTGGGTTCCTGGCTCAACAATGTCACACTAATGTTAACTCCCCCTGAGATGCTAGACTCTGGTGAGCAGCACATTGTGCCTGGCCAAGTCACTTCACAGGAGGGCCTTTCAGCCAGTCCCGAGGGTGTGCACCGCACAACACAGGTGGACACATCACTCCGTGGGAGCGATGCCTCATCTGCTGGAACAGCAGGTGGCCTTTGTTCACTCCTGCCACCCCTACCAAATTGTTTTTACTTCTGGGGAAAGAAGGGACCATTTAGTGGGAAGAAAACTCAGGCACTGATTACACAGAGAGGAACTGGAGTGGGAGGAGCTCCTCATCACCACTCCCCACCTCCTCCAGACCTATGCAAGACAGTCTCCTTCTCACCAGGAGCAATGGCACTCTGGGAAGGCAGGCACAGTTGTCGCACAAACACTGCAAATACAGACACAGCTGCACATGCCCTCCCTCCCCCTGAGAGTGGGGCACACAGCAGGATCAGCTGCCCCAAGGCTTCATTCCTCCAGCTGTTTCCTTTAGACGCAACCACGAGAGAGAAGCAAACAGCAGAATTGAGCCCTGCAATGGCATCCTGCATGTATTAAAAAGCAGCATCTGGAAATGTTCAATACATATTTTGAGTGGTGGGACTTCTCTCTCCAAACACATTTAGAACAAACTAAGTAGAAAAGATGACACCTCATATCTACTAAAGTCAATGAGGGAGTTTCAGCCAAAACCAGTGTAGCATGGATTTTGTACAGTTTTCTGCTAGAGACTATAATACCATATCCAGGCTAAGAAAGCACCTAAATCAGTTTGGCTTCAAACACTCATTTATATCCCAATGTCTTCAACTTTCAGGTGTGTGTTTACTATCACTTACAGATATGGCACAAGGATGCCTTTCTCCACTTCACCCCACTTCAGGCCTGCTAGTTATTTTTCCCCCTAGTAGTCCCAGCTTTTTCTATTTTTACTGCTGTTTCTGCAACTGTTTTTTAATCCAAACTTCCAAAACGCTTCATTTGCTATCTAAAAGGAAAACTGCACCTCAGTTATGACTACACATGAAATGCTATATGGTATATGAATATTTTCCCCAAGTCAAAATTAAGACATAATTGATCACTCTCACAATATCAGAAAATGAAAGCAGTAATTTTGCTCATACCAAGGAATCTGATGGTCCTGCGCACCAGTGGATTTATATAACAACAGTCTCCAGTTAATATTGTTTTTTCTTGGTTTTCAAAATCCTTTGTAGCTAACTGTAGACAAAAGACTGCAGTTTCTCCAACGATAATCTTAGGAGAGGAGAAAAAAGGGGAGAGAAATGGTACATCAGATTACAGCAAGTAAAATACACTAATATTACAGAGACAGACATCTCATCTTAAAGAAACAAGACCAAACCAGCACAGAAGACAGCATAAGTGAATCGAGTTCTGTACATTAATCTTCTTATGAGGGAAATATGCCTTATGGCTTGCTTCACTTTATTTGCCTAAAAGAGAATGAATTACTACAACCAGGATTTGTAGTCGACATAACATAACCTAGTTTTCAGGATGAGGGGAAAGAGAAAGAAATCTATTAGTTCAAGAACAACATAATGCACAAGATCTGGACCAAAGTAAAAGCCTAATCCTGGAAGACGCTGAACATTTCGGTTCCCACATGGCATTCACTCACACTCAGCACTTCGCAGGGTTCAGCTTTAAATTTTGGACTATGGTAGAGAGAAAGGGGAAAAAAAATCGTAACAGAGCTCCTGTTCACATCAGAGGTTTGGTTTGCCTGGAGGGACTTAACAGGGTTTGATTCACATTTTGCTAGCTAAATTTATCAAGTCTGGCTTTAGCTCTGTTCCTCATGCTTGAACGAAGTGTCACTACTGATATTTTAACATTAAGAATGGCCTGTTTCACATTCACTCCACCAAAATAAATAAAGTTCTCATGTCTGTATATCATTCACATTATGGCTGGCAAAAAGTAAACATAAAAATCACAAAATGACAAAAAATATATATTGAATGTAAAATATTTTCTCTAGGTGGTGTATTTACCTATACAGCAAAGCATGACCTTTAATTTATTCACTACAATTATGGATTGAGACTTTATAGCCAAAGCCAAGAATTTAGGCAGGTATCTAACTAAAACTACGATACTGAAGCTTTATGGCAAGCAACACAGGTATAATTGAAAAGTAGAGCAGAAGGGTCAGATACTGACCACTGGATTCTAACCTTGATTCACTGTGGGACTTGCAGGCAAGGCCCTTCCACTCTTCTACATGAAAAGCTTAAAGCTTATTGATAGGTACATCACACGTTGATCAACAGGAATGAATATCACCAAACCGAAATCTTAGTACTACACAAATACAAGAAATAATGCCATCAAATCTGATTGATTGCAGAGGTTTTCTAAACCTTTGACCTAACAGGAAAATAGAAATCTTTCATATATCACAATAGGTCTGCACTGTTCTACAAAATAAATAAAATAATCTATGGGCACTGGCTCACGTGCACATTTTGTTGTCAACAGGAAGGATGTAATTAATGACCTTCCTTAGTTATTTGTAGATTATGCAGATACCCTTGGGCTAAATTGTGGAGGAAAGTGCTACTTATAAACAATGTGGCCCAAATAACAAAAATAACTCTGGAGGCAAGTGTGTAAAAAGCAAAATTTAATTTGTCACCAAAGCAGCCATTATCTATTGCATTAGACTGACTTCAGATCCTAGTGGAATTTTCAGATGGAACAGAAATTTCAATACATGAACTAACAAATATCCTCTCTCTATTGTGAAGCAAGCAAATTTTCAGCCTAGTGAGGTAGAATTTGTTCATCTATAATTAGCAAATGATAAGTATACATGAAAAATAATTCAACCTTGAATTCAAGATCATCCAAATTACGACAAGGAGAATTCAACCTAGTGATCCCTATACCTCTCATAAAGAAACATACCAAAAAAACCAATTTTAATGTGATTCATAAAGGGGAGAAGAGAAACACTAATATTTTTACTGTGAGTCACAGTAATGCTTTTCTTTCCTCTCAAGGACTAGGCAACCTGAATACAGTCAGATTCTGCCTTTAATTATTTTTGCAAAACTCAATAGATTCCAGTAAAATTTTCACAGATTTTGAAACTCCAGGAAAGAGCAGAATTCACCACAAAGGAAGCATCTGTGATATACAGTGCTCAACCTTTTGCAAGAACACCAAGAGTGACAGCAAGCTCAACTCTCCAGCTCTGAGCAGAGACTCTGAATCTGCTGATCTAAGAATAAAGATCGTCTTCTTGGCTGGTAGGGAAGCTGGGGTTTACTAAAGGGAGAACTGCTTGTTCATTTAAAGGAAAGGAGACCCTCACTTCCAGCAATCTGTCTTGATCGGCTGCATCTAGATCCTTGCTGCTGCCAACAATTTCTCCTGGTTACATTTCCTGTCTTTGATAGTGACCTGTATGAAGAAAACCCTCTGTTCCAAAAATAGCAAGGAGCAGCATTCAAGTTCTTAGCTGAACAAGAATACTCTTAGGGTGGGCACGTAGGTGCCAGGGTCAGAAGGATGTGGAATTCTGCTAAAGAGAAAACCTCTGCTACAGAAGGCCTAGCATCCTACTGTCAGAAGTAATCAGAGTGGGAAATACCAAAAGCACACAAGGCATTCATCTCTATGCTTCCGTGGATTCACTTCGATAGAATCCTTCTAGAATTTGGCAATAAATACAGGTTCTTTATTTTTCTGTACTGGCAGCTCAGCTAAAGCTGTTCTCCTTCCTCCATCCTTCAGCACAAGCACTGCTCATCTCAATAATCAGCCTATTGATGTTTCAGAAATGGAAGAAAACTCCTTTTCAATCTCAGTAAATCCGAGGAGAAATTCTGTTTCCCAGTGCAATTCCTTCCCCTCCTTCTCTCCAGCACCACTGGCAATAATCAGCTCTACAGGGCAGAGAAAAAGGAGAGCAATTTCCCCCCTGCACTTTACAATTTGCAGGCCTGGGATATTCCTGGAAGGAGCAATTTCTGTATTCCTGCTGGCACGGAAACCACCATTACCCCTTCCACTGCATATATGAGTTGTAACCAGCCAACAAAAAACATTTAATTTAACAGAATTATTTGTGTACATCTTCTCTAAGTCTTGGGGCAAAAAGTTTTTGGAATATTCCAAAACTGGTAGTGAAAGATTGCCATGGAGAACGTTCTGACAACATAAACGTCTGGACAAAACTACACAAGTTCAGGCATAGAAATATAACTTGCAGTGAAAAAGAGTGGATATTAGAAGCATCTTTTACCTTATTCTAACAGCATCATCCTACTTTAGATCACTGTACAAATTTCCCAAAGGTATGTATTAAAATTCTTAGCTCACAGATATTTCAACAGTTGTTAAAAGCAGGGGAGGCCATCCTTCCCTAAGGGTGATAAAACCTTTTGACATACAGCTACGGCATATAAAGTATAAGGAAAAGAACAAGTCTCATCTAAGTCTAACAATACAAAGTGCAGGCTTTTCACTATTCTGAAGAACATATGTACAAACAACTTGCAGAGTCCTTAGATAAAAACACAATATACATAAATGTTGCAAGAAGGAACAAGACAAGAACGATCATTTACTCTTATGGAAGCACATAAAAATATTAACCCAGCAAAAACTGAATTACAGAAGTTCTTGGAACCATCTCCATGGCAATCACATCCTGTCTGTGATGTGACAACCCATTTGACAGCCAGAATTTGAGAGGGATGAGATCTAAAATAATTATTTTTTCTTGTTTCACCTCTTAACTCCTGATTAATATACTAGCTGATTGATTTTCATGGTGTGTTTATACTAGTAGTACATTTTTTGCATTCATTGTCAACCACCTAATACCTGTTCCTTTCCTTGTTTTCTTCTCAGGATTCTTACAGCATTTTGCACACATTCCCTACACTGATTCCTTCCTCCCAAATAAGTCCAGGTTTTTTCTGTATTAGTCATTTTTCTGATTCCAGGCAAGCTGTGCCTAGTTTTAGCACTGCATGTCAATTTAAAATCTAATTTGTCCTTCCCCAAATGATCCATCCAGTATATTCTTAACTTGGTTCTAAATGCTGAGTTCTTTTCAACTCGAAATGTCAAGCCTGACTCATTCCAAATATTAGAGCTAGAGCAGCTCTGACATTGTTGATTTTCCAGTAAACTGACTCCATAAACAAAATTCCCCTAGTGTCTCCCATGGTTTACAACAGCCAGCACCTATATAAATAAATTACCTTAAATCTGATCTTCTTAAAATACTAATGAGGTTTATTTTATGGCCTATCCTTCTCATGTATTTCATGTAACTCCCTATAAAGCCCCCAGGACTCAAGTGAGACTTAAACATTCATTTGGATGACAAGATATCTGAGGGTACATGAATACGTTTAAACAAGCTAAATCCTGAAATGTAAGGTTGATAATCTCTATTAGGGATTAGGAAATAAATTTCTGTGTATACAGTCACAGACCTTTCCAGCTAACACCTACTTTAGGCTACAGAAATGTTCAAGAAATATTTCACACAGGCTGGGAATGTCATAGAATACACTATTCCCTCTGCCAGTTCTCAAGGTTATGCTGTAACTACAGCAACCACTCAGATAGATGAGTAACACTGAAAAGTGGTTACTGCATTAAAAAGACCACTAAATATTCATCCATGTGCTCAACTTGTCAAGTTAAGAAGAACATTTTACAATACTGTGCATTATAGTTTCTCTTCTGACTTCATTTCATTCATTGTGTTTCTCTCATTTAGGCATGACTTGAACACCAACCAAGGCTTCTATGAGACTGTCTTCAAGAAATAACCTTTGGGGAATGAGCACCTCAGCCAGTCCCTAGCTTTGCTTTTCTCTCTAGAAGGGAACTTCCTTGTTCTTCCTTATCAGGAAAGAAGGGAAGGTAGGAAATGGAGCTAAAAATCTTGGGGATGATTTATGTATCTCTAGGAAAACTGTTGTCAGTTAAATTGCATGGCCTCCCTACTCATTTCACTTATGAGTTCCCACTTGGTGTGGTGCAGATCTCTTCTAAAAATATGGCTTCTATATGCTTTGTTATTACTGCTCTTTACCTTGTCTTCTTGACTTTTGAGACCATGGGCTATTCCTGGCCTATTCCCTCTTTAAAAACTGCCATCCATGTACCAATGAGCACAGTGGCCTCAGAGTTTCGGAAATCTAGCAGCATAAACTTTGGCCTTTAGTGATGCTGAAAGTAAAGCCACACTCTCCGCTTGAAGCTGAAATTGTTGAGTGAGGTGACAGCCCTGGCAGAAAAAGCAGCAACAGTATTTCCAGCAGTAGCAATTTCAAGTTCATTATGCAGAGCTTCCCCTTGAGGCCATTTTCGTTGAGTTTTTCTTGTTCTCGTTGCTTCTTGCTTGCTTAAACTGACAGCAAATGCCCTGGTCGATTTTCAGAGGAGTACATTTTCTATAGTAACAAATGACCAGTAGTTTTGCAGAAAATGAAAAAATAAATCCTAGATAAATCTCTGTGGTATTGATTAAATACAAAATATCCTCTCTTGCATTCAGCATGGGGATATAGGACCATACCACATACCAGCTTCTGGAGGTCTGCAAAAAAGACTTGAAAAGAAAATTGCTTTTCTAGAGGAAGATGTTGAAAAAAATACTCAGCCTTTTTGAGCCTGTAAATTTTGTTTTAAAAATATGTACTCCCCTTTTCTTTTTCTTGGGAAAAATACTAAAATTTAATATATTTGGTCATGCCCATTTACAAAAGAAAAACAGCAGTAAAAGATGACATATCTAATAGTGAAATATTATCTGCTTTACTTATTTCTCTGTAGTGCGGAGTATGGCTATATGCTACTAAACAGTAATGTTACTTCTGACAGGAACAAATATTCTTTATTGCCCTTTTTAACACATTGTAGACATTCTCAGTATGTAACAATGGTAAAAGCTGCTCTCTTCATGAAGACTTTTCTGCTATTTGAAAGCAAGAGGCACATAATAACCAAGCATGTATAAGCAGGAAGCCAGAAACGAACCACGTGAGAACATAATCACAGAGACACAGACAACTTCATCATTCACTGAATTATCTTCATTCACTACCACATGAGAGGAAAAAAGTGAAATATTTTGACGTACAGAGTCTCTTACGAGCTTCCTTTTTTCCCTTAACTGAGCAATTGATCATGTGTGCAAATGGCACCTCCTCTGGAGCCCACCTGTGGTGTCCAACAGGCAAAGCCTCTGCAGAGCAGCAGCAGGGCGGAAATCACACGATGCCACAGCAAAGTTGCTTACGTAAAAGGTCATTTTGAGAAACAGTTACCAGGTGCTGCTATGCTGAGGGTACCTAAGAGAAGGCCTTGTGCCATCACCAGAGGGCCAGACCACAACTCCTGGCACACGAGAGCAAGGCTTTGCATGGCACTCGATGCTCCAGGACGGAGGCAGGGGATGGAGCACACAGCCCATGGGGTGTGCCCGCCCTGCCGGGCTCCACCTCCACGCTGTGCTCTGCATTCAGCCCGCTCCACCCACCATGTTTGCCATGACAGCTCCTGCTCGTGTCTGCTGGACCTTTTGTATCACTGGCAGATGAAGAACACGCACTGCAGTTCTCCAGGCAATTAGAAATGGCCAGGACACGAGGAAAACACGCTCAGGAACGCCAGAGCGGCAGTCTGGGGGCCAAGTAAGTGTCTGGCACCTCGCTCTAAAACTATCTAAATGTTTAAATGTTTGGCACAGTTTTACAATACTGACACGAGTATTCTTGCTGAACACATTGCAGGAGGTAGTAGATAAGAGACATTCATGAGAATTCTTGCCCATGGATCGAGCGTTTCTAATTTTAAAAAATAACATCCAAAAACTAGGGAAAAAAATGTTAATCTAGAGAAAATCTCTACATCTAAAAAAAACCCCTAGTAAATGGTGAGGGGAAGAGAGAAGAATTAATTCAAAACTGCCTTCTAAAGGCATAAATTCATGTTTCAAACTGTGAAGTTACTTTAGGCTCAAATACTCCAGAGAAGGTTCTTATCACAGGAAATTCTTACAGTTTTTAAATTTTCTTTTTACAAAAACCAAGGATGCCATTATGCAAAGTTTCCAAACTCCACACATTACAAACACACCTCCTTAGGAAAATGAATTGTAATATGACCAGAGATCAATTAATTTTAGTCTCCTGATCTCTGATTGATACTTGAAAAGGTTTGTTGTTGAATATAATTATTTCATTAAGGAGTTTGAAAAAGAACTCTACATCAAATTTTTTTCATTTTTCTCAGGCACTTAAATTCAACCTTTAAAATACTGTGATATTTGTGAAGGAAAAACAAAATGTTCAAAGCTGTATGATTTACCTTCTCTATCAGAAGATGAATTTCATATATTCATACCTGCACTCAGCTGTATCAATGAAGTCTTCCATTGGACTTCAAGTGATACACGTAGAAAAAACTGTGGTTCTTTATGACCTGGCTCTGGTGAACCCCTTTGTTTCTTCACTGCCCAAGAAGACTGTACATTGTTCTGTCTGCTGAGGGAGACTGGCGTCCTAACTCCTCTGTGCATATTGAAAATGTGATTCCTTGATAAACACAATGCCAGTGCTTTTGACAACCATACCAATGATCACTTCCAACACCAGTGTTACTTTATATATTAAGCCTTAGGTGATCTACGCAACTGCGCTTTTCTACCCAGGATGAACACTCAATTGCAAAATTCAACATAAACGGTCTTTCATCCCTGTTTGAATAAAATCTGATCACATAAAAGGCATCTCTTAAAGATTCTGGTCACAAAGTAGTGGTTTTTACAGTCAGTATATGACTGTAGCCAACTGTTCTCAGAGGCTCAGAGGAAGGAGAATATCAGTATTTCCTGCTTTTCCCACTGTCTTACTTCTAGCTCACTTTTACTCAAGGCCAGACACGTTTTGCAGATATATTATTCCTGAGATCAGTTCAAGGAAAGCCACTTTCACTGAATTGCCATTGCCATCAAACAATGGAAAATGGAGGACCAAACACTGTTACAGTATAAGCACCCTGTCTTTTAATAAAGATATGAGAAAAACATGCTGTACATAAGATTAATACCTGTAAGATTCCACAAAAATTGTTTTCTGGATTTTTGTGGCAAAGCGTGTGTCTACAAAACATATACACAATTGGTTTATTACTTATGTTTATTATTATCAACTAGTATTTGATTCATAATGAAAAATTTAAGTAGCTCAAAAATAATTCTAAAGTTTTTATTAAAAATCGTCTTCACAATAAAATAGCTCTAATCATATAAGTAGCTCCACTCCTAATTATAGTGGCCCCTGTATAAGCATCTCTTCCATTACCATTATCTTAGGCTACAGTATAATTGCCAACAAATGAAATACATTAAGGTCACTAACCTTTTCCAGTTGAAATCCAAGGTAATAACCCCACTAACTTCAACTGGAGCTGGATTAGTTGTGAAAACCTACAGCACCCTAGAGTAAGGGCAATACCTCATCCAAAGTCCGGAAACAGGTCTTAGCTATGAATACTGTCCCAAGAAAATAATAAAACAAAACTAGGAAGACAATCCAATTTTACAGGGAAGCAGTACCAAATATTTGAGAAAGTGGTTTAACAGGTCAGATAAATCAAAAAGATAAGTCAAAAATTGTAATGCCCACTCTTGAACATAATAAAGTCACACTTCTAATATACTTTATGTCTTTACATTGTCAGCATCACGGAAAAGAATCCAGGTGTCATTAAAAATTAGTTTATAACACTTTAAAAGCCCATGCATGGAAGCATTTGGTTTAAAACTATGACTTACATTGAGCTGTCTCACACTAGGGTTACTTGTGCATAATACATGCCTTCAGCATAAAATCAGCAGTAAAACTACTCAGTAACAAACCCTGACAGTATTAATCCGTACTTCTAGTGCCTCTAAGAGCCAGGAAACAAGTGACCAAATAAAAGCTTCCAAGAACAGTAGAGACTGCAACTTGTACTGACACTTGAGTAACACAGTCAAAGAGACTGACTCTACAGAAGTTAACTTCTGAAGCTTCAAAGATCAGGCAGACTCAGGATGTTATTCCCAGAACGGTCACTAGAGGTGCTGGTCAGTGAGAAAGGATCCAAAAGAAAAGAGGTCAGAAGTCCGTCCTCTAGCCTCACCTCAAACAACTAGCAAGCCCAGATACAAAACAATGTGTGACCATTTTCCCTACATCTCCTTCCTCAGACCTGAAAGCTGTTATTTCAGTGTGCAATTATTTCTCCTAAAGAATGTTATACTAATAAATTCAAATACTGAAGTGATGTTTATTAGAAACAGAATCTTAATGAAGTCATACAAGAGGCTTGTTTATGAGCACCAGAAGCTTTAATAATTACTTACCTCTGCTCTTAACAATGCAATGGGAATGAATTAGCCAGCAAGCTTTTTCACAAAACATTGCACAGCAGTAGTATATTCCATTTATCTTTATTTAATATACAAGTAGAAAGACCTTTTCAGTAATGATACTGTATATTCTGTAGATCAAATATGGTGGATTTTCTTTATGGTGCATTTCTCTATGGTGGGTTTTCTGCAAATATGATTTGCACCACTTTTGTCATTCTTTCAACTCTGCTACACAATATCTATTTTACTGCTCCTGCCACAAATCCAGATGGCTGCAGATGTGCAGCTGGCAACACTATGTTGTCTGACCCTGTTTAGAAGTTTACACAATGCAGTGCTTGAATTAAGAGGAAGTCCCAAGTGCCCTCATTAACACAGCAGCCAATGAGCTGAAACAGGCGCAGCAAGAGTGGGAAATTTCAGCAAAAATTTCCTAGTACAGGAAATGCCTACAAGACAGAGGGGAGATTGTATACTTTGCTGTGAAGACAGCAGAGCATAAAAACAGCCCTTTAAAGCATGCAATGGTCTTCTGAAAACTAATTGCAAAGTCTATTGGCTGAAGTAAGCCCAGCTACTCTTCTTCAATATGTGACTGTCTCTCTTTCCACTCATGAAATAGTGTATAATGGTTTACCCTAACAAGGATCATCTCCTTTGCACAGATCTGTAAAATAATAGTAAATATGCTGCTGGCTTTATCAAATATCTTGAAAAAAGCTCAAGTGGTGAGGGAAGTGTTTTAAGGATGAATGAGTCTATTGAAAAATTTTAGATCTTGTGAAGCTCTGACATTGACTGTCTTCAAGGCAGACTTTGTAAGAGCTGGTTTTTGGTCTTCTCTGTGAAGGCAATAAAGGATATTAGATAAAATACATACTGTTATGTAAATGTACAAACATGTTTTTAGCTAGTGTTGAATGCAATCTCATTATTGGAGCAATTTAAATTAGGACAAAGAGAAGTTCAAAGTATGCTGCAATGAAAGGTGCTTGCACGCATTCAGTGATAACAATTTAAGTATTCTGGTGTAAGTGAATCAATTCTTTGAGGTATTACATTTTTGCTATTGCTATTCAAGGTTAAAAGTACATGTGAACTGAACTATACGAGTTGGATACAAGTCAACCATGTAAACATGACTTTTTCTGGCAGCACATTGTGCATACACACTTGCATATGTAAACATATTTAGTTTTTTAAAGAAATAGTCTCTGCTTTATGATTTCCATCTACTCCTAATCACACAACAACCACAATCAATTCAGAAGCAAAAGAATTACTGAGCAAAACTGCAGTACCAACTATTAAAATGAATGTGTTTCCAGTAAAAGATTCTATCAGCACCAAACTCATTCACACACAGCACTCCACCTCAGGAAAGCCTTGTGATTTCAAGCAGCACTAAAGCATGTGATTGAACTCCATCAATACCAAGATAATTCATTAGCAATACCAAGATAACAAATTAACAATCTAGCTCTTATATAACTTTTCATGCACAAATCTCCTATAGCTTAACAGAGAAGCCTAATTTCACAACTACCATTTGACAGCTAGGCATTACAGGCTACGTGTCCATCCTGCTTGAGTGGTCAGATCCCTTTATCAAGGCAAAGCCAGACAGAGCTCACAGCCCAGCTCTGTACATTCATTCTGCCAGCTGCAGATGTCCCCAAACCACTCACACGCCCCAAGGTCAATCTGCCTACAAATCTCATCTGCCTTTGCTAAATGCTCTGGAAAGAGTCCCCGTGACCGACTGAAGCACTGACTTCAGTCAAGCGTGAGCACTTGGCAAAGGGGACCATCCTCACAGCCGGAATGTCCTCACACCATTCACATGGAGCATGCTTATGGCCTGCAGTCTAATGCAGCACAAGCTCCCCGTTCCTCCCCTGGGCCTCTCAGATGCTCAGACTCATGTCTGTGCCCTTTGAATGCACGATGGCAGCAGCCTCAGGCCAGGACTCATGGCAGAGCCCTGATACACCCCAACAGGTCCAAGGATGCTCCTCACAGGAACAGGAAAAGCAGAAATTGAGCAGTGGAGAGGTTCTGGACATCAAGCTCAATCCATGTAAGAATGACCAAAGTACTATTAGGTACGTGCTGAAGCCTGGGCATGTCCACACGTCGTGCTGCACAGAGCTGAACTTACGCACAGACTTGCACTGGCAGGTCAGGCATGAGCCAGCAGCTCTTGGACCCTAGGAGATCCCCCCTTCTCAGCAGAGCCCTGTTACGGACAGCCTGTGCACCGACTCTGTAAAACCCAAAAACTAACATCCTGGGCTAAGTCTTAATTAAAGCAGGTCAAGCTCAAATACTTCACCTTGTGCTCCCCACAGGCTGCAAGTTCACGTTAGTTACTGCAGCTCAGCTGACCCGTGATTAAGAAATCTTTAAGCAGAATTAATTCAGTCATGTCTGAGCCCTAAATTGCTACAGACAAGTCACAGAAATCCCTATTACTACCCAAAATAACTATACTGGGAAGCTGAGTTCCACTTACTGTTTTTTAATACTTGATTTATAAAGTGGCAAAGTATACATTGGTCAAAGAAATCCTAATAATATTACTCAAAATTCAAATGAAAAATAAAAAATAAAATGTATGACTGATCCTTTTTGGAGACAGCATGAAACCTACCAACCTAAAACAACATGCATTTCAATATGCTATATAGAGAAAGAAAAAAATCTAATCAGAAGAGCAGGATACTGTTAGGCTGACTTCTGTTCTTGGTAGCTGCTTTTTTCTTAATTACTATTTAGAAAACTAAAAACTCTGAATGCCTTCATACATACTCTTTAACCCGACATGGATGAGAGGAAAGAAGCAATAGCAGCAGAGAAAGAAAAATAATATTTTTAAAACATAGCTATACTGCATTTCTAATTGGCTGTACATTAACAAGTGCATACAGTTAATGAAATTTTCATGTAAATACACAATGTATAGTAATTAGACATTGTATATTTATGATACATTTATACAATACCAACAGAAGTACATATAACTGTATGTTGTTCAGAATGGCAACCAGAACTGGAATTCAAAACCTGAGTTTTCATACCATATAACCAGAAAGGTTTTTTATGGTGCCTCATACCCCAGTAAGTGGCACCCAGAATTAAGAGTCAGTTTTGAATCTGTACTGAACAATTTTTTTACACTAGTAGCAGATTTTAAAATGTCTTAATATATATAATAATTTTTCTACTGCAGATTTCTTAGCATTTTTCCATCGAAAATAAATATATTCTGATCCACAGTTAAATAGAAGTGATCTTAGCAAAGGCAGTTTGCCCATTAGAGGTAGCAAGTGCTGGAACTTCTGCTTTCCTAGTCACCGTCCAACACCACGTTCATTGTACTGTGTGGGAATACAAAGGACTTGGTTTTCAATAGATATTCCTCATTAAAACAGCATGTCTCATGTACAGCTTTTTGGGTGCCAGAGATATGGTATAACCACTTCAGCTAGAGTTTTTACTTGTATTTTATGAGGTTACATCTCTGCTAAATAAAAACCATGTACGATGAAAGCTGGGCCATCACGCACTTCAGTGTATCTGAGAGATGCTGCAAGAGCATATAAAGCTTTTTAAACATCACTCTGCTTTTTAAGGCTGAAAAACACAGCTAAAGCTACTTACAATTCTACTTTGGCTGTCATTTATTATGTATCATATGGACACCCATTTCCTCAATCCTGCATGATGTACAATGAGCAAGAATTGTTTAGTTGAAAAACTGATTATTACTTCAAGCCTACTATTTTAGATTACAAACAACGATACAAATTCCTTAATCGTGCAGGATTAGTTGGATTAACCATTTCTCACTTAAACATAAGTGCATCTTTTGTAGGACAAGCAGGCATTCAGCTGTTGCAAACAGAACCCTGCCTGCCTTGTTCACATCTGCTTGCCACTTTACTTCCAGAGAGCCCATCAAAGGATGAAGCATATGGCCTCGATATTGTTAGTGTTTGTAAATCACATGCATACTAAGCACAGCAGAAATACATTCAATTGGAAGTACGAACATAACTTCTGCAGGCACTGTTCACGTAAGCCATCACACCACAAGAGGAGGACAGACAGATAAAGAAGAATTCCCAAGAAAACACACAATGGTTCTGAATTTTTAATTGTTTCTCCTGGTTATAGCTCTGTTGGATTAGTGGTTTAATGCTGAGATAAAACCAGCATCAGACTATCAAATCATGTATTTGTCTTGCTATGTGTCCCAACAGGCCAATACTGACATCTGGTACACAAAGTTACTGCAGACCTAAGAGTGTGATTTATTTTTTTATTCTTAAGTTGCAAAGCAATTATCCATTCACAAACGAAGAGCATGAAATAAACTGTCCCTTAGCTTTAAACATCTCCTGCATTCCAGAAAAGGGCATTCCCCCTTCCAAAAAAAGTGACTTCCTGAAGTCCCCAGCACTTGCATATTAAAAAAAAAAAAAGGCAGCTAGTTTTACATCTTTCCTACAAACATGGGGGAATGGAAGAAGAAAACCATCAAGGAAAGAAGTTGCAGCTGTGCACACAGGTTGAAACAGAGCTTTGACGACAGAGACCAAATGAGCCCTGCAAGAACAATGTGATCACAGAGCAGACAAAGTATTCTGGCAATTCCTTATTCGTGTAAAGTTTTATCAACCGACTAATGTGCCAGCAAGAGAAAGGCACATAAAGCTAAAAAAGCTTTAGCTTCTTGACATATAACCTATTTCAATAATCCTGGAATTATTATCTTTGATTAGCTAATTAGTTTCTCAAATAAAACCATTTCCATTTGATTTCAGAGGCTGCTTAATCTACCCAATTCATATGAGTCAGGATGTAATACTTTAATCTTCTGTTGCTTTATCATTGTCTTATCAAAACCAGCATTATGAGATGTTAAACTATTGCAGGTACCTATCATAATAAAAGTTCACTGTTCCCAGAAAAAGAGCACTAGGATAGAACTGCATACCTTGCTGGGCAGTTTCCTTAACTTTCTCAATAAGTTGTACATAAAAGTGAAAACTTGAACACCTTGCTACATATTCTTAGGACTTTTTTTGCCCTGTAACACTGCTGCTAGCAACTGTTCATCCTTGCATTATTTATCAAGCTTCCTTGATTCTCTTCTGGCAGAAATGACAGAACACTTTAATCTCCTTCAAGATGCACAGAGGCCACTTCTGCTTCAAGTAATAGACAGGAGAAAAGTCTGTTTGATTCTTAGAATCATAGGATGGCCTCAGTTGGAAGGGATCGTTAAAGATTATCTGGTTCCCAGTCCTTCAACCAGGTTGCTCAAAGCCCCATCCAACCTGGGCTTGAACAACTTTAGGGATGGGAAATCCAGAGTTTCTCCGGGCAACATGTCCCAGTGTCTCACCACCCTCATAGTGAAGAATTTCTTCCTAATGTCTATTCTAAATCCACATCCTTTCAGTTTAAAGCCAGTGCCCCTTGTCCTATCACTGTGAGCCCTTGTAAGAAGTCCCTCTCCAGCTTTTCTGTAGTCTCCCTTTATGCAGTGCAAGGTGTTCTAAGGTCCTTCCAAAGCCTTCTCTTCTCCAGGCTGAACAACCTCAGCTCTATCACCCTGTCTTCATAGAAGTGCTCCAGCCCTTTGATGTCCTTTGTGATCTCTGGACTCACTCAGCAGGTCCATGTTACTCTTATGTTGGGGCCCCAGAGCTGGATGAAGTACTCCAGTGGGGTCTCACAAAAGTGGAATGTCTGTGCTTTAGTTTTTTCCAGTACTATCAAGGTGTCCATAGAAGCCAAAGTGACTTGGTACCAGCCACGAAGCAGAAAAATAATCAGCCTAGATTGAAGGAACCCTTGTGAAGGTAGTGGCTTTTTCTGACTAAGGTGAGGAACGAAGAAACAGCTCAGGTATGAGGCACAGGAAATTCACAGAAAATATTTTCAGAACTTTAATCCTAGATTCTGCTTTTCCTCACATTAGAACAGGCAACACAGTATTTTGATGTCCCAGATATCACAATCTAGAACCCTTTTTCATGTGCAGCACTAAGTTACATGCTAGTAGAATAGTTTCAGTGAACTACAGGTTAACTAAAAGCTTCTCTGCCAAGAGCATTTTGAGAACTCAAGCTGATAAAATTTGATCAGTCCCTGATGCCACAGCACACAGAATCATAGATGTCAGAAGGAAAATAGGTACTAGCAGGTTCAGAAAGGAAGACTGGGATGGGAGGCGTCCAATCACATCAGCTAGATCTATGTGCTGGAATCAAGTGGTGCATCTCCTTCAGGTCTCTGCATATTCTTCAACTGCTCTTGAGCTACTCAGACCTGAAACTATTAAGACAACAGCAAAGACAGTGAAAAAGAAAGGAGACTTATGAAAACTGTGCAGATACTTCAAAAGGTATCTTCTCTTTTTTAATATTCACAAAATGATCTTTGTTTTTCTTAAGCACCAGGGTACAGTAACTTTGATACAAGAACAATGACATTGCATCTCTCACTTCACAGTCTTTCTTTTGCCAGGATTCAAAATTTCTTCCTCAAAGGAAAAAGTTACTGACTAAAGCTAAGCTCAAGGCAGAATGTCTTATTTTTGACATCCATTCCTTGTTTGGGATGTGCCAATCTAAAGATTCCTCCAGTCCACTAAAAAAAAAAAAAGAGAATGCAATACTTCATGTCTAAATAGCAAATATTTTTTCAGTGATGACATTAGAAGTATTATCCTAAAACAAATTAGTCTTTAATTGGTTTGCAGAGAAAATACAAATATGCTAGGAATTCACCTAGGCAAATGGAAGTGTATATTTTATGGATAAGTACTGTAATCATATATTTGTTACTTGGAAATAAAAACAAACAACATTTGCATAATAAAACTGTTTACATATCTTAATGAAACTGTGTCTATCTCCTCCTGGCTTTTATCTGACAGTCAGCATATATCTTAGGTCCAATACATCACATTTTATACTACCTATTGTTGAAACAGTTTTGACATTTTAAGTAATCCATATTGGCATGTGGAATCACTAAAAGAATCCTTGAGTACAGTTCATAGTATTTTAAAGAGGTCAAAATTGTTAACATCTACCAGAAAGAAATAATGCAGAACTGGTCACTCTATAGATTCTGAAAACATGAGACACTAGCCTCACCATTCTAGAAATCATTTCTACTGGAAGCTAAAGGATTAGACTGACGTGTATTTCCCAAGCTACATCTGTCATAACAAGTTTAAAAAAGCAACCAACCCACTGAGCAAGAACTGGCACTTTGGGAAATGGCTTAAATAGCACTGAGCTCTCAACTAGCAGTTCTATGCTTATTACATATTTGAATAGACTCAAAGCAAGAGCCTATTTCCTGTCACCTTCACATTTGACTTTAAGATAAAAACACCCCAAAACAAAAAAAAAAAAACAACCACCAAACAAACAAACAAAAAAAAACCAACAAAAAAAACAACAAAAAAAACAACAACAACAAAAAAAAAACCACCCCAAACAATAATCCAAAAACCAAATCAAATCATGTATTGAGAATTCCTCAGTATAGCAGAGATTTCAGGACATTAGTGCTATGGACAGTAAAAGGATGGGAGCACAGAGCCAGCAGTACTCTTTCAAACCTGAGTCACAAGGACAAAGGGGAAAAAGGGAGCCCACTGGGGCACTGCCTCTGCCCAAATCTCAGTCTTCCCTCATAGAATCCCATACTTAGGACTTTTCCACTTTTCTGATTGCAATTTCCACCTGATCTACATTTTTAAAATTATTTTACTGCTTGTGTGCGTAATGCTCCTTATGCAAACACATCTACTCACTCAAGTCATTACTTCACCTGTGCCTAAAAGAATGACTTAGAAGACCTTCAACAAATAAAAGCCTAACATTGGAAGGGACCATATATTTTATGCTAGGCTGCAGTTGTTTTCAGCACTTTAAAAAAAAAAACAAAAACTAAACAAAACCAACTGTTTGGGCCCTCAAAAATTTCCATTGGAAGAACTCATAAATTACAGATTTGGCAGACTGGAAACAGTGCTTACACCCCTTAGAGATAATCCACGGAAAATCAACATTATAATGTATCTTTATTTCACAGAATCTACATAAAGGTTAGGAAACCAGCTGGAAAAAGGGAAAAAATGCAGCTCTTCTCATCCTACAGAAAGCCTGCAGGATTCCTCTACAGGTTTCCTACAATTATATCTGTGAATCATAGAGTGGTTTGGGTTGGAAGGGACCTTAAAGCTCATCTAATTCCAGCCCACTCACCATGGGCAGAGACACCTTCCACTAGATTAGGCTGCTCAAAGCCCATCCAGCCTGGCCTTGAACACTGCCAGGGTTGGGGCATCCACAGATTCTCCAGGCAAATTTGAAGTTGCAGGGGCTTTAAGCAGATACATGTTAGCAGAAAATAAATTTGTTACAGCCAAAGTGAATAGCACACTTTGACTCCTTACTAGATCCTACACAACCTAGGAGATACTTGGAATAGAACAATTCAGCTGGGAGAGACCTAAAGTAATCATCTAATCCAACTGCCCACCAATTCAGGGCTGACCAAACACTTGGTAAATACATTGTCATTATTTGACCAAAGACTGTAGATATACAAACCCAGAGAGTCCCAAGTACAGAGCATAAGATTTCCTTCCTTGTGTCCCAGTTTCCCTTTCCCATATCAGAGCACTTGACTTGAAAAAATAAAAAAAAAGTCAAGCATTCCAGTAGAGCAAGCAGTCTCTGCTTCTGCCCTGGGACTGCATTTCTCAGATCACACTCCTGAGCACCTGTGCCTTGCCTTGCCAGCCAGCTGCATCTGTCCCTGGATGACATGGGGGCAGATGGGATGAGGAGGCAGACTGAGTCAGGAATGAAAGCCTGGCAGCAATGCTGCACCAGGGCTGTAGGAATGTACTAGCAGGAAGTATCATTTTAAAGACTAACCAGAAAGTTTCCAGGATGAACACAGTGCTCGCAGTACATCCCTGTCAAATGGCACAGGTTGTTGTTTAGGTCTCAGCACATGCTGTCCTGTGAGCAGACACTCAGCTCAAACCCATGGCCTGACATTCAGGGCTGCTGCAGCATCTCTGATGTGGGTGGCACAGGGGTTTTGGATGAGCCGCCGTGTGACGTCTCACAGCAACAAGAGACCCACTGCTGATGAGACGCTCATCAAGACAGACCCTGCTACCGGTACTTTACTTTTTGTTTTCTACTAGCAGGCATGTAGAAAGGAAAATCATTAGAAAAACTTTTTTTTTCTGATTTGTGAGCAACTTCATTAAAACTCAGTGCAATGGAGCCACATTAACTGAGTCACATTTAGATAACCTGGCTTATCTTGAAGCACTCTATGGCTCCAATTCAACAAGTCCCATCACTCAGAAAAAACTCAGTTGCTGTGAACAACCAAGGTAAAGACTCTGCTGCTCTACCTCAAAACTCCAGAAAGAGCATTAACCCCAAACACCAAATGAGCAGGGGAAAAAAAAGGATTTTTTAAAAAAAATCTCATAAATCATAGTATTTAATATGCTATGTTCAAGGACAATAGTCGTTTCGAAAAAAAAAGAAAAAGTGAAATTGCATTCACAGAAATCCATTTCCCTCACTAGTCTACATTTGCATCTTTACAGACCAAAATACTGCTATGTTACATGATTCATTTTTATACTTCATTTACAGAAATAAAATTACACTGAACATGTATGTCCAAAATGTCATAGACAAGAAACAATGAAATAGAAGAGAACTTAATCTCTGAAACCAACTACAACTGAAAACATACAAGCTGTTTTGGTGAAGAAATCTTACCTTCACCACTCCTTTCAATGAAAAGAACAAGCAAAGGCAATGTACATGTCCTGCACAACTGAGTAAGTGCCTTCCTGGGTAAACACTAAGTCCAAGAGGATTGACCAAGGCAAATTAGGACAAAACTCTATGCAAAACCTGAAAAATCCATCCATTTAATAAAGTTAATTATTAGACTTAATTCTGTTGAATTAATGAGACTCCCAGGAGCTGAATTCTTCATTTAATAAAATCAAATAAAAATATTTTTTTAAGAAGTGCAACACAGGCACCTACAACATGTTTTTCCATGCCCTGACATCCCAAAGCATGTCATCTGCCCAAAAGACTGGTGACTGGGAGATGAAACACAGTTAAGTATCATTAAATTCTATTATTAGCTTTTTAGCAAGGCTAATTACCCGACTGCCAACCCAAAATGTCATGGAGATTTCTCTGACGTAATCATCTAGCACCCAGGAAATGAATTGAAACTACCAATCCATCTTGCTGACACATACTAGAAAAAAGAGAAGCTCAACATGAATATCTGACACAATCTTTATAACTTCCTGAGCTAAACAAAAGAAATAGAATTAAAAGCAAAGCAAACATCACGGGCCAACAACAGAGAAACATCACCAAAAAACAAACAACAAAAATTCCCCTTTTGAATCTCAACAGTATTTGGGGGTTCAAAAGAACAAACAGGTTAATAAAGTGGTCAAGTAACCGATGTTTACATCAAAAGAACCAAACAAAACCAAAATGCTACATAACAGCTTTTGACAAATTATGAGATTCAATCCCTTGGGGGAAAAAAAAATTAAAAAGAGAACCAAGTCTCAAATACTAAGGCTGATCCTGACCATGAGGTTTTATGTTTGATACCATCTGAGAGCTCATGATGCTACAAAGGCAGAAATTGTGTCTGGGATTACCATAGCATTACCCTAAGGAGGCTTTTTCTTCTCCTATTTTGTTACATTTTCCTGGAAAAGAATTTGTGTGTGAAACAAATAATTACTATCTTAAAAGGCCTCTTTTTATTGCATTTTTTTTTAATTATTCTAACGCTTACAGTTGATTAAAATCAACTCTTTACAAGGACTTTCTGTGTAACTGTGCATGCACCTGTTAAGTCTATATATAATCCATCCCCAATGGTTAAATGCTCCCCTCTAGGTCTTCCCTCCTCAGTATGGTCAGGGATCACTAAAAGATGCTAATGCCCTCGTTATCTGACAACACAAAGAGTACCTTCAACAGCTTGAAAGGAACCTCACTGCTTTTCCAAAAAGCTTTGTCTTAGCTGTTTTCCAAAAAGGATCCCCAAAGAAAATAAATTAAATAAATCCCTTTTTAGACACACCTGTTTAAAACTGATTGACAGGAGATCATGTTCAATTAGAGACACAGGTTTCGTTTGCACACACATCAGTAACTGTGACATATGGAGACAACTAAATCAAGTATAACTGCTCCCTGTTCCATGTACCAGTTGACTTTTAAAAAACAAAACTGACGGAGGGGTTTTCTAATTAGTACCGGGTGACACATCAGTAAGGAGCTGCTAAAAACCGGGTTTTCCTCAGGTTGTCCATCTACCTGCAAGCGACGCGCGATTCAAAAAATAAAAGAAATTTTTTTACCAAAAGGAGTCGCACGGGGCTGGAAATACAGGCACTGGCAGTTACATAAACCGGTGCTAAAAATAAACTTGAGAGGCGCGGTGGGCACGGTGGGGCACGGGCTGGGGCCGGCAGCGCTGCCCGCCGGGGCCCCGGGGCCGGGCCGCAGCCCCGGGAGCGCGGAGGGT